>VXBP01005693.1:68000-226894 GCA_013400115.1 Rhinopomastus cyanomelas | reverse complement strand
TAAGACAATGTCCTCGACCTCCTCATCCTGATCCTGATTGGTTAATGGGTGAAGCAAAATCTCTGGTCACTTTCTTAATATTTATAGCTTTTCTCTGACAGATTCCCTGGAAGGCAAGGGCCATTTCACAATTTAATTCATTGATGATTCTCAGAAAGTCAACACTTTTGAAATTCTGCTTCTTAATTAAAGCTTTAACAGCAATAATGGAATATCAAGACCATGACTAGGAGTATCTCTACTACGAGTGCTCTGCCTCAGAGCGTTGTGGGGAAACATAAGTGAGGTTCACGTTGAGAGAAGAGTGTGATGTTGTGCCCCCAGTATAGTTACCTGTGTGGCAGTAGAAAATTATTATCAATGATCTTTTTTCAAATAGGTTTAAATTTTTTAACTTAAAATCTTGAATTTCAATCTTTTGAATTAAAAAAACCCACCTGAACAGGCAATGTCAATCTACTTTCCAAAATGTGAGTACAAGAATTCTGTAACATTCTGTAATGTTGTAAATGTCTTAATACATCCCAGAATAGTATTTGCTCTCTCAGTTGAAGCATCACTCTTGAAGTAGATGTTTAATAGGTCATTTATGTTTAAAGTCCTTCTTGACTAAATTCACAGTTTCACACAGTTTATTGGAAGGAGCCTTCAAAAAACATTGGGTCCAACCCTCCTGCTCAAGCAGGATACAAATTACTGAAAAGAAGAACCACATAACAAGCCTCAATCAACTCCACAAAACCACATCCAGATATCTCTGAAGCATCCCCAGAGAAGGGGACTTCACAGCCTCCCTGGGCAACTCCTTCCAATAGTTAATTACCCTGACTGTAAAGATGTTTTCACTCAAATTGAGGTGAAACTTCCTGTGTTCAAGCTGGCATCCGTCACCCCTTGCCCTGCCTAACACCACTGAAAAGAGAGGATTCTTTTTTGCTCGGCACCCAGCTCTCATGGATATATGGATAGGGTTTAAATCTCCTCAGAGCCTTTTTTTGTCCAAAATGAAAAGTCCCAATGTTCTCAATCTCTCTTCATAAGGCAGTTGTGCCAGACCCACAGTCATCCTCATAACTCCATGTTGAACATTAATTCTCTCTCCCTCTTGAACTGGGGAGACCAGAACTGGACTCAGGATTCCAGATGTAGCAGAGTAAAAGAGATAGCAGAATAAAGGGGTAGAAGAACCTCCCTTGATCTGCTAGACACACTTCTCTCGATCCATCCCAACACCCTTTTGGTCTTCGTGGTCACAGGGGCTCATTGCTGATCCATTTTTACTTTGTTATCCACAGCTGCAAGATCCCTCTCCCCAGCGGTGCAGTCTAGCTGGTCACTACCCAACCCATTATTCCTTAATTCCACAGAAATTCTGTCCTGTGAGCATATTCTGCATGATCTCTTTTGAGATGCAACCTTGAGTTTCAGAGATTGAAATTCACATTTATCTCGATCCTTGGTATTACCAAGGAATCTCCATTTCCTTCATAGCTGACCTGTTTTTTCATTACTTTGTGTGCAACAGCATCATATTGTCTACCAATGCTTTCCGTACTGATTTTTTAACGAGCAAACATTTGTTCCTATCTAGGAACTACTGGGATGATTCCTGCATTGCAGAATTAAGCTAGAAAAACACCCAAGTTGAAAAAATTCAAGTTTATTGTAGTGAAGTAGAAAGAAATGAATTGTATTTCCAAGCATACCCATTTCCTTTATTTATGTTGTCATTTACATCTGGCTCTTTAAAAATGCTCCTATGTTTATGCAGTTTTTCTGTGGACATCCACGGAAAAATCTAACTTAGGAGTTATCAGTGAGTTAGTTTTTTAAAGCAGCTGAGGCTATAGCCTGTGGTCTGGAGTGAGAGCTGGTATTTTCTTTGTGCTTTCAGAGATAATACTGGGAACTTCAGTCATTTACTTTTTACACGAGCAGGGTTTTCTCCTCAGTACCTTTACAAGGTTATCTGTTTATAATCCTTCCTCACTTCTTGAACATAATTTTGCTCTTAAGGCTAATGTTGAATCTTCTTGTAAGGATTATCTTCATCTTTTGTTACAGGGGCTTTAAGTAGGGTAATAAAATCTAGTGATGTGGTCATTGCCGCATACTAAAAGCCTGTAGTCAGACAACTTCTGCCAGCAGTGAAATTGGAAGCATTATCAATGATGATGTTTTGTAAGATAAGATGGGTTTAATTATGTTTTATAAGCACTGATGAGAGAGAGAAGTGTACTTGTTACCTACCATTTCATCTCATTTATTCCCTACACTTCCTCTAGTGTGCTGTACATGTGTCACAGGAAGCTCTCCAAAGACAATATTTGGAAATTAATTATTGTTATGACTTGGTATTTTTGCTTTTAAAAAAATAGCACTGCAGAGAATCCCTGCCTTCCGAAGGATGCAGTACTGCGAGGTGTTCTGAGGCAAGAAGGGCCACAGTAAGAATGCAAGTTGCTCTTTTCTCTGTTTAGAAAACCCTCTGCTTAGATGAAGCTCTTTCCTGAGAGTGGTTGGGCAATGGACCAGGCTGCCCAGGGAGGTGGTGGAGTCACTGTCCTTGGAAGTGTTTAAAAACCAAGTAGCTAGAGCACTTGAGGCCATAGTCTAGGAGGACAGGGAGCTGTTGGGATGAGGGCTGGACTTGATGATCCCTTCCAGCCATGACGGTTCTATGATTGCAAAAACTATCGCTCCATCTTCTTGCTGGCCCATCTGAATTGTGTCCCATGAGGGTCATTCCTCTGCCACCTCCTCACCAAAGAAAACCTTCTGTTGGGTTTTTCTAATGGGTGATGCACTTCTTGTTTGTTTTGGTTTAAAATTTGGCCCTGAGAGTGTTAGGTCCAGTAACTGGTGTTTGGTTACCCTCATTACACTCTTTGGTTTTACCTTGTAAAACTTGCAAGATACGGCTTAAAAACCTCAAACGATGCAAAAAGAAATTACAGGGATAAAAGTTCATCAGGGACTTTTTTGTTTCTTCTTATAGCTACAAGAATGGGTTAAATTTTAAATACTATCTTTGCAAAATACTCCAAATGTATTTTTTGATCCACTGTTGTTCAGAACTACACACTGCCTTTGCTCACCTTCTGTTGCCTAAGGAGTAATGGTGACAAAGCAGCAGGTACATAAGAGTTTCTCTTGCCTTATTTCAGTTGTCTGCATTGGAGATAAGCAGAGCAGTAACTGGAAATGCTGTTTATCAGAAAGAAAGAAAACCTTCTCAAAAATTGGTCAGCATTAGGATGAGGCTTCTCTCAGTGTCACAAGGGGCAATGGGTGCAAGCTGGAACATAGGAGGTTCCATACAATTGTTAGAAGGAACAACTTCAGAGGGAGAGTGACACTGGAACAGGCTGCCCAGGGGGGTTTGTGGAGTCTCCTTCTCTGGAGACATTTAAAACCTGCCTGAATATGTTCCTGTGTGACGTGGTCTAGGTGATCCTGCTGTGACAGGGGGATTGGACTGGATGATCTTTCAAGGTCCCTTCCGGTCCCTAATGATTCTATGATTCTACGAAATGCATCCTTCTCCCCAGTGACTAGAAAAGATGTTAGAAGTAGATATCTGTGGTATAAACATTGGAACTGATGAATTCCTGTTTGGAGCATCCGTCATTTTACACTGATTAAAACAAACCACTTCATTAGTGCTAACTGAAATCATGCCTGAATAGAAGCAAATATATGTTTGCGTGTGTGTATATATATATAACCTATATTTTTTTAGTATTATTTAAGGAGATATTTTTCTTCTAGCTGAAAGTTGTATTTAAAACGGTATTTCTGAAAATCAGTTGTTGATGTGTTTACGAGAAGACTGATTGAATTGACCATATTGTGCATTTAAGTGATAAAATAGTGTTTAAAAAAAAAACAACCCCTGTTTGCTAATAACACAAAGCTGGAAGGAGTGGCCAACACCCCAGCAGCCTGGGCTGCCATTCAGTGGGACGTGAACAGGCTGGAGAGTTGAGCAGGGAGAAATTGAATGACCTGTAAGAAGAACAGAGCCCTGGAAGGGGCTGCCTGGGGGGGGTTGTGGAGTCTCCTTCTCTGGAGCTGTTTAAAGCCTGTCTGGACATGTTCCTGTGTGTCTGGATCTAGGGGATCCTGCTGTGGTAGGGTGATTGGGCTGGGTGATCCTTTAAGATCCCTTTCAACCCCTAATGTTATGTGATTCTGTAAAGTTGTAGTATTTAATTCCTGTGTAAGCCTGCTTGGTAAAATATTCTAAATATGATTGGAATGCAGAGGGAAGATATTATTAAATGAAATGGAAATATTTTCATGACACAGAAGCACTAGACACTAAGTGACTGAGTATATTTAGGAAAATAAACTGACATCCAAGCTGCTTTTCTGGATATGTAAATCATTACAAGCTCCTCATTTTCAATCATTTATATATTGAGTTAAATGTAGTATGATCAGCAAAGTTTATATTACTTGTATCTGCTATGAAATTTTAAAACTACATGCTAGATATGTGCCAAGAAAATTACCTCAGTGCCTTTGACTTTGAAAAGATAGTTTAGGTTGGAAGGAACCTTAAAAATCATCTAGTTCCTATCCCCCTATCCTGGGCATGTTTGATACTCTTTTTAGAATCAGAATCATATGACAGCTCTGTTTAGAAGGGACCTCAAAAAAACATCATGAGGTCCAACATTTTTGGTAGAATCCCAGATTGCTCCGCTTGGTCTCAGTAGAGCAGCAGTACTCAGCCAGAGTCCCATCGGAATACAACCTCCTTTCAGAGAGGGAGAAGGTCCCCACTGAGTCTGCTGGCCACGCTGTTCCCATCTATGTATCTTACTTTGCATGCTGCCTTTATTCTGGGTAGATTTTTATCACCTTCTAAGACACAACCATTTTCATTCATAATTACATGCTGTAAACTGGCAATTACTGAAGTTGTAACCAAGTAATTAGTTGCACAATGTAACTACACATCTTAACTTGCTTTGAACAGCACTAGTGGATACAAAAATTGTTGAGTTTTAAATATAGTGATGGATTGAAGCAGCCACAACTTCCTTGGGCAAACTGTTCCAGCATCTCACCACCCACACAGGAAAAAATTTGCGCCTTATGTCCAACCTCAGTCTCTCCTCCTCAAGTCTGGAACCCTTTCCTCTTGTCCTCTCTCTCCGCACCCTTGTCAAAAGTCCTCCCCGAGCTTTCTTACAGCCCTCTTCAGCTATTGCAAAGCTGCTGGAAGATCACCTGTAAGCCTCCTCTTCTCCAGGCTGAACAACTCAGCTTGCTTATCATGTCATACAACCATAGAATCATTCCAGTTGGAAAAGACCCTTGGGATTTTAGAGTCCAACCATCAACCCTACTCTACAATTTACCCCTAAACCAGATCCCTCAACACTACATCTAGACCTCTTTTAAACACATCCAAGGATGGGGACTCAACCATCACCATGGACAGTCCATTCCAGTGCCTGACCACATTCTCTGTGAAGGATATGTGACAATCTCCACTTTCCTGATGTCTAGTCTAAGTCTACCCTGTTGGAGCTTGGTTCTTTTGCTAATTACCTGTGAGAAAAGAAAAGCGTCAACATCTCTATGATGGCATTTCAGATAGTTGTAGAGAGTAATGAGGTCTCTCCTTAGCCTCCTCTTCCTCAAACAGCCTCGAGTCTCTCAATCTCTCCTCATAAGATTTTTTTTCTCCAGGCCCTTCAACAGCTTTGTTGTCCTCCTCTGCACTTGCTCCAGCATCTCAGTGTCTCCCTTGTACTGAGATGCCCAAAACTGGACCCAGTACTCAAGATGCAGCCTCACCATTGCTGAATACAGGGCAACAATCATCTCTCTACTCTTGCTGGACAACAGTTTCTAATCCAGTCTAGGATGCCACTGTCCTTCTTGGCCACCTGGGCACCCTGCTGGCCTCATATTCAGCCTCCTGTCAACTAGAACCCCCACATCCCTTTCTGCCAGATTGCTTTCCAGCCACACATCCCCAAGCCTGTAGCACTGCATGGGATTGTTGTGACCAAAATGCAGGACCCGACACTTGGCCCTATGGAAACCCAGACAATTACCCTCAGCCCATCAATACAGTCTGTAGAGGTTCCTCTGAACAGCCTTGCTACCCACCAGCAGATCAATACTCCCTCGCAACTTGGTGTCATCTGCAAACTTACTGAGGGGCTGCCCAGGGGAGGTGCAGACTCTCCTTCTCTGGAGATGTTTAAAACCCACCTGGACATGTTCCTGTGCAACTTGATCTAGGTGATCCTGTTGTGCCAGGAGGATTGGACTGGATTGTCTTTTGATGTCCCTTCCAATCCCCAATGTTCTGTGATTCTCACTTGATTTGTTGGAAGGTTTGTAGGGTGGTGGTGTTCATGCATGGACTGACAACAAATGGGTTTAAAAAGGGAATGGGAATGTGATCTTACTGATAAAAATCCTGTCGGTTTTATTAACAGGTGAATAGCTCAGGTGCTTTGCATGAATGCTGCCTTAATTCTTGGGCCACTTAATGCAAATGAATAGGCTTTCCTGCAAGATAACAAATATGCTAGGAGGCAGACCTTAATTTTGTGTGAGATGATGTAAATATGTCCTTTGTTTTGCACTTATTCCTCAAATTCTCCAACTGTTTTGTGGGATAGCGATAAGCCATGCATCTTCCGGCAGATTTTACTGGTGCATCTATATGCAGTGCGTGTATGTCTGTGCAATTAGCTGTTGGCAGCAGGCTGTAAAATACCTATTGCCTACTCTCTTTTCCATATGGGAATGGATTTCAGAATTAAATGTAGCTTATTGTAGAGGAAATGTCCTCATTTACTGGCAGAAGAGTGTCATCTGTACCAATCACTGGTCCTTTGGAAAGCTGGGGCAGTGGTAGGGCAGGCACAGTTGCTGTCACAGCAGACAGCACCAACACCTGGGAAACGCAGAAACACGGGAAGGAGGAAGAGTGTGGTCCAAACAACACAGAAACAGTATTTATTCCCTTCACAGTAATATATGTGTGTGAGAGAAAAGACTTAGTGCAGGGGAGGGTGTGTTTGTTATTGTTTTCCATCTGAGGTCACACATGAGAAGAGTTAAGAGTATCCATGACCCAGAGGAGAAAGAAGAAATGACACTGATCTACAAAGAAGCTAGAAAATGGACTTATTACGTAGGGAGCAGAACCTACCAGCTCATCTGCATCCAGCCTTTGGTAGTATACGGGTCTCTAGTTCAGTGGCACTTACAACACCCCTTTCACTTACCTTGATATTGAATTAACCTTTACTGTGTAAGTCTTTGCTTTCAAATGGTTTTGCATGTCTTTCCAAAGCTCCTCAGTTCTGGTTTGTCAGAAACAAAGCGCCCTTAGTTTACACCAGTACTGCCTAAAAACTTTTCTCCACTCAGGAGTCCTAGCTGCTGCTCCTATTAAATTCAAGGAGCTGTTGTAAAGCACCCACCTTTTTTTTATTAGAGCAATTAATTTGAAGTAGAAGAAGGTGAGGTTTTTTATTTTATACTTTTCTATTGCTGCTTCTATAGATACTATGCGTTGAAAAATATTCGTATTGCAGTCATGGACAGCTCAGAGAGAGCACAACCTGTTCCACCATCTCAGCACCCTCACAGGAAAGAATTTTCTCCTCATGTACAACCTCAATCTCCCTTCCTCAAGTCTGCAATCCTTACCCCTTGTCCTCTTGTTACCATCTGTGTCAAAAGCCCTCCCCCAGCTTTCTTGTAGTCCTCTTGAGCTATTGGAAAGCTGCTCGAAAGTCACTTCAGAGCCTACTCTTCTCCAGGCTGATCAACACCAACTTGCTTCACTTGTCCTCATAGGGGAGGTGCTCCAGCCCTCTGATCATTGTAGTTGCTCTCCTCTGGACACATTCCAGGAGCTCTGTGTCCTTCTGATGTTAGGGACTCCAGAACTGGACTCTGTACCTCAGGTGGGGTCTCACCCGTGCAGAGTAAAAGGGGACAGTTCCCTCCCTTGACCAACTGTCAATGCTTATTTGTGATAACAGTACTGACACAGAGTATGTGAGCAGAAACCCTGCTTTGATAAAACCCATGGGCTGAAAGGCTGAATTGTTCATAGGATTAGAGAAGGGGTAAAGAGCAGGAGCTTAGCTTTCATAATTCAGGAATGTTGGATTATTAGCACCTGTTAATTGCTATCCTAGAATTTGGTGTTGCAGCTAATTTGCAGTGAAGCTATTTTTTTTTTTTTTTTTATGAGCAAGTATTTGTAACTCAGAATTTTCTCAGGCAGCTGAGATCATTAAATCATGGAAACGTAAAGAACAAATTGACTTGAAGAGATCATCTAATTCATCACCTATCCTGAAAGCAGGATCAAGTACATCCGTATGTGACAGATGCTGGTGTATATTCTGTTCTTAAAGTGAGAAAGCTATTCCTCAGATCAGACCTAAATCTTCTTTGCTGCAAATGAAGATAATCCCTTCTTATCCACTGTGGACACAAGGAACAATTGATCGATGTGTTGTTTATGCCAGCTTCTGCGTTCTCTAGTCAAACACCTCTTGCCTTGCCCCTTTCCGCTGCTGTTTCCTCACAGCAACACCTTGCAGGCTCCTTCATTAAAACTACAGGATTTGGTCCTTTAGTATCTTGTTTGCATTTGTGCTCTCCAATTCACCTAGACTGACTTGGCCCAAATCACTGGCAGTGTTATGGAGAAGATCCACTGATGCTAAGTAGAATCACAGAATTACTGAGACTGGAAAAGCCTTCTCAGATCATCCGGCCCAGCCTAGGACCTAACATCACCACAGCGGCCAGACCAGGCACTCAGGGCCACAGCCAGGCTGTCTTTTCCAGGGATGAGGACTCCATCTCTGCCAGCTAGGCAGTACATTCCAGAGTCTGATCACCCTTTTCATGAGGAAGGGCTTCCTAATATGCAAACTAACCTTCTCTTTTAAACAGTTGTTGCCATCACAATCACTTTCAAGACACAAGAACCATCTGCGAGATCTCTCTCTTGCAAAAACTTCAGCTGCAGCTTTCTTTCAGAAGAAAGTGCATAATTTCAGCATCTGATACAAAACAGTGGTTTCTTGACAAACCCAAAGTGACATTGTTTTTTTTTCACTATAGCAGTGTCGCGCACAGTTAGTGATGACAGACATACATGTAGGCATCCATAGAAACCTCCAGACCCTCTTTATCCTACTTTTGAGTTTCCAGGATGTTGTGATTTTGGTATGTATTTGACACTCATTTCCACCTGAAACTAGTGTAGGTTGGGGGACTGACCTGTTGAAGAGCAGCACAGGAGAAAGGGGTCTGGGGATCCTGGTGGCCAGCAGGATGACCATGAGCCAGCAATGGCCCCTTGTGACCAAGAAGCCAGTGGCATCCTGGGGTGGGTCACAATGGGGATGGTTAGTAGATAGATAGAGGTTCTCACTCTGCCCTGGTGAGACCACATCTGGAGTAGTGTGCCCAGTTCTGGGCCCCTCAGTTCCAGAAGGACACAGAACTGCTTGAGAGAGTCCAGCGCGGAGCCACACAGATGATGAAGAGAGTGGAGCATCTCCCTTAAGAGGAAAGGCTGAGGGAGCTGGGTCTCTTGAGCTTGGAAAAAAGGAGACTGAGGGGTGACCTATTTAATGTTTATAAATATGTGAGGGGTGGGTGTCAGGAGGATGAAGCCAGGTTCTGCTCAGTAACATCCAATGATAGAACAAGGGGCAATGAGTGTGAGCTGGAACATAGAAGGTTTCACATCAACGTCAGGAGGAACTTCTTCCCAGTGAGGGTGACAGAGCACTTGAGTGGTCTGCCCAGGGAGGTTGTGGAGTCTCCTTCTCTGGAGATGTTTAAAACTCATCTGGACATGTTCCTGTGTAATTTGATGTAGGTTATCCTACTGTCGTGGGGGGATTAGACTGGATGATCTTTTGAGGTCCCTTTCAATCTCTTAACAATCTGTGATCTGTGAAATGCCCTATAAGCACTTCTACTGGATTGTTTCAGATGTAGCTCTAGTCTTTTGAGTTTTGGTAAAAAAATCTCAGCTCTAGGTTTTTTGTTCTTATGGATTTTATTAATATTAATGAGTGTACATTTTCCAAAGACATTATTCCATTCATTTTTTAGAGTAACGTTAATTCAAATAAAACCAATTAGATCTTGCAAATAGAAATACACTTTCTAGTTTTATCTCGGCTGTAAAGGGAAACTATAGTGTCCAAAACAGGTCAGCAAACTAACGGGAATATCATCACGCTTCACAATCAACGTGTACAGGGACTTCAGATCCAAGTCAAAGATTTCAATCATTGATATTTTATACTTTTATATTTTTCTTGTTTTGGTTGGTATTTACTTTTCTAAGCATCAAGTGCTTCCAGAAGAGGTCCTTTCCAAGTACGTAAAAGCCCCATGTAAAGACAGTCAGCAAAGTTGGTAATTTTAGAAGTGAAGCTGAGTGGCTCAATTTTTGCTGTAAAAGGAGTGTGTAACTGCAGTAAATGAGAACATTTATATTTGGCTTGTGAGAAGAATAATTTTATTTAGTTGAGGGAATTGTTGCTGATCGTACAGTTTCATTTTCTTATTATAAATTGAAACATTTCTATTGATGACCTGTATGTTGACATAAAGCTTTCACTGAAGATAGTAACCATACCATAGAATCACAGAATGGCCAGGGTTGGAAGGACCTTAAACATAGAATCATAGAATCATAGAATCATTCATAGATCGGAAGGGACCTCAAAAGATCATCTAGTCCAATCTGCCTGCAACAGCAGGGTCACCTAAACCAAGTCACACAGGAACCCGTCCAGTCGGGTCTTGAACATCTCCAGTGAGGGAGACTCCACAACTCCCCTGGGCAGCCTGTTCCAGTGCTCCGTCACCCTCACCGTGAAGAAGTTCCTTCTCAGGTTGATGTGGAACCTCCTATGTTCCAGCTTACAACCATTGCCCCTTGTCCTATCACTACATGACACCGAGAAAAGCCCGGTGCCATCGTCCTGACACCCACCCCTCAAATATTTGTAGACATTAATGAGGTCACCCCTCAGTCTCCTCTTCTCCAAGCTAAAGAGATCCAGCTCCCTCAACCTCGCAGAGGCAGGGACACCTTCAGTAAACCAGGTTACTCAGGACCCCAGCCAACTTGGCCTTTAACACTGCCAGGGATGGGGCAGCCACAATTTCCTTGGGTGACCTGTTCCAGCATCTCACCACCCTCACAGCAAAGAACTCATTCCTCGTGTACAACCTCAGTCTCCCCTACTCAAGTCTGTAACCCTTGTCCTCTCTCTATGCAGTCATGTCAAAAGCCCTACCCCAGTTTTCTTGTAGCCTCCTTCAGAGATTGGAAAGCTGCTAAAAGTTCACATGGGATCCTCCTCTTCTCCAGGCTCAACAATCCCAACTTGCTGAGCCTGTCCTCTCAGAGAAGGTGCTCCAGCCCTCCAATTGTTTGAGAGTTACTCTCTGGTCACCTTCCAGGAGCTCTCTGTCCTCCTTCTGTTGGGGACTCCAGAACTGGCAAATTCTCCAGGTGGCATCTCACCAGTGCAGAGTAGAGGAGGAGAATCCCCTCCTTTTGCTGCAGCTTAGGTTTCTGGGCTGCAAGCTCACACTGACAGCTTCTGTTCAACTTCTGGTCCCCCACCACCCCCAAGTTGTTCTCCTCACGGGTGTTCTCAATCCTTTCTTCTCCCAGTCTGTATTTGTGCATGGGATTGCCGTGCATGAATATTGTTGTAAATACACTGCAGAAGCACAGGAACAAGTGAAAGGAGCATATTGTATGCTAATCCAAAACACATCATTAGAAAGAAGCTGAATATCGTTCTCAGCTATTCCCCATTCTTTAAAATAATGGGGATTGTTGGAACCTTGTTTTTAGCAGTGTGACTGCAGAATATACTCATGCAACTGCAGTTCTCCTTGAAGATGATTGTCGCAGGAAATCTGTCTTAATAATCACATTGGCCTTTAGGCAGTGGAATGAATCTTGAAATAACAAAGTTGAAAGAGAGGACACAAACTCCTTTGCTTATTACATCTTCTTTTCAGCAGAAATCATGGGTTAATATCTGACTAAATTCCGTGCTTCTCACATAGTGATATTTCTAAATTATGGTTGGGATGGAGTTAACTAGCTATAGATGGGGTAGGTACTGCTGAGACTTGGTAGCTGGATATAGATTCTTTTAAGTATTTAAATGAACTGCTGCTATTGAACGTGAGGAATCTTTGTCAAATGTTAGGTTTTGCCATCTGCACAGAGAAATCTTTACCTTCCCACATAATTTTCTCCTGCCCCCAAGAGTTAAACTGCCGTGAAAATTTAGCAGCACAGTACATCTGAAGGAAGAAGTGTGTTTGCTTCTTCCTATGTTTCAGTTTGAGTTTTGTTTGCAGGATCTTTCTTATTTCTGCTACAACAGAAATGTTTATAGATGTTTTAAAGTCCAAGTACAACAAACCAACACATCTGGATTACTGTAAATCAGCAAGTGCTGAGGATGCCTTCACAATGTGCTGGGGAAGCCTTCATAAAAAGAAAAGAGGGAGAACAGATGTAGATCAAACAACCACTTATAGCTGCCTTAGCAGGCTCCAGTCCTGATTGGAACTCTGTGAACTGCAGTGGGAAACTGTGATTTATGACTGGCAAGAATGGCTTAATGTCGCTGTACCCAGAGGTATCCAACAGTCCTTTTGTCTGTGGAGATACCAGACTGCAGAGTTGCTGCTGGTGGTGGGATAGAAAGCCTCTGGGTTGTGCCTGGTCCTGACACAGACTTAAGCAGCCTCACAGGCTGTCTTCAGGTTGCTGGGTCCACCCTCACTCCCTATCATTTCCTTTGACTTCTGTTATCTATTGATTTATTTCCAGTGGTTGGCAAAATCCTTGCAATATATCTACAGCTGTTCATAGAGGAGGGGAAAAATACCTTTACGTGATGTTTCCTCAAAGACCTGACTGTGTGATGGCCTTACAGTCCCTTTGTTCTGGTTCTAGTCCTGAAGTTACTGTTTGGTTTTATAAAGGAAAGAAACCATCTAAAATTATGCATTTTGGATACGAGTGCCTCAGCTACACATCCTGCCTGTGAGATTACTCCTTAGAGATGAGGTTTTAACAGAGATAGTTCAGTAGTAAAGTTATCTTTCTGGTGTTTTACTCTTGGTTTAGGTTTCATACAAAAGATAGAAAATGAGGTTTCTCTTTGCCATGAGAGGTACGTTTTTGTGATGAATCTTTTACATGCTGGCCTCTGGCAGCCGATGTCGTTGCCTGAAGGAAAGTTAAAAAGCTTCTTAAAGTGCGGTATTTCAAGTAGATGGCTTCCACTATCCCGGTTTCCCTTTTAAGACTGACTCAGAAATGTGCAATGTTCAGTCATTATGCACGAGAATCTGCACTACTTTTTACTTCTAAACCTAATGAGGTTATACACAGTGAGTTAGGTCAAACGTTCAGACAGGCAACTAGAAGTTTTGTAGAGGAGTTGGGAACAAAGACAAAAAGAAAGTTAAATGAGGAAACAGAAACTCATTTCTTTAAGGAAGAAAGAATTTCCATTCAGAATCACAGAATCGTTGAGGCTGGAAAATACCTCTAAGATCATCAAGTCCAGCCCATGAGCTAACATCACCTCATCAGCTAGACCAGGGCATTAAGGGCTACAGCCAGTCTGTCCTTAAACACCTCCAGGGATGGGGACTCCAGGGTCTGATCACCCTTTCCATGAGGAAGGGCTTCCTAACATCCACCCTAACCCTCCCCTGGCAGCTTCAGGCTTTGCCTTCTCATCCTGGCATAGGTTGCCTTGGAGAAGAGCCTGACCCCCACCTGACTACAGACTCCTTCAAGGGAGTTTTAGAGAGTGATAAGTTCCTCCCCGAGTCTACTCTTTTCCAGGCTAAAAAACAGCCTCTCCTCGTCAGACTTTCCCTCCAGTCCCTTCCCCAGTCTCATTGCTCCTCTGGACCTACTCCAGCTCTTCAATCTCTTTCTTGAAGCATAGAGAGTTTCAAAAAACAATGACAAAAATTTCATCAGGTTTCAATTTTAATCACATGATTTTGTTTATTGAAAATATACATTTGATGAATGTGACCTTCTTGTCCATGAGGATGTTCTGTGAGCAACTATTTGAAATATAGGAAGCTTAAATTGTCAACTAATGGCAAACTCCAGCCGCTGGCTAGGAGAGGGACACAGCAACATGTGGAAGGGTTTGCAGGACAGCTTAACAGAGCAACATAGCAGAGAAGAGACCTGGAGTATTCATTGCCACGCTTCATAGAATCACAGAATGGCCAGGGTTGGAAGGGACCCAGAAGATCATCTAGTTCCAACTCCCCTGCACAGGCAGGGACACCTTCACTAGATCAGGTTACTCAGGCCCCATCCAACCTGCCCTTCAACACTTCCAGGGTCAGAGCCACCACAAATTCCTTGGGCAACCTGTTCCGGCATCTCAGCAACCTCACAGGAGAGAAATTGTTCCTAGTGCTAGTACTGGATTTGTGCTGGGAAAGCTTATCTCAGATCTATTATGTAGAAGAGCAAAGTTTTTGGGCATATTGGAATCAAATTAAGGATTTTTCAGGTGAGTTGGACTGGCACAAATCCATGAGGAAATTTGACTGAACCATCGGGATGAAAAGGCTGCGATGAGCAGTGCTAAGTCCATGTGTCTGCTGTCTGTGGAGTGTTTCTCAGGGAGCTCTGTGACAGCTTCATGTCCTCAGTGGCAGGTGGGTGATGGACTAGCATCTGTGACTGACATTGAAGTTGAGGAAAAGCAGCTGGCAGGGTGCAAGGATGTGCCATGGTTTGGAGGGGCTGCAGCAGGCCATGGGAATGAATACCCCCAAAACTGCTGAGGGCAGTATAACTGCAATTTGCCACCATCTGTAGGATGTTACAGAGAAAATTAAGTTAGTGTCTTTGAGAAACGCATCATGGAAGGACAACAAGCAACTGTCACAAACCACAGTACAAAATATTGAGAGAAACAAATGAAAATAATTCAGAGCAAGATCGGTTTACGATTAGAAAAACCTTCTGAGATAGATGATGTGACTGATTTCAGCCTTTTCTGTAGAGATTTTTAAAAGTCCATTGACTTGAAGCCCTGAGACAACCTAATCCAGCTTTGCAGCTAGCCTTGTCTTGAGCAGAAGCTTGGACTAAGAACTTCCAGATGTCTCTCTCAACCTCAGTTGCTATGTGGCAGCAGGTAGAAAGTCCCTAGGAAACAAAAGCAGTTGCAAATATAAAGGTGGTTTACTCCCACTTTCTTTAACCTGCTTAGTGAGGATGTAAAATGACAGATTACATCAAGGAACAGAAAGTGCAGATCATAATAAAATCAGTAAATTATAAGAGTACAGGCTAGTAGGGCTGATGAGTCAGATCTCATTGCAAATCGTCAAAGGAAAAAACATTTACAAGTACTGGCAATTCTTCTCCCTAGAAATTGTATTTAAGGAAGAAATAGTAAACTTCTCAAGAGTTATGAAACCTAGGAAGTATCTCTTGTCTCGGATTACTTATGATAGGAAGAGGGAAGATGGCCTTAAGTTACATCAGGGGAGGTTTAGACTGGATCTTAAGAAGTTCTTCCCTCAGAGAGTGGTTGGGTGCTGGAACAGGCTGCCCAAGGAGGTGGTGGATTCTTCATCCCTGGGTTTAAAAATGGCTAGATCTGGCACTTGAGACCATGATTTAGGGGTTAGGGAGATGTTGGGATGAGGGTTGGACTTGACAAGGTCCTTTCTGGTCATGGTGATTCTATGATTAAAGAAAATGATTAAAACAATGTCTTTAAATTTTAGGAAGCTAAGCTTTCTCTTAGGATGAGTAAACAAAGATAATGGTAAAAGTGACAATTCTGCAGTCTCTGCCCCATGAGAAATGCAAAGCACCTCAAGATGAATTTAGAGAAGAGGCATTTTCTCCCCTTCCCGTTTCTTAGTTAAATAGCACTGTATTCTTCCAGAGAACAAAGGCAGTGCAGTTAGAAATGCTTTATTGCAGACAAAGCATGACTCAAAATGCTGTGGATTTGAAACTAGAGAAGCAGAAGTCAGCAAGCTGAGATGAGACCCTTGAATTCTGCTTTCCTGTTACAGAACACATCTGCACACAGATACATTCAGGTTTTTTAAACTTTGAGCAGAACTCACAGGGAACCAGCAAGGAAAACAAGATTAGTGACATTCAGGTTAAACTCTGGGCCTTGGGTTTATTTCACCTAATTATAGATATCTAGGTGACATGCCTCATTTAAGTCAGGCTGGGTCAACTGGCACTGGAAAGTACTTAAAGAACTGGACCTCAGCTATTTCAGCTAAGAAAGATCCTGTTCTTAACACAGCAATTCTTCAGTCAGCAGCAATCTCACATTTTGTGCTGCATACTTTGTATTGCAGGTGATTTATTTTACTACATGATCTTGCACACCAGGTTATATGGCTTTGGTATAGTCATTAATGACTTGGATGAGGGAATAGAGTGCACTATCAGCAAGTTTGCTGGTAACACAAAGTGGGGAGGATTGGCCAACACCTCAGCAGACTGGGCTGCTGTTCAGCGAGACCTGGACAGGCTGGAGAGTTGGGCAGGGAGAAATTGAATGAACTATAAGAAGGGCAGTGTAGAGTCTGATTCTGGGCAGGAACAACCCCAGGTACCAGGATAGGTTGGGCACTGACCTGTAGGACAGCAGCATAGGAGAAGGGGACCTGGGAGTCCTGGTGGACAGTAGGATGACCGTGAGCTAGCAATGGGCTATTGTGGCCAAGAAAGCCAATGACATCCTGGGATGGATTAGAAGTGGGGTGGTTGGTAGATTGAGAGAGATTCTCCTTCCCCTTTTCTCTGGTGAAAACACATTTGGATTACTGTGTTCAGTTCTATATGTTTATAAATATGAAAAAGCTGGATGTCAGGAGGATGGATCCAGGCTCTGCTCAGTGGCATCTGATGATAGGACATGGGGTAAAGGGTGTCAGCTGGAACACAGGAGGTTCCACATCAATATAAGAAGAAACTTCTTAACGATGCAGATGACAGGGCACTGGAACGGGCTGCCCAGGGAGGTTGTAGAGTCTCCTCTCGAGACATTTAAAACTCTCCTGGACATGTTCCTGTGCAACTTGACCTAGTGGATTCTGCTGTGGCAGGGAGATTGGATGAGATGATCTTTTGAGGTCACTTTCAAACCCTAAAGTTTTGTGTCTTTCAGTGTGACTTTCAGGTCAACTGGAGGTAAGGTTTCAAAGATGCAGCGTAGAGCTCATGCAAAAATCACACAATTGGGTGAAGAGGATACTAGTGTTCTTCAGTAACAACTGAATCATTGCCAGTTCTTTTGGAGTTTGTTTTAACTCTATGAGTCATGAAGTACTCGTTTGGGATTAATGACAATTAAGTCCTTCAAGGATTTCAGTGTTAATTGACCATTATTTTGGAATGTTCATACATTAATTTTAAATTCAGAAGCATTGAAGATGACTCAGTTGTAAGGTAGCTGCAGAACTACAGAGTTAATGGATAGTTCTGCATTATTATTGCACAAACAAGTAGCATCTTCTGTGGTTTGCTTTTGAGCTTCATTGCTGAATTGAGTAATATAGACCTATTTAAGCCAATGCCTTAAAGACCTTAACTAGTAAATAGAGTATTTACTGCTAAGTTGCTGAAGTTTTAGATAAATCACAACTTCTGGCTTTTGAATGTTGTTTGGTTTTAATAAGTTTGTCTCAATATATATTTTTGAACCATTAGATTCAACTCAAAGGGCCAACTTTCACACTGAGCACAGATCATAGAATCATAGAATCATTATGGATTGGAAGGGACCTTGAAAGATCATCTAGTCCAATCCGCCTGCAACAGGATCACCTAGACCAAGTCACACAGGAACCTGTCCAGTCAGGTATTGAATATCTCCAGTGAGGGAGACTCCACAACCCCCCTGGGCAGCCTGTTCCAGTGCTCTGTCACCCTCACCATGAAGAAGTTCCTTCTCAGGTTGATGTGGAACCTCCTATGTTCCAGCTTACAACCATTGCCCCTCGTCCTATCAATGTACAGTAGATTCTAATCATCTGAAATCAAAAGAAAAAGTGGTGGTGTTAGTAACAAGTACTATCAGACTGCATGTGGTTGCAGATCAGTTTTCTATCTACTTTATTTTTATTACCTCTTTCTCACATCCTTTTGAAACAGTCATATTCTGGGCTGCCTGCATTGAAAGTCTTCCTGAAATCCTGTTTACAATTTCTGTTTGGGGAAAAAATCTTCAGTGGAGATTCAGGAAGTCTGAGATCTTGCTGTGAAGTGACACCTTTGACTCCTGAGGCTGTAATTCATCTTCTTCTGCCTGTTACAATCTCTACTGAATTAGGAAATGTGTGCTTTTGTCTGAATTCAATTCCTTTTTAATAAGAATAGGTAAAGGTATTTGTAGGCTGGGGCAGGGGCTAGAGGGAAAGTCTGATGAGGAGAAACTGAGAGAGCTGAGGGTGTTTAGCCTGGAGAAGAGATGACTCACGGGGTACCTTCCTCTCTATAATTCTCTGAAGGGAGGTTGTTGTCAGGTGGGGATCAGGCTCTTCTCCCAGGCAGCCAGTGTCAGGATGAGAAGGCAGGGCCTGAAGCTGCCACTGGAGGGTTAGGCTGGATGTTAGGATGCCCTTCCTCATGGAAAGGGTGATCAGACCTGGTGGGGTCTCCATCCCTGGAGCTGCTTAAGGACAGACTGACCGTGTCCCTTAGTGCCCTGGTCTGACCGACGTGGTGGCCCATCACCCCTGCTCTGGCCTATGTCTTGGGCTGAGCTGGATGAGCTCAGAGAGCTTTTCCAGTCTCAGTTATTCTGTGATTGTTTTCAGCAGGCAGCAGAACAGAGAACAAAAGTTGCTAGCATTAGCCTGATTTGCATCTACCCTATGTCACACTGCAGGACTTCACGGTGACACTAGTTGGTATCCCCAAATCCATATTAACCATCTACTCTTTTTAACAGAGGAATTGAAAGAGAAGTGAGCTTTCCAGAACTGATGTTGAAAAGGGAGGAAAAAATAGAAAAAGTTTAAACCCCCAAAATCCAGCCTTTCAATTGATTAAGTGGATTGCTGGGGCGTACCAGAGACACAAACTGAAGGGAAAGAGGGTATCTTACTGTCTTACGAGTTATGGAGAGGGATATCCACTGGTTCTTACATGGGTCTTGTGACATCAAGGGGCCAGGGGTTACCCCTTGTGACATAAGAGGGCCACAGATTTTATGTAGACAAGACAGTATATTGTATGTTACCCTGTGGGGCTGAAATAACAGCCTTTCACTTTTCTGAGTAAAAACAAGTTGGAAACCAGACTAAAACTAAAAAGCTTTACTGTCATTTTGTTTTGAAATCTTTTGGCTTTAATCATATCCTTTGTGACTGGCAACTGAGAATAAATTTGAGCAAAATCTGATGCTTGCAGTGCTGTAATCAGAGACAGAATCACAAGCTGAGAATTACAGTTGCTCGGGGTTTTGCAGTTGTCAGTGTTCACAGGTAGAGCAGGCAGAGCTGTCCATTTTGCCAACAGAGGGAAAAACCAAATATGAATCTAATCCAGGCTGACTGACTCGAGTCTTGAAATTTTAGACAAATAATTCAGGCCGAGGCATGGTATTAAAAAGCAAATGTCTTCTGTTATTCACTAGGGCATGAAATGTTATTCAGGAAAGCAGAGCATTATTTATAAATTTGCAGACTCTTCCTACTTTACTCATTTTGCTAAACTCCCTTAGTGTAACACGGAGCAGTCGATGGTTCTGGGTAGACTTTATGAAGAAATGAAGCGGTAAATTGCATTATGTTTTGTATTATCTCTGTCTGCTGCTAAACAATGCAGCATCAAATTGAGCTCATATGTACAGCAGCTTTTACTAGGGAAAAAACATCAGTTCTGATAAGCTCTTTCTGTAAACACCACGTTTTCTCCCTCACAGAATCATAGAATCATCATGGCTGGAAATGACCTCCAGGATCATTAAGTCCAGCCCTCAGCCCAGCAGCTCCCTAACCCCTACACCATGGCCTTGAGTGCTCTTGCTACTCAGTTTTTAAACAGCTCCAGGGATGGGGACTCCACCACCTCCCTGGGCAGCCTGTTCCAGGGCCCAGCCTCCCTCTCAGCAAAGAACTTCCTCCTAACATCCAATCTAAACCTCTCCTGATGCAAACTGAGGCCATTTCCCCTCATCCTATCATTAGTGATTTGGGAGAAGACACAAGCACCAGCCTCAATACAGCCTCCTTGTAGGTGGCTTGTAGAGACCAAGGTCTCCTCTCAGCCTCCTCTTTTCTAGACTCAATAACCCCAGTTCTCTCAGCTGCTCTTCATAGGGCCTGTTCCCCAGCCTCCTTGCTTTTATGTGGCCCCACTCCAGCCCTTCAATGTCCTTCTGACACTGTTGACCCCAAAACTGCACCCAGTACCCAAGGTGTGGTCTCACAAGTGCAGAGCATGTGATTTTTCTGCGTGCTGTTTGAGTGTGTTGCAGAGGATTGTGAGCCCAAGTTATGGAAAGAGATGTCAGTCCATTCAACCAGACATGTCTGGTTCCTGGGAACTGCCTGAGATGGGGAGGAAGGATGCTGTGGTTCCGCTGAACCATGCTGACAGTGCCCTCTTACATATGGACTCCTCGGCAGGCTGTTTGCGCCGTGAGTAGCAGATACAAGCATCGGTGTTGATAGCTCCAGTGCTGCAGACATCAGCTGTAACCCATGATCTTCAGCTGCTGCTAAGGAAATGGGTGGCTTGGAGAAAACTCAGGGGAGACCTTCTCCCTCTCTACAACTCCCTGAATGGAGGTTGTAGTCAGATGGGTGTCAGGCTCTTCTCCCACGCAACCAGCACCAGGACAAGATGACAGGTCCTGAAGATGCCAGGAGAGCATTACGTTGGATGTTAGGAAGCCCTTCCTCATGGAAAGGGTGATCAGACCCTGGAATGGACTGCCAGGGCAGTGGTGGAGTGGCCATCCCTGGAGGTGTTTAAGGACAGACTGACTGTGGCCTTTAGTGCCCTGGTCTGGCTGATGTGGTGATGTTATGTACTGGCCTAGACTGGATGATCTCAGAGGGCTTTTCCAGCATCAGTCATTGTGTGGTTCTGGCTGTGAAAGTCAAGCTAGCTGAACTAAGTGTAAGAATTTAAAACACATTTGGGGAATGTGAAAGTTGCTATCTGACATTTTGAGAGATGAAACAGTCTTTCTTCACAAGGAGCTGGTCTCTGCCTGCGTGGCCACATACACACACGTATCCAACATGTATTAAAGATCCTTACTTGTTCAGCTGGCTTCATGCTCCTTTATTTGCTTTGGAAAGGAAGCAGCATATAGAATATCAGACTGGTCAAGGACTTCTCTAAGCCCCTGGAAAGGTCAGAGCATTCATAAAGCAATTATTCAGAGTTACTTCTTTATCTGACTCTGAACAGGTCAGTTGATTCTGGAGTTTAACTGCAGTGGTCATTCTGATCGCAGGAGATCTTGAGGAAGATCAAGACATCCTCTAGGCAAATTTGAAAAAACAGTTTCATGCAGACTTTGTTCATGGCATTTCACCAGTTAGAGCTGACCAGTTCCAGTCATCACCAAGTCCATTATTCTTCAGTACCACCCACTTAAAGATCATTAGAGTCTAACGAAAAAAACCCCACTTTTGTAAACAAAAAGGGATGAATGAATTCGTAAGGACCCAGAGGTTTCTATGTTTCCCTGCTGCGTGGCCCTTTTTAGTGGCCCTTGTGGCACTTTTCTATTAAACAAATAACTTATCAGCATATACTACATATTTCAACTTGGAAGATGACCCTCACTACAAGAGGGCCATTGAAGGACTGGAGAGGGGACAGAGGTGACTGCCAAGCTGGTAAAGGGGTAGGATCAGGTCATATGAGGAATAGTTGAAGGATGTAAGGCTGTTTAATCTGAAGGAGATTGAGAGAAGAATTTTCTTTTTGCTCTCTACAACTACTTGCAAGGAGGTTGTAGAGAGGCAGGGTTTGGTCTTTTCTCCTTAATGGCCAGTGACAGGAAGAGGGGAAATGACCTTAAGCTGAACCAGAGGAGGTTCTGTTTAGATGTTGGGAGCAATTTCTTCCCTGAAAGGCTTGTCAGGCACAGGAACAGGCTGCCCAGGGAGGAGGTTGAGCCCTCATCCCTGGAGGTGTTGAAGAGAAGGGTAGATGTTGCATTGGGGGACAGGATTTAGTGGTGCTTATAAGGCTGGGAAAAGGTTGAACTTGATGATCTTTAAGGTCTTTTCCAGCCTAAACCGTTCTATGATTCTGTGGTTCTTACCTTGCACAGAAGAACTTTGAAAGCATTGATTTAACAAAATCCCTTTCTACCTATGGGAGAGGAGAAGAGTGAATGCAAATAAATGTTCTGTGTCACTGGTCTTCTAAGAATTTGAAGGAGGCCTCCCTTTTTCAGCTGTTTGCTATGTGGTTCATTTCCACAACCTCTTTATGCCTGTTTTAGAAACTCCTCTGCTTTAGCTGTAAGCACCCTGAGGCTGATTAACCTGTATTGTTTCCATATAGCTCAAAAATTTTGATTGAAGAAACCTGTCAGAGCAAAGAGATTGGTCAGTCGTTGTGTTTTATTGAAATTGAAGCACAGGGTTTTAGAAATAAAACCCTTGTGGCAAACTTGAGGTCTGGAAACTGCAGAACTTGTGTAAAACAATTCTACTGATGTGAAACAGTTTAACTATAAAACAGCTGTGTGCTCTGATGGCTGAAGAAATTCCCATTTTAGTGTAATGGCTCATGTTGAAAAACTCCACTAAAGATGATGGAAAAAAAGAACAGTTAATGTTTTTTATTGTAAAATATGATTAACTTCTCACATGATTGGGCCATATGAAAGAGATGGAAGAAGAAAAGGTGATTTAAAAAATAATTAGAATTTATATTTGCAAAAGGTTTATTACCTTGATTTTTATTAAGGTTTCCAGCTAGCTGATGTACTCCCTGCTGCTCCAGATTTTTCTGCTAGAAATAAATCACCAATTTTAACAGTAATTCGCTTGTCACCAGGAATTTTAATTGTCAATGCTATCAATTATTAAAAAACAGTTTATCTGCCCTCTGCTATGCAGCATGGATTTCCATAGATTCAAATTAAAGCAATTGTGGAAGCATGTGTTATCACAGAATGATAAGAGATTGGAAGGGATCATTCAGTCCAATCTTCCTGCCACAGCAGGATCACCTAGATCAAGTCACACAAGTCAGAAGGACGTGCTCCAGCCCTCTGATCATTGGAGTCACTCTCCTCTGGACACCTTCCAGGACCTCTCTGTCCTGCTTATGTTGAGGACTCCAGAACAGAATTTGTAGTTTTCTCTGGAAAGGTCTTCCTCTCACTCTGGATGTGCTGCAGTCCTTCCCATGAACCAGGAGTCTGCACGGCGATAGAAGTTGGATGTTTGGGATACGTGTTCTCAGAAACATGTATCCCAAAGACAGATCACCTAGACCACCTCTCCTTGTGTTCCTGCTTTGTAATATCTGAAAGCAGAATGCTATGGGGACAGTGCAATGCGAAAGCAGAGATCCTATTTGGATCTGTGGAAGAGGGAAAGTCTGGCAGCCATGGCATCAGCTAGGACAGCTAGCATCTGATGTCTTCGAGCAGGCTAATTGCAGAGTTCACTTAGGAACTCCTGTGTGAGGCTTGCTTTCACGAGGCATCTCTCATCTCTGGCAGGGGTAATTATCTGGACACTACAGTGTAGAATAAAACTCGTTCCTTTGTTCTGCATTTACCTGGTTTTGTATCTTGGGATGTTTAAACTGGAGAGTTTAAAACATCTATCCTGCAGGGATTTCTGTTAGACAGGCAGCACTGATACCCAAATAAATCCTGCTGCTGTGCAGTGTGATGCCAGCAGTCTGCAGAATGAGTTCAAAGCACCGATGCTGTAATTTTCTTTTCTCCTCTGAACACTGATGAGGTTTAGATTTCCCTCTCTATTGGTGGACATCCTTTTCTGTTGTTCTTTTTCATTCTCTTCTGCCGCTTTAAGGTTTTCGTGCAATATTTACTGACAGCCAGTTCCCACAGACTTTGGGAACAGCCAACACCTGAGAATTTCACTTAGTCCTAAGAATTAATCTAGTTGTGATCAGGAAGAACACTGTACTGGTGGAAGTAGTAGTTGGATAAATTTACAAAGGTATCATTTATGAAACCCTCTTTTTTTCAAAGGCTGGTTGTAAACTAAAACCAAAGGACTCAGTAATCTATTTTGCTACTTGAATAGAATATAGTTTCGGTTAAAATTAAAAGTAAATGCTGCCAAACTAAGCAGTAGCCTAACTAATTTTGATATGACTCCTAACTCTTAACAAAAACATAGCTGTTGTGTGACTTGGTATAGCACTGGATAGCAGTAAAATGCCTTCCTAATCAATACCTATGAATAGCAAAGTCCTACAGCGTGCCATGGCCTTTCTCGACAGGCAGCCTCACTTGGTGGTAAGGGAAATTGCTATAGTCTTGTATGAAACCATTTCAGTATCACCCAGAGCTTAATGGAGCAGTCTTTCACTGCCTGTTAACAAGATGAGCTATTGCCAGAAAGTGTTTAAACTGACAAGTGTTGTCAAAGCTCCTGCCTTGCAAACAGTATTGTTTTGGCGTGTTTGCTGTGTTCATTATTGGGTTCAATTCTGTCAAAATGCACGCTGATTATTTTACTTAACAAACCAATCGGTCCATCAGTTCAGAGTACGGAAAGTTTCTAAATACAAGTAGCCAGGTGTCAGCGTACCAGCAGTGCTAAGTCAGAGCCCCCACCTTTACAGTTAATTTCATTGGGAAAGTGTAGTCAGGTGGAGGTCAGGCGTTTCTCCCAGGCAACCAACGCCAGGACGAGAGGGCAGGTGCAAGGAGAGGGTTAGGTTGGATGTTAGGAAGCCCTTCCTCATGGAAAGGGTGATCAAACATTGGAATGGACTGCCCAGGGCAGTGCTGGAGTCCCCATCCCTAGATGTGTTTAAGGACAGCCTGGCTATATCCCTTAGTGTCCTGGTCTGGCCAATGTGGTGATGGTAGATCGTGGGCTGGGCTGGATGACCTTGCAGGGCTTTTCCAGCCTCAGTAATGGAGCAGACATGAATGCCAAGGGCTGTATAGTGTAGCCCGGCCTTTTGCTCAGTAGTCAGTCATTGTTCCTATTCCGTGCACAAGACATGGCTGTTACTGCAACAACCCACATACATCACAAGTGATGGGATGACAACCTTGCCATAAAGGCCAGACGAGATGATGTTCTACAGCCATGTGATGCATGCTGATAATAGCAGTCGTTAAGCAGAAGTGAGGGTATGTGAAGTCCTAGTTAAAGGCTAGGATGGCCAGGACTACTATGCCTAACTGGGCACAATTCCACCCCAGGAGGAAGAGATAGAATTAAACACAGTTGTGGACTACTGGAACTGAAGTATTTAAACTTGAATAAGAAACAGATAAACAAGTAAGTGAAAGGAAACAAAACAAAGTCTTGATACACCCTCTCAAAATGCTGTGGTGGGGCAACCACACTCCTGTTGCTTCCCTTCCACTCTCAGAGTTTTAGCAGAACCACAGACAGGGAGGTAAAGAGGAAGGAGAAGGTAAACAGAACAGGTCAGAACTGAACACTGCTTGCTTTTCTTCTTAGGCAAAGAGAGCATCCTTCATGATGCAGGGCTGGGCAGTGCCCTAAACTAGTGACTCCACCTGCTCAAAGCCACCATCCTCCCACTCTACCTCAACAGGTCAAAACCATGACAGATGTTTATAGATGTTTTGCACAAGGTGAACAGTCACATAAAGAAATTAAATAAAAGGATCGTTCCTTTGCTCTGTATTCTGGGAAGGAAGAGATGTAACATAAAACCATCTAAATTTCTTAACAGGACTCAAAAAACCCATGAAGGCTTTTTGGGGACATACATCAATTTTATTATGTCAGCAGTTGGGAGTAAAATAAAGACACATTATTTGTGTGGCAGCAAATTTCAGATTACACAAATCCTCAGTCTGGATTTGACCACAAGCCTTCTGTTTTTGTAAAGCTTTCATGGGCAGTTACAGGCAGGTAGGGGAAAGAGGACGTGATGCCAAGTGCAGGTTCCTACACTTTAGCCACAATAACCCCCTACAGATACAGACTGGGGGAGGAGTGGCTGGAGAGCAGCCTAGCAGAGAGGGACCTGGCAGTACTGGTTGACAACCAGCTGAAAAGGAGCCACGATGGCGCCCAGGTGGCCCAGAAGGCAAATGGCATTCTGTCTTGGATTAGCAATAGTGTGGCCAGCAGGGCTAGGGACATAATTCTCCTCCTGTACTGCGCACTGGTGCAACCTCTCCTTGAGGATTAGGGGCAGTGCTGGGCCCCTCACTTCAAGATAGAGATTGAGGGGCTGGAGTGGGTCCAGAGGAGCAGTGAGGCTGGGGAAGGGACTGGAAGGAAAGTCTGCTGAAGAGAGGCTGAGGGAACTGGGGGTGTTTAGCCTGGAAAAGAGGAGACTCAGGGTGAACCTTCCTCCTCTCTCCAACTCCCTGAAGGGGTGGTTGTAATCAGGTGGGAATTGGGCTCTTCTCCTAGCCAACCAGTAGCAGTACATGAAGGCAGAGCCTGAAGCTGCCAGGAGAGGGTTAGGTTGGATGTTAGGAAGCTCTTCCTCAAGGAAAGGGTGACCAGACCCTGGCCTGAACTTCCCAGGGCAGCGGTGGAGTTTGCATTCCTGGAGGTGTTTAAGGACAGCCTGGCCCTGGCCCTTAGTGCCCTGGTCTGGCCGATGGGGTGATGTTATATCCTGGGCTGAGATGGATAAACTCAGAGGGCTTTTCCAGCATCAATAATTCTGTGATTTTGAATAAGGAGATAGGCTGTTATGTGCTGTTCTAGGCAGCTTCCTTCCTGCTTTATATTATTGCAATCCCAGTTCCATAATCTGCCCCAAGGTAATCCCCTTCAACCTTCATGACAAAAAGTGATGCTGTAGTGTTGTACTTACCCAGCTGCCTGCTTTGCTGAGTGCACTTCAGGTAGACCTGGTGAATAATGTGTATTATTTTTTAAGTGTCATAGAACTAGTAGTGGTTTTGCTTGTAAGCCTTGCAGTTAGGATTTTACTCTTCAGTAAGCCTGATGAAAGGAAGTCATAGCTTTTATTTTGTATGGGAAATGTGCTCATTTTATTCTCTGTGCCTCAGTGGAAGATTGCAGCTTTGCCAGATTGTAAAGTAGAGTTGGATGTGAAGGGGAAGAAAGACAAAATTGTTAGTCTGGACCTTTTAATTTCATCTGGTTTCGAGGAAACCATTATAAAATTAATTTTGTCTCTTGATTCGAGCTGGAACAAACAGTTATTAAGCTCTTTAGATAGAATCTTCTAGTTTCATGCAGTCCAGAAATGACCAAAGACCCATTAAAATAAAGAAAGAATCTTCCAGGGAGAGCTTCTTTTTCATTGCCCTTTCTAATATACCCTTAAGTTGTAGCTGTGCTGAGACATCTGCTTAATGTGGGGAGAAAAGTAATTCTTTAAGATAATTGTTTTCCTTTATGCTCTAAGGAATGGCTGGAATGCTGTAGTGATTAAAAAGGAGGAAAGAGAACTAATTAAATAACTTTCTTATGCCAGCTGTAGGTTCAAATCCATATTTCTTTCCTCAAGACACACAGACCTAGAAATAAGGCTTCTCAGTGAGAATAAAAGCTAAGACATAAAGAGATACAGAATCTCACAAAGGGGGTAACTGTCTTCCTTTCATACTGGAAAAATCACACAGAGTCAAAAGGAGGACAGAGCAGTGCTGTACAGTCCCCTGAGAAACAGTCCTCCTCTATATCCCAGAGAAGGAGGATTGTGCATCAAAATCAGGCTCACGATGCAGCCAGCCTCAATGCCAGCACTGTTTTAGTTGAGATGTAGGGAAGATGAGAGGAGGGAGCAATCAAAAGGGAAACATACAGGAAACTCCCACTTCATTTAAAATACTTCAGTTCATAGAATCATGGAATGGCTCTGCTTGGAAGGGACCTCCAGAGTCATGTAGTTCCAAGCACCCTGCACAGGCAAGGACGCCTTCAGTAGAGCAGGTTACTCAGGGACACAGCCAACCTGGCCTTCAGCACTGCCAGGGATCAAGGGGCAGCCACAACTGCTTTGGGCAACCTGTTTCAGCATCTCACCACCCTCACAGCAAAAAATTTCTTTCTCATGTCCAACCTCAATCTCCCCTCTCCAAGGCTGGAACCCTTTCCCCTTGTCCTCTCGCTATGCACATGTGTCAAAAGCCCTCCCCCAGCTTTCTTGTAACCCCCTTCAGAGACTGAAAAGCTGCTAGAGGGTCATCTGGCAGCCTCTTCTTCTTCAGACTGAACAACCTCAACTTGCTCAGCCTGTCCTCATAGGGAAGGTTCTCCAGCTTTCTCATCATTGGAGTTACTCTCCTCTGGACACCTTTCAGAAGCTCTGTGTCCTTCTGAAGTTGAGGACTTCTGAACTGTATACAGGACTCCAGGACAGTTCTCACCAGTGCAGAGTAGAGGGGAATAATTCCCTCCCTCCACCAACTGTCTCAGGACATGGTTGGCTTTTTGGACTCCAAAGGCACTGAACAAGCTCCTGTTCAACTTCTGCTCCACCACCACCCCCAAGTCCTTTTCATCAGGGCTATACTCAATCTTTTCTTCTCCCAAGCTGTAACTGCCCTCAATCCTTTCTCCTCTCAATCTGTAAATCCAAACCAAATTCTCATAAATAATACCTATGAGTACATCAGGCAAATGGATTATAAAAGTTAGTATTCTACAGTAGGTTTGCATTACCCTGGGGATGAGACCAGTGCTTTTGTCATCTGGTCCCTATGAATATTTGAAAAAAAAGGAGCAAAAAAAAAAGCAGCAAACACTACTACCCAAGCGTCCCATACTGCAATTTGGAAGCAGAACTCTTTTTCTTCATTATTGTGTAATTGTACTTCTGTTCCAAAATGTGTTTATCCACACTCAGAAGTTTTGGAGTCTAGTTAACAAACTATAGGACTTACTGACGCTTATGTTGAGCAGATTTTCATGTTTGGAGAAGATTCTCAGTGCTGTACAGAAACATTTTCATCAAAACCTGCATCTGCTGTAAAGAAACAGCAAATGGTGCTAATATCAGCGAAGACATTGCACATGGAGGCTTTTCTTTGTGTCCTTGAGTGGTTGCTGAAAGTCCCTGGAACATTTCTCACCATTGTCTTGTAGCACCAACACATGAAAGCCATTCCAGAACAGGAGTGCTTTCCTAGAGTTTGTGTTGTGTTAATAATATCATCATCAGAGTCCTTTTGTTAAGCAGATCTCACAGGATCCTTGTGAATTAGTGCTGATATAAAATCAGACAGCTTGCTGGCCACAAAAGGAAAGGATTTGTTAGAAATCTGAGGGTGGCCCCAGCTAAAGACTAATGCTGCAGAGTCTGAATCCAGATCAAATAGCAGTCTCAGGAGTGTGGGGAATGTGAAGAAACACGCTCTGTCTTCTGAGGACTGGACTGAATCTCTTTATTTAAGGCTGTATCCTGATTTAGGTTATTTTGTGCTGTTCAGACTTCACAGGGTCATTAAAACACAACAGAGAACTGAGGATGATATTATGGTAAAGAAAAATAGATTTTATTAACAGAGGACAAGAAATGGTTAGAAGATGAGTGAAGGGGAAAAAAAACCCCTTTCACACCATTGGTAAACCAGAGTAAAAGTGACTTTTCCCTGTGCCACCACTGCACAAATTCTGCAGATATGGATCTAGCCCTTCCTCCAGCCCAGCACTGACAGACAGATTGAGAGAGAGGTGGAAATGGTTTGTCTGTCACCAGGTTTGCATGGCAGGAGAAGAGAGAGTGAGATGGAGCCGACACTCCACACCAGCTGGAAGCCCAAAGTCTGGAAGTCTTCTGCCCAGCCCAGGGGTCTTTTGTAGTGTTGTAGAGAGGGATATCCAGCTCCTCTCACAGGGGTCATGGAACCTCAAAGGGGTCAGGGGTCAACTCATCACAGGCTGCCATGCTAACTGCTTAAAAAAATGCAGATGAAAATTCATTTTTCAACAAAAAACCCAACAAGGAAACGTATTGTAATTTCAAGTACTTTGTGGTCAGTCTTCTGTGGTCAGAACTGTCTCGATGCGGTCATCATGGACTTGGACACTAAAGTACAGAACTGGACACTGAGGTAGAAGAAGGTACCCTGAAAACTGATCAAACTCCTGTAGCAGAAAAAGCCAGGAACACTTAGGCCACCCAGTTAATTGTGTCGCGCTATCTCCCCGCTACTTGGTGTGGAACGGATAACATTAGACTGTCAAGGAAGATTGATCACCAAGGGCCACCCTGACATCGATGAAGACATCTGGAACTCCAGGTGGACTTTGCTCGTAAGAGTCCCAGAACAGCCCTCCTGTCCAAAAGCCACTGCCTCTAGGGAGAGCCCTTGGAGCCTTCTCTCTGGACCAGTGTGGAAGCCTGGCTCAAGAAGGTGGAGACTGCCAGAGTTCCATGGGACAGAGGTGGAGCAAAGTGAGTTGCTTGGCATAAAAGATGGCTTCTTAGCAACTGAACTGGGGCAAGCTTTCAGGAAAGCTTTAGAAGCTCTCCCCACCAAGAATCTCCTGGAAGATCAGAAGGCCAAGGAACACTGCCTGGGACTCTGCGGTGGTAGCTGTTATCCTCTTTTCCCTCTTTACTCTTTGTCCCTCTTCCATCACTCTCTTCTGTCTGTCACAGCTGCTTCATGGACAAAGCAATAACATTGCACTGTTGAATTGAAGCAGGACCCCCTTGGCAGGGCTGCCCTGCTTTTGCATTTTGCACTTGGAGATGACAATAGAAGAACCTCCAGGAGTCCACCTGCAGGGACGTGACATGGTTTATGCCTTGAACTGTAGTTGGCTGAAGAGAACAGATATGCAAACAGTCGTGGTTTGGAAGCAGGTAACTGACACGTACAGTACACGTTCATTTTCCTGCTTCAGCCTCTCACACTCTTTAGGAGAAATACAATTAGAAGAAAATGTTTGCACGATGTAGCGTTAGCCCAGGTACTGCTGAGGTCTGCTAGGAAGGAAGAAGATTTCTTGTAGACGCTCTTTCTAAAGAAGTGTCCTAATTAAAAGCTCAGGATTGTGTTTGGGATTCAGTCTCCTGTTTTGACAACCAATTTCACAGGATGACTGTGTGAAAGTTCAATCTCTCTTGTTAATTTTCAGACTTTGAATTCAATTCTGAGAGAAGCTTTTACTGTGGAGGGTTGAAGTAGGGCCCATTATCTGTACAGACTGTGATGAGACTGAGAAGATACAGTAGCTTTTACTAATAAGGACATGTGTTTTCAAATATTTTATAGTTCATAATGCTTTTTTAAATGCTGTGGGTATCTTTGGTTTTTAACTTGTCTTCTGAACTCTTGGTACCAAATGAAAACCTTGACTGGGCAAATTAAAATACTGATCCTTTCTTCATCTTGAAATATTGAATGGAGACAGATGATCATAGTTCTGTGGGGAAACACTCAGGCTTTCCAGGTAGTTCTAGGGAGAAGTTAAGGACCAGTGTTTGAATTTTCTGCTCCTAAGGTTCATGCTATTCTGTTGCATTTAACCCAGAAATGGGTTTGCACTAATAAGCCTCTTTTCTGTTAATTTATGTGTAAGGATTGTGTTTCATTGCTGTCTGAAAAGCTAGAGCTTTCCATTCTCGAGAAGATTTTTGCCCTTCATATACTCTGTGATAGCAGAGCTAGAATTTATTGATATGAATACAGTTTTCAGTAATGTCTGTGCTGGACATCTTTGGTGGAACTGTGTCTGATGTACTTCTGAATTTGCTGTCTAAATGAGAAGTACACATCTAGTGTCTTTGCACCCGAGTTGGGGCAATCCGAAGCATGAGCCCAAGATGGACAGTGATTGGACTGAAAGCAGCCCTGAGAAGAAGGATTTAGGGGTGCTGCTGGATGAGGCAGCAATGTGTGAGTACAACCCAGGCGGCCAACCATATGCTGAGCTGTGTGAAATGAAGCAAGACCAGCAGGTCAGGGGAGGCAATTTTTCCCCTGTAGCCTGCTCTCATGAGACCTCACATGGAGTACAGTATCCAGATCTGGAGTCCCCAGTACACAGCATCACAGAATGTTACAGGTTGGAAGGGACCTCAAAAGATCATCTAAATCCAACCCCCCTGCTGGAGCAGGGTAAGCCTACAGTACTGTCTCAAGATGTCCTACACGGGGCTTGAGCCCATGACCCCAGGAATTCAGAGTCCCATGCTCTACCAACTGAGCCAACGAGGTATAAGAAGAATATGGTGCTGTTGTATCAAACAAATGCCAACAAATACATAATCTTAGTTCAAGCACAAAAATAAGTCATGCTTTGTCTTGGGAAGCTGCTTAGTCCACAGCCTGTTAAACTCACTGGTGTACAAACCTTGGAGTCTTACAAAATGGACTTTCGCTTCATGCTGTTTTAGCTTTCCTTTGCAAACATTCTACTGGCCAGGCCTTCAATACCTACCATAGAAAAACTGAGCAAGTTGGGGTTGTTCAGCCTGGAGAAGAACAAGCTCCCAGGTAACCTTCTAGCAGCTTTCCCATCTCTGAACAAGACTACAAAAAAGATGGGGGTGGGCTTTTGACATAGGTGATATTGAGAGGACAAGATGAAAGGGTTCCAGCCTTGGAGAGGGGAGATTGGGGTTGTACATGAGGAGAAATTTCTTTGCTGTGAGGGTGGTGAGATGGTGGAACAGGTTGCCCAAGGCAGTTGTGGCTGCCCCTTGATCCCTGGCAGTGTTGAAGGCCAGGTTGGCTGGGGCCCTGACTATCCTATGAAGTTGGAACTAGATGATCTTCCAGGTCCCTTCCAGCCCTGACCATTCTATAGTAACTCTGCTGTGTCTGCCCTGATTAGAAACAGATTTACACAGCACATAATGCGATGAAATATTCTCTCTCTCCCTTCTGTCTGTCATCCACGCTTTTGCTCATGAAATTTCCCAGAATTGTCTGTTTTCTGGTATTTTTCAAGCTAGGTCACTTTCGTTCTGACAGATATCTCTCTGTCAGGTTGGTGTGTTAATTCCCTTTCACAACTCACTGTTCCTTAAATGTTGATGGTGTCAGTAAAATTAACCAGTCAGAACTACTAGATATGTTCATTAAATCCTCGATCGTAGGAACTCAGTGAGCGGGCCTTTATCCATCTGTCAAGAGAGAGCTCTAAAACCAGCTCCTTGAGAGTGCTTTGGATTCCTCAGTGCAAAGCTGCACTTTAGTCACTGAAAGAAGCATCTTCGTCCCTCAACTCTATTGTTGCATGTTCTGAAGCTGATCCAGATATTTTCTAATGAGAGAATGGTTTGTTGGGCTTGGGATATTATGGAAATTGTGCAGAGGAGATAAAGCACTTGGTAGCACATTGCAGTACCCACTTAGAAATCTGCTGAGCAGTTGTGGATGAAACATCCTGGCAGTCACACCTAGTTCAAATCTGTTGAAAATATAACACAGGAAGAGAAGAAGAAGATTGTTACCATGCTGTCTGGTTTGCTTGTTGTAAATGTTTCTCAGCACTGATAAATAAGCAGCAGAAGAAAACGCTTTCCTTTCTGCCGTCAGGATTAAAGCTGAAAGGTTTCTCTATCTCTGTATGCGTTACACAGAGGATTATGTGTTCTACATAGCACCCAGGTTCCTCTTGGGAGACAACTGCTTCTTGATGGGAGCATTAGCTTTGTAACTAATCTCCTTTCCTGAATGTAACTGGGGCTTTGGATAGATTTACTTGTTCCATTCAGTTCTTTCTGCCTTATTAACTTCAACTTTTGTAGGGAGTTAGTTTTACTCTAACTGGAGGATATTTCCTTAAGGGAACAAACATAACTTGTGTGGATCAGGTATCACTTTGATGGTCACCTCTGAGTGCATGAGGTGGGGTGTCACCCTGTCCTCCAATCTGGTGGTGTGCTCCAGCCACCATACATCTCCTTACATCTTATGTCAGCCTATATATTAGGAATAGATTTGATACAAACATGTTTAGGGAGTAATGTATGGAGTTATTACTGAGTCATGGCTGTTAGACCCAGCAGTTACTAATCACTTGGAGAAGACAAGGAATTTATATCTCCATCGATCTCCACTGTATTTTTTCTAAATATACCACTCCTATAGCTCATAAAGCAGTAATGAATCTAAACCATATGAGAAAGGAAAGATTCATAACACTGAGATGTGGGTCAGCACAACATATTGAGCTTTCCATACATGAATAACCTTAATCCAATCTAGAGATGTCGCAAGAGTTTACACATGAAATAAAGCTAGAGTTTGGCTTAAGTAGTAAGAGCATGAAAAATATCCCTCAGTGAGGGGAGATGAGGTAGAGTGATGCTGAATGCCAGCACCAAAACAGCATAGGAGAAAGGGATCTGGGGTCCTTGTGGCCAGCAGGTTGACCATGAGCCAGCAATGTGCCCTTGTGGCCAAGAAGGCCAATGGCATCCTGAGATGGATTAGAAGGGCTATGGTTAGTATTTATCTCAATTCTGCTTTTTGCTAAGCACAGGAAATCTTTCTGGGAAGGCAGTGTCCATGGAATACAAGGGCAGAAATCACTGCTGAAGCAGAGAAACTCCAGGCACCAAGTATAATCAGAGAAAAGCGTGAACTCGGATGTGACTATAAGACCATAGTTCAGATGCTGGTGTCCAGAAATGTAAGTGTTTGATTCTGACTCATTTCTGGAGCTTTTGATTAACTAAAAATTACTGAGGGCTTTTTTTTTTGGTTCACTTCCATCATAACACTGTAAGAACTGGAAAACAGCTTGCACACAAAGTCTTAATTTCCATTGTATTCATGTCAGAGGTTTTATCCTGTGATGAAATTAACCAATTAATTTTGGTAATGAGGTAATGGGCTGAAACAAAAACAAAACAAGAAGGGTTTGGAAATCATTAATAAATTACAAAATAAAAATGAAGCTAACTCAATTGGGTGATAAAAACTACAAGACAAGTTTCATTCACCTGACATAAAATTCCCCACAAAGACATATGGATTTAGAACGACGACAGTTAATACTGCAGCCCCAGGGTCCAAAGCACTATTCAAACCACTCACATCCTCACAGTTTAGTGTCCTTCTTGAACTGAGGGGCCCAGAATTGGACACAGAATTCCAGATGTGGTCTCACCAGGTCAGAATAGAGGGGGAGTAGAACGTCTTTCAATCTGCTAACCACCCCCCTTCTAATCCACCCCACGATGCATTAGCCTTCTTGGCCACAAGCGCCCATTACTGGCTTGTGGTCATTCTGTTGGCTAGTAAAATGTCAGCTGAAATGTGGAACAGAAAATGGCAATGAGAAACACAAATGTTACTAAAGCAGAAAATCTTAAAATGCTCTGGGATTCATCCTTTTCACGAAAATCCAACTCCCTCTTTCTGTAATTTCAGTTTATACATCTTTATTTCTGATACAAATAGTTCTTAGCAGTAGAAGTAAGGAGCAATCAAATACAGTGGGACATGCAGATACCATAGGGACTAAAGATTACTCTGTGACTAACTCCACCTTCCTTAAGTGAGCATGAAAAATACATCTCCCAAACTCTGCACCCACTGGAATGCAAAGCAGGCTCTGTAGTCATAGCAGAAGTAAAAATCAGTGCTGCAATCTAATGCAAGAGTCATGGCAAAATAATTCTTGAGGCTGTCACAGACAAAGGAAGGATAATTTCTGAAGTGAGCGTAAATTATTTCAAATGACGCCAGTAAATGTTTGTGCTTGAAAGAAAAACAGAATTGGAGCCCATTATGTATCTTAATGTTTGCATGTGTCAGGAACAGGGTAACCAGCAGGAACAGGGAGGTGATGGTGCCCCTGTACTCAGCACTCATGAGACCGCAGCTTGAGTACTGGGTTCAGGTTTGGACTCCAGAGTACCAGAAGAACATTGAGGAGCTGGAGTGGGGCCAGAGAAGGGCAACGATGCTGAGGAGAGGGCTTGAAAACAGGGTCCTGTGAAGAGCTGCTGAGGGAACTGGGGTTATTTAGTCTAGAGAAAAGGAGGCTGAGAGAAATTCTTTTTGCTCTCTACAGCTACCTCAGAGGAGGTTGTAGCGTGGTTGGTGCTGGTCTCCTCTCTCAAATTACTAATGATAGGATGAGGGGAAAAGGCCTTAAGTTGCATCAGGGGAGGTTCAGATTGGATCTTAGGAAGAAGTTCTTTGATGAGAGAGTGGTTGGGCGCTGGCACAGGCTGCCCGGGGAGGTGGTGGAGTCCCCATCTGTGGAGGTGTTTAAAAACTGAGTAGCTACAGCACTTGAAACCATGGTGTAGGGATTAGGGAGCTATTGGGCTGAGGGCTGGACTTGATGATCCAGAAGGTCCAGCCATAATGGTTCTATGAGCCTATGATTAAGTTTCTTTTTCACTGACATTGAATAATTTTGTAATTTCACTATGCTCACCCTGGTTTAGAGGACTTGTATATTAGCTGCAAGACAACCCTCTGAGTTGGTGCAAGTTTGTACTATTTGGTTGCATTTTATTTATGGAATACGTTTCCTTTATAAATAGCTGTGCTCTGAACACTGTGGTAGGTGTAGCCTGTATGTATGATTCATTTTTTTCAAGTGATATAAAATAATTATTTTACTCTTCTCTGTACCGAATCTATAAAACCACTAACCTACACTTTGATTAAATCATGAAATCATTAGGAAACTCTTTGCAAGCATTAGAGAACCAGTGGAGACTCTTACCACATGGGGAAGTCGTTTCCTCAGGGCAGGCAGCTTTCCAGATCGGTGAAAATGGTTCAAAACTCTAATGGTGATTTTGTGTTTGCTCGTGCCCCTTTTGTATTATCATATAACCTGTGGAAGGTGAAGTGGTGGAAAGAGGATGCCAAGGCCCCTGGCTTATGTTTGCAGAGAGTTGCAGGATGGCTAAAAAGGATCTTGTGTTTTCTCCTCTGCTGGCATCCCCAGTGCTTGGCTTTACTTAGGTGACATACTGTTGTTTTCAGTTTAGAAAGAGTACAGGGCTGTGAATAGCAGTGGCACAGGAAGGTTTCCCTTCTTGATGTTCCTAATTTCCATTAGAGAGAGGAGTATACAACGGGGAGATAGTCTCTGCTGCAGTTTCCATCCCACCATTTGCAAGCCTTCACCATGCACACCTGTGTCCTAACTTTTAGCACCATAAGAGACTTCTAGGACAGATTCTGAATTCTCAGGTTCTCTCTATATTAGCAAACATGCACTGAGGGTAATTCTGTGGCACTGAGGCTACTGGGAGAGGGAGACCACATCCAGTTCATCACAACCTTGCTCCATAATTTGTGCATGCCACTGAATCCCAGAACTACTGAGGCTGGAAAAGAGATCATCAAGCCCATCCCAAGACCTAACATCACCAGGGTACTAAGGGACACATCCAGTCTATTTCTCAACACCTCCAGGGGTGATGACTCCACCACTGCCCTAGGCAGTCCGTTCCTGTGTCTGATCACCTTTTCCATGAGGAAGGGCTTCCCAATATCCAACTCAACCGCCCCTGGCAGTTCAGAACATAAACGTGATGCAAATTACAGTAAATACAGATACATTTCAATATTCAGAGGATCTCACTATATGCAAATATTGTAAAATGGGACATTTCTCTCAGTACAGTTAGAATTGAATACAGTAAGTCCTTTTTTCTCTCCTTCTTGTAAGTTCTGTTTAATTCAATTTAAGAATATGAATCCAGAAAATAAAATCACCTGAAAATTCACAGGTGTGCACAAAATATTCTTCAAATGGAGATTATTTCATGGAACTGGGAGAAAAACTGTTGATGTATTGATCTGCTCCAGAATATGCAGAAATGCCAACAGAATTTAATTATCTTAATGAAAATCAGAACTCATGTAAGTTACCTTCCAGGATTGTGCCACCCACCACATATCTATGCTTTTGCATGTTTTTTTTTCTGGGACATTTAACAGCACTTGATCATTTCTATGCCTGCAAAAGTTCTCCTCCTCCTCTATGCTGCCCTGGTGAGACTGCATTTGGAATCCAGTTATGAGGCCCTCAGTTCCAGAAGGATGCAGAGCTGCTTGAGAGAGTCCAGTACAGAGCCACAACGTTGTTGAAGGGATTGGAACTCCTCCCTGATGAGGAAAGGCTGAGGGAGCTGGGTCTCTTTAGCTTGGAGGATAATGAGGGGTGACCCCATTAAAGTTTATAAATATGGAAAGGATGGGCGTCAGGAGGATGGAGACAGGCTCTGCTCAGTGTCTTCTGGTGATAGGACAAGGGGCAACGGGTGTGAGCTGAAACAGAGAAGGTTACACGTCAATATGAGAAGGAACTTCTTCCCAGTGAGTGTGACAGAGCCCTGGAAGGGACTGTCCAGGAGGGTTGTGGAGTCTCCTGCTCTGAGAAGTTTAAAACCCTCTTGGACATGTCCCTGTGTGACTTCATATAGGGAACCCTACTGTGGCTGGTAAATGGACTAGATGTTTTTTTGAGGTCCCTTCCAATCCCTAATGTTCTGTGATTCTATGAAGACAACTGGATTCAGCCTGTCTGGATCCCTGCTGAAATATGCTCTGTGCTTTAACTGCTTCAGCTCTGTCATGGGCACACTTTTATGACACATCTTGTAATTTCAAGCAGAAACAGTAGGATGGCAGTCAATTTTCTTAAAGCTTGTCTTCTAGTTGGAGATAGAGAAATGGAAGCCATTTCTAAGACTGCAACACTTCTGTGACTCTTGCACTTTGCAGGAAATCTGCAGAAGCAATTAAAGTCACATTCACAAGATTTCTAGGTTTTTTGCTTTATCTTTGAAAGCTAAAATCTGTTACTAAATTGAAAGAAACAGAGAAGTTCTTATGATACCCATGATCGTGGTGACATGACACTAAAAAGTGTCTATTAAGTACTCCTTCATGAAAGAATTTTCACTGAGTTTTCTACTGTTAAGTACCTTTACATGAAAGAATTTGCACGGAGTTTTCTAAGAATTCCAGAATATGAAGTGCTTCTATCCAAACCCTTCTCATTACATCAGTCTGAACATATGCTGCATGAGGAGATTCCACCCCGTTCTGTGTCTCATCTTTTGGTTTATAATTAGCACAGTTCTCATCTAGTCTGACAGCTCCAGTTCCTAGAAAGTTCCCAGATGAACTGAAGGGGAAAGAAGCCTCACGTCAGGACTTTTCTGTGTGTATATTTATTTATTGTTTTATAGACATACAATGTTTATAAATATCCATGTTTGGAATGTACACATTTATAAAACATATGCAGTACTGTGTATATAGTTATGATTGCATAAAACACACTTATATGAAAATGCTTATGAAGAAACAAAACATAAGGTGTAAGAAAATCACTCAGTCTCTAGCAGCATTCCCTGTCTCATAGAAAATGCAGGGAAAAGAGAACATGAAGAAGCGAGCAAGGGAGGACATAAAGGCACTTCCTTATGAATAGAGCGACCTAGTCACTAGAACATCCAATCTGAGCAGCTCAAGGACAATTTTTAGCACCTGAAACACATAAAATTCCTCTTAAAAATTCTCCAGCTAGGGACTCTAGAGCAAAAAGCAGACTGTCGTTTAACTTGTACCTGCCCGAACACTGAAATGGCTATGAAAAGACTACTGAAAGGTCATTTGTGTTTAGCTTGTCTGTTTTGGTGGTTCGTGTGGCCAGCAGGGCTAGGAACATAATTCTTCCCCTGTACTGGGCACCAGTGAGGCATCCTGTCAAGTACTGGGGGCAGTTCTGGGCCCCTCACTTCAAGAAAGAGGCTGAGGGGCTAGAGCAGGTCCAGAGGAGAAACAAGGCTGGGGAAGGGACTAGAGGGAAAGTCTGGTGAGAAGAGGCTGAGTGAGCTGGGGCTGTTTAGCCTGGAGAAGAGGAGATTCAGGGGGGACCTTCTTCTCTCCAGCTCCCTGAAGGGAGGATGTAGTCAGGTAGGTGTTGGGCTCTTCTCTCAGGCAACTAGTACCATGATGAGAAGGCAGGGCAGGGCTAGTTTGGATGTTAGAAAGCCCTTTCTCAGGGGAAGGGTGATCAGACCCTGGAATGGGCTGCCCAGGGCAGTGGTGGAATCTCCATGCCAGGAGGTGTTTAAGGACAGACTGGCTGTGGCCCTTAGTACCCTGATCTGGATGGTGTGGTGATGTTGGGTCTTGGGCTGGGCTGATCTTCTGGAGGTCTTTTTCCAGCCTCAGTTCTTCTTCCTCTCAATTTTTCAAGCCTGTGATTCTGTGACTTCAAAATTCAGTACAAGGAGATTTTCAAATTGCAAGTATTAATGTAAGAAGATTTGCATGAAATGAGGTTAAGGAAGCCTCTCCCATGCCCTCAAAGCATCACAGTACAGTCGTGTTTGTGGTGCCGGTACGATTACTTTAGGGACATTGTTAGACATGTGCTTACATTTTGTTCATCTTAGTGGTGCTTTCTGACCTGACATGTAGCACACAATCTTAAAAACCCCATGGAGACGCACGTCTGCATTAGAGAACATGTGATACTGATGTGAATATGGTCTGAGGCAGATGGCATTTGCAGAAAGTTCTCTATGAAGGATCTACTTTGCATCATCACTCGGAAGAGGTAGGTGTTTTGTTTCCTAGTCATATCCTGCCAACATCGTTTTGCAGCCTTTTTATTTGTGGTATATATGTGTTACCAGCACAGAGATAACAATTTATTACCCTAAAAGAAGGTCGTAGCAAGGCTGGTGCTGGTCTCTTCTCCCAAATTACTAATGACAGGATGAGTGGAAATGGCCTCAGGCTGTGTCAGGAGAGGTTTAGACTGGATCTTAGGAAGAAGCTCTTTCCTGAGAGAGTGGTTGGGCGCTGGCACAGGCTGACCAGGGAGGTGGTGGAGTCGCTGTCCCTGGAGGTGTTTAAAAACTGAGTAGCTACAGCACTTGAGGCCGTGGTCTGGGAGTTAGGGAACTGTTGGGTTGAGGGCTGGACTTGATGATTTTGGAGGTCCTTTCCAGCCCTAATGATTCTATGCCTGTGATATGGTTTATTAGAATGGTTTATTATAATATGATATATTATAAAATGTTTTTTTAACTTTTTGGATGTAACTATTTATTTTTTTTTTTTGTATATGATTAATGATTTAGTGAGCATGTGGTAGGTGAAACCTTAAAACTATTTGACTAGTTTTGAAATTAATGTCATCGTTTCTATCACCAAATAAATGAGACTCTAGGAACATTAGTAAATGTCTTATTACAGAGTCACAGAACATTAGGGGTTGGAAGAAACCTAAAAGATCATCTAGTCCAATCCCCCTGCCACAGCAGGATCACCTACACCAGGTCGCACAGGAACACATCTGGGGTTTTAAACGTTTCCAGAGAAGGAGACTCCACAACCACCCTGGGCAGCCCCTTCCAGTGCTGTGTCACCCTCACTGGGAAGAAGTTCCTTCACATATTGATGTAGAACCTCCTGTGTTCCAATTCACACCCATTGCCCCTCATCCTGTCAGTAGATGCCACTAAGCAGACCCTGGCTCCATCCTTCTGACACCCACCCTTTCCATATTTATAAACTTTAATGGGGTCACCCCTCATTCTCCTTTTTTCCAAGCTAAAGAGACCCAGCTCCCTCAGCCTTTCCTCATTAGGAAGATGCTCCACTCCCTTCTTCATCTTTGTGGCTCTATGCTGGCCGCTCTCCAGCAGCTAAATGTCCTTCTGGAACAGAAGGCCCCATAACTGGACACAATATTCCAGATGTAGTCTTAGCAGGGCAAAGGAGAGGGAGAGGATAACCTCTCTTGTTCTACTAACCACCCCCTTTCTGATTCACTCCACGATGCCATTGGCCTTCTTGGCTCAGGGTTGTCCTGCTGGCCTCCAGGACCCCGAAGTCCCTTTCTCCCCTGTGATGACTTTAATCATCAAGCCCAGCCTAGGAATGATGATTTAAGAAAAGGACTGAATGTTGGGCTATTTCTATACTTGATATAAAATTGTAGACGATGTATGTTAATTGTCTTGGCTAGGTTGTCCTCCACTTGTGAATTCCACTAGGTTGTCGCTCAGCACATGAATTAATCCAGAGACTGGAACAGTTTGCTGGAAGTGGGTCTCAACCTGCAGTACCTGTTACCTGCAGCAGTAAGCTAACATAGCTGTTATCATTTCCAGAAAAGAAATAGCACACCCTGTTCAGCTGTTTTATTTGGAATGACAGCGCCATCCTTCCTAATTAGGAGGCCTCGAAGATCTTAGCCTGGGGATTGTTGAAGCGGAAGGTATTCTTCAGCACAAACCTATTGTATCTGCAGCACGAGCACGCTCTCGGGGTCTGACTGCAGTTAGTTATTTTAGAGACATACACATTTAGCTTTGGGCAAGCCCTGTTAGCAGCTTTTGTATTCAAGACAAAAGCACTCATCAGTGTAAATTCCCGCCTGCTATGCAAGGTACATCTCTGATCTTTTAGAAAGAGCTGGAAAATTGGAATATATTTGCAAAAGTCTTTCAGCTGAGAAATGTCGATAGAATAATCGTGGTGAGATCAGTATACGGAATTGACTTCAGCAAGGAGCCACAGGGATGATTACAGGTGCAGCAGTGCCTTGTGCAGTGCTTGATTGCGTAGACTGACGTTCACCGATGACAACTTGTGCACAGGCTCAGCTTCTCTGGGCTCAACCACAGTGTCGCATTTCATACGGTGAATTGGAGTGGAAATAGAGGGATACAGGTCTGCAGAAGGCTCTTTGTGCAGCTTGTCATCAAATGTAAACTCTTGCTTGGAACAGGGTGAACTTCAACCTTACATGAGGTTTCTCAGGGCTTTTTTGAAGCGAGTTCTTGTTCATCCTCACCGGTTGCCTTGTCCTTCCCTGTGCATGCTCCTTGAAGAAGAACTTTACCTCAGTTACTGGCAGTGACCTGCTTCCTGTTGTGGGACCCCCACACTCCACAAGCTCAGGTGCCACCTTGAGCTGATAACCCTTTGCCAGTCACTCTAGAAGTCTCTGCTAACCCTGTACATAGCTGTCTCCCATCCTGAAGGCTTGCTGCCACAAGCACATGGAACATAGAATCGTAGAATCATTAGGGATTGGAAGGGACCTCGAAAGATCATCTAGTCCAATCCTCCTGACACAGCAGGATCACCTACACCATGTCACACAGGAACACATCCAGGTGGGTCTTAAATGTCTCCAGTGAAGGAAACTCCACAACTCCCCAGGGCAGCCTGTTCCAGTGCTCTGTCACCCTCACTGGAAAGATGTTCCTTCTATAGAACCTCTGATGTTCCTTCTGTGGAACCTCCTATGTTCCAGCTTACACCCATTGCCCCTCATCCTATCACTAGATGACATTGAGAAGATCCTGGCTCCATCCTCCTGATGCCCACCCTTTCCATATGTATAAACATTAGTTATTGGGATCACCCCTCAGTCTCCTTTTTTCCCAGCTCAAGACACCCAGCTCCCTCAGCCTTTCCTATGAGGGAGATGTTCCACTCCATCATCTCCGTGTCTCTGTACTGGGATCTCTCAAGCAGTCTATGTTCTTCTTGAACTGAAGGTCCCAGAACTGGACACAATACTCCAGATGTGATCTCACCATGGCAGAGTAGAAGGAGAGGAAAACCTCTCTCCATCTACTAACCATCGCCCTTCTAATCCACCCTAGGATGCTGTTGGCCCTCTTGGCCACAAGAGAACACTGCTGGCTCATGGTCATTCTGAGCCAGTGTCATATGTCATAGGAGAAACACCTGAGGGAGCTGGGCTGGAGATTGAGGGGAGAACCTCTTGCTCTCTATGACTTCTTGTAATGAGGTTGTAGAGAAGCAGGGATTAGTCTGTTCTCCCTAGTGGCCAGTGATAGGATGAGGGGAAATGGCTCTTAGCTGCACCAGGGGAGGTTCAGTTTGGATGTCAGGAGGAATTTCTTTCCTGAAACAATTGTCAGGCACTGGAACAGCCTGCCCAAGAAAGAGGCTTAGTCCTCATCAAAGGGTTTAGTGGTGCTGAAAGGGCTAGGAAAAGGTTGGACCTGATGATCTTGGCGGTCTCTTCTAGCCAAAGCTGTTCTGTGATTCTGTGTTTTGTGCATGCTTTGCTGTCAGCAACAGCAGACAATGCATAAAGGCCACGGTGAAATGTGATTCCACTGCTGTGATTGGAGCATGTTAACGTACTGGAGCAAATGCATGATGTTGTATCCTACTGGAACATGCTTCCACAGGCTGTCTCCTCAACAAGCGCTCCTCCTCTGCAGGTATTTGCAGATCTGCACTGTATCTCTCGGCTGGTCACCTCTCCCTATCCACACTACTTCCATAAATAGATAGGAATAACTGCCAGTGGTTTACAGTCACTATCATTCATCTCCTGCATGTCTTTGGTTTTAATCCATTTACTGAAAAACAGTGCTGTCATTTTATTGTGTTTAAATACATCTGAAACAAGAGGAGAGCAACTCAAATGTTCAGGGGGCTGGAGCACCTCCTCTCTGAGGACAGGCTGAGCAAGCTGGGGTTGATCAGCCTGGAGAAGAGGAGGGTCCCAGGTGACCTTCTAGCAGCTTTCCAATCTCTGAAGGTGGCTACAAGAAAGCTGGGGGAGAGCTTTTGACATGAGTGGTAGCAAGAGGACAAGGGGTAAGTGTTCTAGACTTGAAGAGAGTAGATTGAGGTTGGACACGAGGAACCAATTTGCTGTGAGGGTGGGGAGATGCTGGAACAGGTTGCCCAAGGCAGTTGTAGCTGCCCCATCCCTGGCAGTCTTGAAGGCCAGGTTGACTGGGGCCCTGAGTAACCTGCTGTAGTCCCTGCCTGTGCAGTGGGGTCTGGAACTAGCTGATCTTTAAGGTCCCTTCTAACCTTGGCCATGCTATGATTCTAATCAGTATATGTGTTTTGTTCTACTTCTTACATGTGGGTACTTTGAAAGCTACATTCTTCAAAGTTTACTGTTTTAATCTATAAAAAGAGCAGGATATTTGTGCTGTACGCAGTGCAATATTGCAGGATTACCAGGGTAAGCTGATGGAATTGTTTGGATGACAGCTGTACTTGATGATCCTGGAGGTGTTTTCCATCCATGATCTTTCTGTGTTTCTCTGGTAGGTTAAGAGGCTAGTTTTAATATAGGAGGGATATAATCAACCAGTGGAAATGAAGAAATAATCAAAGTTAAAATATATGAGGAAGGGAGATAAAGAGGCTGAAGAGAGTGTGCAGTATCAATGCTTCCTTGTTAAGAAATTGATCAGATCATGTGTAGTAAGGAGAACATAGCACTCTGGTGAATCCACTACCAGAAATACTAAAAGTTTTTCTGTTATGAAATCATGATCTTCGGTTTAACTGATTGATATCTTCTTTCCTGTTCCTGAAGTAGCCAACAGAATGTGGGAATCTAACAGTTCTTACTAGACCTGCAGTGGAGGACTTAAAAATAACTTAGCATCTTATATGAATATCTTCTTACAATTTTCATTCATAGAAAATGTTCTGTATTCAGTGGCCACAGAGGAGAGAAGCTGATGATGCTACAACATCTGCTAAAGAAGTCCTTTTTATTACTATCCCATTATTAGGAGCATTCCTTATCTTTAAAATAGAATTTGGATTAAAATAGCCACTGAACAGCACTCAGAAGACCTCTCAGTACATAGATCTCTCCTGCCAGTGAGAACTGACGGTGGCACAGTTCTCAGGTCAATCACTAGTGTGTCTGCTTTGCTTTCATAAATTTAAAACACCCTTGAAGAGCCCTGCAATAGTTAGACCTACTCTTTTGTGTCCTCTTGTGTTAGTGAGGGTACTTCAGCCATCAGATAAAGCTTCATTTTGAATCATCTGCCTGGACTGACAGCTCAATATCTCAAATGAAATGTTGTCTCATCAGAATAAATATTTTAAGAATATTCCATTCACTTTGCTGGTGTCATGATTTTAAAGTTTAAGGTCAGGTTTTTGCGGGTTCTTTTTTTTTTTTTACCTTCACTAACCAAGGTGTGTTGACAGTTACACTGTCATCATTCTAATTCAGCAGTAGCTCTGGATGTTACTGTCCACCTCCACCACACAGACACACAGATCATTAGGAGTTGGAAGTGACCTCTAGAGGTCATAGAGTTCAAACCCCCTGCTCGAGCAGGACCGTAGAACCGAGGGCATCACGCAGGAATGCATTCAGACGGGTCTGGAAAGTCTCCAGACAAGGAGGCTCTACAACGTGGGCAGCTCGTTCCAGTGGTCAGAGACCCTTACAGTAAAGAAGTTCTTCCTCGTGTTGAGGTGGAGCTTCCTGTGCTCCAGCTGACACCCATTGCCCCTTGTTCTATCACAGGGCGCAAGTGAAAAGAGATTGTCTCTTTCTTCTTGACACCCAGCCCTCATGGATTTATAGACAGTGATGAAATCCCCTGGTAACTTTCTCCTCACCAGACTGAAATGCCCTAGGTCTCTCAATCTCTCCTCATAAGATAGGTGCTCCATTCCCTTAATCAGCCTCATAGCCCTCCACTGGTCTTCCTCAAACAGATCTCTGTCTCTCTTTCAAGTAAACTTCTTGAACTGAGGATTCTGGCCCTGCAAATAAAAAAAAAAATAATTAGAAGAAAGGACTTTTTTGGAGCATTACAGACTATTTTGCCCTTGTCTCCCAGCCTTTCAGTAATGCACAAAAACCTAGTGTGACTTCTGTAAAGTGGAGCTGTTGCTCTTTGAAGTAAACTCTTGCAGACAACTGTCTCCTGACTGAAGTCTGAACCCCATTTTATTTGGGATTTTCTGAAAAACCTCCCCAATTCCCATTTTCACAAGGATGTGATTTAAAATGCTGATTCTTTAACTGTTTAGATTTGCAGCAGCATGCCTCAGGTGGAATATCTGGTATCTCAAAACCTCCTTTGCAAACCTTGTACCCCTGTGGGAACGTTAGCTGTTGTTTACAATGCCAAACTTCAGAAGCAGGTAGCAGCAGCTGAGTTATCCTCACACAGGTATGCTGCTTGGGTGCATGCCTTGCTGTCAACGATTTTAGTCGACACAGTAACTTCTTCTTTATATCTGAGCAAATTTTAAGTTTAACATAACCTGGAAAGTTGACCCCTTCCTAATTGGCAGATATGCCTGGGAAATGCTGTAGCTTGTATGCCAGAGAGGGAACACAGAGGCTGCCAGAGAGTATGAATAGAAATTGATGTGAACTACCACATGTGTTTACCGAGAGGAACAGTACTTCTGTCATGCATTCCATTAAATGTGTCTGTGCATTAAATGTGTCTGACCATTCCTGGTCCCAAGGCCTTCACAGAACTGTCTTTTTTTTATTAGTTTTGTGCTGTTTTGTCTGTCCAGCCTCTTTCTGTTGTTTTTGAAGAGACTATTCCAGTCTCACTGCTGTGTCACTAATTGGTTTTGTTGCTGAAGTAGCACGATCTAAGCGTAAAGCATACAGTGCTTGAAACGAGGACCTCTCACCTTGCTTTGCTGTTGCTAGAGAAATCCTTTCTTAGGTATTTTTTAAACCCACAGAAACCTTTGCTTTAATTGCCAACATCTTTTGAATAAGTGCTGAATGTATTCGTTGGTCTGTAGGGCTTTTTCCGTGACTGATTTTTGCTTACGTGCTTCTGATGACTGTGGTGTAGAGATATTAAACCTAGGTGGCCTGATTGTACAACATTTCATGCAAAATGCTTCTGCAGCGTCCCACATTTCAGAACTTGTCTCATAACTTTACATAAGGAGCTTCAAGCTCCCTGCCTTCAGGCAGAACTCCTTGCGTTAATTTGCTCCCCTCCTCCTCCACTCCTCCCTGTCATTGGGGCCCTTCGGTGCCATCCTGCAGAAGTGCAGCATCTCTTCGTGTCCCACCCCTCCCTCCTGCATTGGTGATGTCTGCTCTTCTCCGCGGCAAGCAGCTCCTTGCATGTACCCATCCCCTGTTTAAACCCCTTCTCTTTGCGTTTTGTGCTCCCCACCTCTTTTCAGGGGTCTTCTTTTCACAGAATCACAGAGTTATTAAGACTGAAAAAAAAAAACAAACCTCTCTGAGCTTGTACAGCCCAATGCAGGACCTAACATCACCACATCAGCCAGACCATAGCACTAAGTGCTGCATTTAATCTGTTCTTAAACACTTCCAGGGTTGGTGACTCCAGCGCTCCCCTGGGCAGTCCATTTGAGGGTCTGGTCACCCCTTCCCTGTGGAATGGCTTCCTAAGAGCCAAATTCACCCTCCCCTGCCACCTTCAGGCCCTTCCCTCTCATCCTGGCACTGGTTGCCTGAGAGAAGTACTGACCGCCCACCTGATTACAACCTCCTTTCAGGGACTTGTAGAGAGGGAGAAGGTCCCCACTGTGTCTCCTCTTCTCCAGGCTAAACACCCCCAGCTCTCTTAGCGTCTCCTCATCAGCCTTTCCCTCTAGACCATTCCCCAGCCTCATTGCTCCTCTGGACCCACTCCAACCCCTCAATGTCTTCCTTGAAGTGAGGGGCCCATAACTGCCCCCAGTACTCAAGGGGTGGCCTCCCCAGTGCCCAGTACAGGGGGAGAAGTTTCTCCCATATTGGGTTGCCCAGATAACTGAAGTGTGCCTGCTGATGGCAGCTTAACTTAGCACAGCTTCCTGAGCCTCCCTCACTTAGAACATCTGGGAATCCTGTTCCCTGTGTGGCGGCCAAGCGGACAGGCATTCAGTGTTCATTCAGCAAAAGGAAAAATGGTTTTCTTTGAACAACTCTTTCTTTTGTGTCACTCTTCCTCTTCTTTGCCCATTGGGAAGGCAATACCAAAGGCTGGGTTAGTGAGTTACCTTTATTTTTAACTAAAACATGGCTTTCCTGATGGAAAAAGAATGTTTTTTCTCTAAGCAAAGATCTTAGATTTGCATGATAGATACAAATTTAAGATATAGAACCACAGAATGGCCAGGGTTGGAAGAGACCCAGGGAGGTGGTGGAGTCGCCAACTCTGGAGCCGTTCAAGGCAGGACTGGACGTGGCACTTGGTGCCATGGTCTAGCCTTGAACTCTGTGGTGACAGGTTGGACTTGATGATCTATGAGGTCTCTTCCAACCTTGGTAATACTGTGATACTGTGATAACCTAGTTCCAACCCCTGTGGAGAGACAAGGACACTTTCACTAGATCAGGTTAATCAGGGCCCCAGCAAACCTGGCTTCCAACTCTTCCTGGGATGGAGCAGCCACACCTTCCTTGGGCAACCTGTTCAGCTGTTTTCACTAACGTCAGGTGAGTGATTATATTTGTGTGCAATTGCATTTGGACTTTTAGTAAATAAATGGAGGAAATGTGGCCTGGATTGAACAGCCAGGAGAAGAGAATGAGTAGATTCAAACGGTACGAAGTGGAAATCCATAGAGGGTGATAGGAATTGATCAGACACTTATTGCCAGAAACATAAAGAGGAAAATGCCTTCCACAAACACATCTGCACTTGCAGAAACACCAAAGCACATATGTCAGCAGAGAGTGCAGAACAAGTTGGATTTTCTTTTAACTGGTGGCAGGACAGTTGCTCAGAAGACAGATTAACAGAGAGTGCAATGAAGATGTTTTTCCAAAGCCAGTCTAATCTTGCATTGCAGCACAGTACAGCTGTAGTGCTTGATGGTAGCCACTGTAGAAACACTGAAGCTGGCAGCATCTCACATGAACTCTGGAACCATGGAATAGAACCTAAAATGGAGTAATTTAAAAGCAATGCAGCTGCCTTGGTATGATGCCATATCGGAACTGTATTCCAGCTGAGGAATGTTCTATCTGAAGTGTGAGGTTGTGTTTTTGTTAGGACATTTGCATCGTGATGAGCTCTCTTGTGCAGACACAGGAGCTTGGTCAGCGTTAGCTTTGGGATTTCAGTGACCCACAGGGCAGTGAAAAGATGTAAAAAGAAATTTATTGATATAAACCAGTGATTTAACAAAGTTTGAACAGACACCAGATTGTTTGCTGCGTGGAGGACAAGGTCTAACAAAAATGTCAGGAAACCCTCCCATTTAATAGATTATATGTGTGTAGATTGTATATATATATCTAAGTTCATCTTAGATATTATCTTAATCAAACTTCCAAGTTTCATATGCTATTAGTTGCTTACAAAGGGCCTGTTGTGGCAAGGATTCTCTCGGCCTGCAGGAGTATTCTTGACAGACATTCCTGTCCAAGGGAAGATCCTGCTGTGCAGCCAGCTGTCCTGCAGGAGAACTCAAAGGGGTCTTGGGCTGCCCTCCATTTATGGGGGTAAGATGGTTGACTCACAGTCATAGTTACATACCAAACTTGCTCTTGAGCTCATGGTTCACATTAGCCGTTGGCTGTTGTACAGTTAAGTTTTTCCCCTGAATCCATTTTGAGCAGGATGCAGTCATCACACCCAGAGGCACCATTATTGCATCCTTAGCTGAGAAGCAGAGTGCAGGAGGTAAGGTCCTGTTGATGGGGAATGAATGCGCACACCATCACAGAGGTCTTCATCCCAGACATCACTCTGTTGCTGCGATTGCTGGGCCTCATCCTAGTGTACAACTGCAAATGTTCCTGTCTGTCTCATTCTTTGGTGCTCAGCAGCTACCCTTGCTCAAACATAAGATAAGCAGGCTGCTTAATGTCCCATTCCTGCTCAAACCAGGATGCAGCTATTCTCTATTGACGAATGGTCACTCTGCTTCGACACAGCATGCCTGGAACAGGCTGCCCAGGTAGGTGGTGGTGTCACCGCCCCTGGAAGTGTTTAAAGACTGCATAGCTAGACCATTTGAGGCCATGGTGTAGGGGATAAGGAGCTGTTGGGATGAAGACTGGACTTGATGATCCTGGCGGTCCTCTCCACCATGATGATTCGATGATTCTACATCTATGAATTTTGCACAGACATTAGCATCATAAATACTATACTGGCAATAAATTAAAACACGATTGCTGCCTCTCATGTCAATATTAAGTTTTCATTTGTGTTTTCCCCTTTCATTCTCTAATTCAAGTTTCTGTGCCTGCCATCAAGTCTATAGTGTACAGGGTCTTAATGTGTGAATCAAGTTGTGCAGACACCTAGGCTGTTGTGCTGGGAGAGGTATTCCTGAAGGACATCCCAGCCTGTGCGTTGTGCTTGTATGTAATTCTGCTGTGACTAGACAGATGGGTGACTATAAATGAAGTATCTTCCTATTCCCTTTGGGACATATGCAGTAATGTCCTTCTTTAGATGTTCTGTCATGGCAGTGCACACAATTAGCTACAGAATATTAGTTACTCTGCAGGATGCAAATCAGCATCTTTCTGTAAGTGTAATAAAGGCACAAACCTAGCAAATGCTAGTGAGATACCAGATTTTCACATATACCACGTCTGTATCAGTGGTTTGGTTTCTCACCAGCTGAGTCAGGGGAAGAGAGCATAATGAATGGACAGTCTTATGTTTATTTGTAATGAACCACAATTTAATGCTTTCATCTCCTTGCCCATTTAAATGCAAAAGAGCACATTTCACTTTGTAATGAACCACATACACTGATGTACAGCTTCACTGGAATATCAATTTCTTTCAGAGCTTCTCATTGAGATGTAATAGCTTCACAGTGGAGACTGACATTGTGGTTAAATACAAGTAAAGATAAGTCAGAAGTAGATTCTCTTCTATGTCCTTTATGTAGAAAAAACAAGAACAGTCTGTTGTTAAACTTAACGCTTTTTCAACCTGGAGTACTTCCCTGAAATTCTTTATGACCCATCTGATGTGTCTAGATACCTATGTTGAGCTTGCTGCGTAGATTGCTTTAATGGGAGAGTAGGTGGGTTTGATTAAACACCTTAATCTAGTATGTGCATATAAAAAGATACCTGATCTCAGCCAAGGATCATCAATAGACTGAGAATGTGTAATTTTGTTCGTAGACATTCAGTCTAACTCATTTCTCTTGCAAAATCCTGCTTTGAATCTGAACACACAGCAGGTGTCTTGTATGCCAGAGATCAAGCTCTAAACTGTGACCTGAAACCCCTGGACATGACATAACCTTGGAAGCACAGAAGAACTTTCATAGCCTCTGTAAAACACCAAACTTTCTCAGTCACTGTGAGACAATTCTATCTATACTTATTTTATTGTGGAAAGATCTATGTAACTCTTCTGCATCAGTTCTGTCTTCAACAATTAGTCATCTCTCGTTTCTCAGGCAGAATAAAATTAACAAGGTTTTATGATCCTGCTCGAGCAGGGGGGTTGGACTTCATGGCCCCTGGAGGTCCCTTCCAATCCCTAATGATCTATGTGTCTGTCTGGATGAGCTAATGTATCTGTATTGATTAGTAGTTAGCATATGGATGACTAATTAGACCAAGGTGCCTGAAAGCTTGTTGTGCAAATTAGTATTTGATAACCTTACCCTTAAATACAGAAAAAGCTTTTCATAATTAGGGTCTGCATTTTCATGTTCTATTTTCTGAGAGCATGTCACTCAGCAGAAGAATGCATTTATTCTAAAGGTTGAGTATAGCTTTTGGAAGGACTAAGTCGCTAGCAACTTTTAAATCAGAATGCAACTTCAGAGCTTTCTGATCTCTGTATCAAAGTCACATAAAGACCTTGTACTGCAGTGCTGTGGACAAATTTTAAGACACTTCAAGTAATCTGAGAATGGATGTGGAGTGGAAATCTAGCTGGTGTCCAGTCACAAGTGGTGTTCTCCAGGACTCAGTATTGGTGTCTGTTCTCTGGAGTATCTTTATTAGTGATCTGGGTGAGGATCAGTCAGTTTGCAGATCACACCAAGCTGGGCAAGAGTGTCAATCTGCTGGAGAGTAGGTTTACAGAGGTATCTAGACAGGCTGGATCAATGGGCCACAGTTAACTCTATGAGGTTCAATAAGGCCAAGTGCCAGGTCCTATACTTGAGTCATAACAAACCCATGGTAGGCTACAGGCCTGGGGGTATGTGGTTGGAAAGCTGGAAATAGTGTGACCAGCTGGAGTAGGGAGGTGATCATCCTCCTGTGCTCAGCACTAGTGAGCCTACATCTGGCAGATCTTGTTCTGTTCTGAACCTCTCATTATGAGGAGGAGACTGAAGTGCTAGAATGTGTCCAGAGAAGGGCAACAAGGTTTGTGAAGGATGAGGAGCAATTGAAGGAACTTGGGGAGACCTTATCACTCTCTACACCTACCTGAAAGTACAGTGGAATGAGGAGGAGGACAGCCTCTTTTCCCTGGTGGCAAACAGCAGGACCAGAGGAAATCATAGAATCTGAATGATTGCAGGCTGCACCAGGTGGAGGTTTAGGCTCGATGTCGGGAAGAATTTCTTCACCAAAAGGGTTATCAAACATTGGAATAGGCAGCCCAGGGCAGTGATGGAATCGCATCCCCAGATCCATTTAAAAGGCATGTACATGTAGTGCTAAATGACATGATTTGGGGCTGACCTGGCAGTGTCAAAGGCTGGACTATATGATCTTAAAGATCTCTTCCAACAAAAGATAGCCTGTGTTTCTGTGTTTCAGTTCATATAGGTCTCCCTACAGTACTCTCCTATCATGGTTGGAAATGTTTGATTGTGTTACTCATGGTAGATGTTAGAGTGACTGTGTTTTCTATGCATTTACTAACAACTTCATTAGACGTGTGGGTTGTTTTTTCATTTTGTTAATTTCTTTGTTTCATACCTATTTTGCAGGAGACTTGCACTCATTTTCAAAGAATTTTCTATTTTGTAATTGTTGAGACAAGTAGCCATGTCTTCTGGACTAGAAGTCTTCCTTTCAGCCATGAATTATTTGTTCTACTTAAGGCAGTGTTGTGGTTTAAACCCACTGCCACATAGCTGCTCTCACAAACCTACTGGGGAGGAAAACATGCAACAAAATGACCAGGAGGGCTCAACCACTCCCAGTGGGTAATGGGCAAAAGACAGATTCAGCTTGGGGAAAGCAAAATCCAATTTCATGTGAACAACAGAAACCCATCAATAATGACAGAGAAAGATGTCTGTGGTTCTATTGTGTGTGCCTTCCTGCCCCAGGTCTGCTGCTTCCCCCACCTCAGGTTAAAAAACAACCCTGACCTTCTCTGTGGCAACATCACATCCCTCTTACAGAAGACAGTTCTCCATGAGCATCTCTGGTTAGCATGGGAGTCTTCCATGGGTTACAGTCCTCCTGGTGACAAACTGCTCCAGAACAGGTCTCCTCAGAGTCACAATCCCATTCAGTAACCATGCCTTGCTTACACATACTCTGCACACAGTTCAGCAGGCACACTTCCCCTCTGTTGATCCCTGAGGTCTCCAGAGGCCATCAGGTTCTTACTGCGAATCAAAGGGAAAATGCTTTCCTGTGCTCCAGCTGACACTCATTGCACTTTGTTCTATCACAGAGCACAAGGGAAAAGAGATTGTCTCTTTCTTCTTGACACCCAGCCCTCATGGATTTGTAGACAGCGATTAAAGCCCGTGTAACTTTATCCTCTCTAGACTAAAAAGGCCCAGGTCCTTCAATCTTTCTTCATAAGGTAGGTGCTCCAGTCCCTTAATCATCCTTGTATCCCTCTGTTGGACTCTCTCAATCAGATCTCTGTTCCTCTTGAACGGGGGAGCCCATCACTGGACACAGTAGTCCAGATGTGGTCTCACTAGGGCAGAGTAGAGAGGGAGAACCTCCCTTGACCTGTTGGACACAGTCTTCTTGATCCATCCCAGGATTCCACTGACCTGCTGAATCTGTCAGTACAGCCTTTGCATTCCTTTCTGTAGCCTGACAGCAGTTTCAATCCCATGTTTGGGCTTTGGCCAGCTTAAATTAACAACTTCTCCTGAAGCTTGTAGTGCCAGGCCCTGCACAGCTTCGGCGAGTTTTTGAAGAAAGCCCTGTGCTATGTGTTAGAGGTCTAAGATGTCTAGCCAATCTGCAGTGACCGTTAGGACTCAGTGCCTGTTCCTTACATTATGTTCACTCTGGCTGTAATTGGAGCAGAGCCTTCCTTTCTAAAAAAACCCATAAAACAGTATTTTTGAGTTGGAACAAACAGTGTCAGCATGTTATCAGTGGGTGCATTATAAATGTCGTATCTGTTAAGTGCTACGGCAGGGTCCTTTTTGTATCCAGAGCACTGATTTGCGCTGCATTCACAACACGGACAAAAAGTGGACCAGCATTGGCTATTTTATGGAAAACTTCTTAAATTAGGACTGATGGTCACTTCAGCAGTTCCTTTAATGCTTCTGCTGAAGCCTCTGAAGGTGGCTACAAGAAAGCTGGGGGAGGGCTTCTTACATGGGTGTGTAGTGAGAGGACAAGGGGGGTTGCAGACTTGAAGAGGGGAGACTGAGGTTAGACATGAGGAACAAATTTTTTCCTGTGTGGTTGATGAGATGCTGGAACAGGTTGCCCAAGAAAGTTGTGGCAGCCCCATCCCTGGAAGTGTTGAAGGCCAGTTCTGCTGGGGCCCTGAGTAACCTGATCTAGTGAAGGTGTCCCTGCCTCTGTGCAGGGGTTGGAACTAGATAGTCTTTAAGGTCCCTTCCAACCCTGGTCATTCTGTGATTCTATGAGAGTATGATTTGATGACTGCAAATCCAACAAAGGCTTAGAATTGTTTTCAAATCAGCTTCTTGTTTTCTTGGAAATGACCAGATGCTGCTTTGATCCTCCTTTGCATCTTTTGTCTTTTCCTCTTGTTTAAAATTTCTGGGTCCGTTTGGGAGCTTTTGAAACAACCCCACTTTTGCTTTTCTGTTTCATCAGGAAAAAACCTGCTCACACCTTTATATTCTTAAAAATAAATGTAGTGCCTCCTACCAACCTTTCCCTTTCTTGATGTGAGAAGCTAGCTAGTAATTAAAGTCTTGAGGAACATTTTTGTTAGAGAAGAAAACGGCAAGGAGGTTGAATCCCTCTTTGTGCTTCCTTTGTGAAATAAATAGGATTGTGTCAAAGCAGCGGTCCTGAAGCACAGTGTGGTAAGGAGATGTGCTTTTATTCACACATTCAGTTCTTCCACCTGGCTTCTTTGTTGCCTGCAGCCTCTGCTTCTCTCTGCTTACTTTTTAATCATCCTTCCTCAGAAAGAGGCAGCCCTTTGCACCATCTTGTGGAGCCATGTGCCCACGTCTCCTTCACGCTTGCCATTGGGCAGGGAAGTGGCTGGTGTTTGGTCTGTTCTGAAACTGATTTGGCACTCTCCTTCCTTGGAACTGATGAAGAACTGTCTCAGCCATCTGAGAAACAGAGCATTGAGGTAGAGAGATTGACTCCTGATCCTTTTTGCCTGTGACATGTGGCAGCCAGATATCCCTTCCAATAACCCTGTAAGGTCCTTGGAACGCAGAAGACGTTCTCTTTCTGACCTACAGCTCACTGCAGAGCGGCAGTCTCTGCTCTTCTGCTGTGCGGACCTGGTGAAAGACAATCCATCTTCCACTTCTCTCTCACTCTCTCACTCAGAAGAGCAGGATTGGGTTTTGCAGTGCCAGCAGCAACTGTGTCATTTTTTGGGTTGAGAGGGGAAAACATGCAGAGACCTTGATCAGGCTTATCTGCAGTTTGGAGGTTTATTCTTTCTTTGTCTTTTAAACTTTTTTCACTCTGTGTTAGTGAAGCTTTTTATTTTTTTCTTTAATATTGTCCCTGGTTTTCTATTGTGTTTTAACAACCCTGAGAAATCTGAAATGGCTTATAATAATGCAAACCAGGACAATTAGCAAGAGATCCTCATTTCAGGCTCCTTTACCGGAAACATAATTGTGTAGGAAACACAGTTGGGGTTGCATTGACCTGCAGAGGTCCCTTCCAATCTCAACCCATCTGTGAGTGAGTCTGTGATTGTGAATGAACTGTACAGAAACACCCAATGGGGTGGCCATTTCCTCTCCACATAAAAATTGGAACTAGATAGAATCATAGAATCATTACAGACTGGAAAGGACTGTCATGGTTAGAAAGGACCTCCAGAATCATCAAGTCCAGTCCTCAGCCCAACAGCTCTCTAAGCCTCAGACCATGGCCTCAAGTGATCTAAGTACTTGTTTTTTAAGCAGCTCCAGGGACAGGTACTCCACCACCTCCCCGGGCAGCCTGTGCCAGTGACCAACCACTCTCTCAGCAAAGAACTTCTTCCCAATATCCAATCTAAACCTCCTTTGATGCAACTTGAGGCCATTTGCTCTCATCCTATCATTAGTAATTTGGGAGAAGAGACCAGCACCAACCTTGCTACAACCTCCTTTTAGATAGCTCTAGAGAGCAAAAAGGATTCCTTTCAGCGTTCTCTTCTCTAGAACAAATAATCCCACTTCCCTCAGCAGGTCTCCATAAGGCCTCTTTTGCAGACCTCTCCCTAGCCTCTTTGCCCTTCTCTAGCCCTGCTCCAACACCTCAATGTTCTTCTGATACTGTGGTGGCCAAAACTGGACCCAGGACTCAAGATGCAGTCTCATGAGTGCAGAGTACAGGGGCACCATTATCTCCCTACTCCTGTTCAGCAAGGTGTCCACCAACACCCTCCGGGTCCTTTTCTGCCAGGCAGCTCTCCATCCTCTCTTCCCCCAGCCTGTAACTTCTGGAGGTTGTTGTGATCAAAGTGCATGACTCAGCACTTGGCTTTGTTAAACCCCATCCTACTGGCCTCAGCTCATTGCTCCAGCCTGTCCATACTTTACTCCAGTATAGTACAGGAAAAATGTTTGAAATACCCAAAGTGACTTAAGAGTGAAAGATTTCCTTCTGTGCTTGGCTTTCAATACCTCAATATTGTCTACAAATACAGAAAAAAAGCACATAACATACAAACTGCTTTCTATTCCCAAACTATTCAGATTGGGGTATTATGAAAAAGAAATTAATGCTATGAATTTTCTTCCTAACTCTACATAAATTTGAAGTCTAAATTGTATATTAACAGTGGAATACATATACTTATTATACAGTTGAATTCTGGTAATTGTATTTTATTTTATTTTAATACTCAAGCTGATTAAGGCAATTTCTTAGTACTAAAAGTGTGTAGAATATCACGGAAAGGAAAGAAATGCTGTAGCATAAATTACAAACGTTCCCTTACGAAGGATGGGCTGGAGATAAGCTTATGCAGTCATGGGATCAAATAAGAGAATTAATTAATTCAGAGCTTCTGCTGTGAATAGCATTCCTCTGTTCCAGGTTTTAACTGGAATCTTTCAGACAACTGTTTTAAAATGAGAGGTCCTTTCAAATTTATGCAAGCCCTTCTACTCCAATACCTACCTCTATACTGGGAGATAAAGGGAGAGTCCTGCACCGTAAGTAAACTGTTAACTGAGAGGTAGTGGGGACATTTTCACCATTACTGACAAGAAGAATAGCAGTGTCTGCAGACAGCAAAGATCTCCTGTGGATCCTTGTCTGGAGATGTTAGGGAGGTGATGGTACCTCTGTACTCTGCACTTGTGAGACTGCTCCCTGAATACCGGGTCCAGTTTTGGGTGGCGCAGTATCAGGACATTGAGGGGCTGGTGCAGGGCCAGAGAAGGGCAGTAAGGCTGGGGAGAGGGCTGGAAAACAGAACCTATGAAGAGCGGCTGAGGTTACTGAGTAGAGACGAGAAGACTGAAAGGAAACCTTCTTGGTCTCTATAGCTACCTAAAAAGAGGTTGTAGTGAGGCTGGTGCTGGTGTCATCTCCCTAATTACTAATGATAGGAGGAGGGGAAATGGCCTCGAGTTGCACCAGGGGAGGTTTAGATTGGATCTTGGGAAGAAGTTCTTTGCTGAGAGAGTGGTTGGGCACTGGCATAGGCTGCCCAGGGAGGTGGTGGAGTCACTGTTCCTGGAGCTGCTTAAAAACAAGTAGCTAGATCACTTGAGGCCATGGTCTACGGGTTAGGGAGCTGTTGGGCTGAGGGTTGGACTTGATGATCCTGGAGGTCTTTCTAGCCATGATGATTCTGTGATTCTGTCTAGTTCCAGTTTTTATGTGGAGAGGTAAGGGCTGCCCCACTGCAATTTCTGTACAGTTCATTCACAATCACAGACTCACTCACAGATGGGTTGGGATTCGAAAGGATGGCTCCGGCATCACATATGAGCTTTGTGGTCACCTGTCTTTTGGATGTAGGTATGTACATGCTCCCTTGCACGTATGATTTCCAGTAATTCCAACTTTGCTAAAATGAACACATTTCTTTAGACATCTTCAGCTCTCCAAGCCAAATGAGAAATTGTTTGCGTCTGAAAATCTCAACCACCTTCATCCATAATATTTCCTTTTGAAATATCAGGTTAATTTGTAGAAAATAAAGCTTTCATCTTTTGCTGCTTTTCAGTACTTCTCAAGTGTATATTCCATGTGTTACTACCTGAAATAAACACAAAACCAAAGGCTGCTTCTTCAAATTTCCCTTAGTGAGACTGTTTCTCTGTCACTCACTGTATTTTCTGCTGGTTGTTCTGTTTCCATGGAGCTGTACAAATTAACAGACATCCGGGTAAGGGAACAAGAAGAAAGGCACAAAGCTAGGCTGCATGTCTTATCCTATCTGACATTGTCAGAAGAAAAGCTCTGCGTTTTCTTTCACTATCATGAATTTTAGGAATTGACACATTTGGAGTGCTTGGAAAGTTTCAGTTACTCTTCAAGAAGAACAACCATGACTAGAACAGTTCAGCACATCTCTTTTCTTCCCGCTGAATTGTAAGTGTTCAGCAAATGATGGCAGCTGACACAGAGTTTAGGTTTCATCCCTTCTTTTGTTGAGAACAAAATAATTTCCCTTTCAGCAAAATGGTATTAACAATACTTCTCTGTGTCTGTGGGCCTTGTATAATCTTTTTGAGGCTGAGGACACAGGTACTTGATTATAAGGAATGATTGCAGTAGCATGTTCCCATTGAAAAGGTTCATCAATCAATCAACCAAGCAACCAACCCCAGTCTGGTTATACAGTGGCTCATTGGTCGATCAGTGTGCTTACTTGCCCCTTGCCAGGTTGGTAAAGATTCTTCTCCCAAATGACTAATGATAGAACAAGGGGAAATGGCTTCAGGTTGCATGAGAGGAGGTTTAGATTGGATCTTAGGAAGCAGTTCATTCCTGAGAGAGTGACTGAGCATTGGCACAGGCTGCCCAGGGAGGTGGTGGAGTCCCCATCCCTGGAGGTGTTTAAAAACCAAGTGGCTAGAACAATTGAGGCCATGGTCTGAGGTTGGAGAGCTGTTGAGCTGAAGGCTGGACTTGATGATCCTGGAGGTCCTTTTCAGCCATGATTATTCTATGCTATTGTGGTCCCCATAAATTAAAAATAGTATTGTGCTAATGTAATAGCAGGTGCGATTAATCATTCATAAATTCTTATTTACGTGATTATTCTTTTGACTGCAATGTAAATGATATTTAAGCCCTGGGCTCTATTTTTGGAAAACTTAATGACAAAGGAAGAACTGTCATTTAATCCGAGGTGAATTGAATCTCTAAAGAATAAAGGGAGAAAATAAAAGGAACTCTGATCCACATCCTATTCTTTTCTTCAGTTCCGCAGACCATTACATAGTGAAAAGGTTAACAATTTGCCTCTAGAAAAACAAGCTTCAGATTGTTCTGCTTTAAAAAATTCATTTGTTATCTTCTGAGTACCGGAAACTACACAGGTGACTTTTATATCCTTATAGACTTCAAAGAAAACAGACACACACAGAAAAAGTAAAAGCGTGGGAGTTGTAGCCATTAAAACTACTTCAGAACAGAAAGAGCTAACTGGAGGTGACAAAGTAAGATTTTCTGTCTGTGGACTTTCTGCTGACTCTAGTGACAGCGTCTCATATAGCAAGGTAGGGCTTTCCCCTGCTATCCCTACACCTCTACCCCAGAGGATGCAAGGAGGCTTTGAGGTGTTTCATTACTAATCCATTATAAAGGAGGGACTCAGGATTTCGCTGTAGTTCTGGTATTTTGGCAATACCATCTGTGACACTGGAAGGTTACAGGCTGGATAATGGGTAAGGCCAATGAGATGATGTTTAACAAAGCCAAGTGCTGGGTCTTGCACTTTGATCACAACAACCCTCAGCAGCTCCAGGCTGGGAGAAAAGTGGCTGGATAGCTGCCTGGCAGTAAAGGTCTTGGGGGTGTTGGTTGACAGCCGGCTGAACGGGAGCCAGCAGGATGCCCAGCTGGCCAAGAAGGCCAACAGCACCCTGGCCTGGATCAGGAACAGGGTAACCAGCAGGATTAGGGAGGTGATGGTGCCTCTGAACTTTGCACTTGTGAGACCACACCTTGAGTCCTGGGTCCAGTTTTGGGTGCCATAGTATTAGAAGGACATTGAGGGGTGGGGCCAGAGAAGGGCAATGAGGCTAAGGAGAGGGCTGGAAAACAGGCCTTATGGAGATCATCGGATGGAACTGGGGTTATTTAGTCTAGAGAAGAGGAGGCTGAGAGGAGAACCTATTGCTCTCTACAGTTACATAAAAAGAGGTTGTAGTGAGGCTGGTGCTGGTGTCGTCGTCTCCCTAATCACTAATGATAGGAGGAGGGGAAATGGCCTCGAGTTGCACCAGGGGAGGTTTAGATTGGATCTTGGGAAGAAGTTCTTTGCTGAGAGAGTGGTTGTGCACTGGCACAGGCTGCCCAGGGAGGTGGTGAAGTCCCCATCCCTGGAGGTGTTTGAAAACAGAGTACTTAGAGCACCTGAGGCCACATTCTAGGAGTTAGGGAGCTGTTGGGATGAGGGAGATGTTGATGATCCTGGAGGTCCTTTCTTGCCATGATGATTCTATGATTCTATTAATTTGTCTTGGATAATGAATCAGTTGTATGGTCACGTCCATGGGGTACTGGTCAATAGCTTGATGTCCAGATTAATATCTGGATAAATATACGTGTACAAATGTTGTATGTGAGGAGTCCACACTGGGACCAATACTGTTTAATATTTTAATGAATGACATAGACATGGAATTGAGTGTACTCTCACACAATTAGCAGATGACAGCAAGCTAAGTGTTGGAGTTAGCACAGCTGAGGGACAGGAAGCCATACAGAGGGCCCTGGACAAGCTGGGGAAGTGAACCTCATGGTGTTCAAGAAGGCCAAATGCAAGGTTCAACCACTGAGTTAGTGCAATCGTTGATATCAATAGTCAATGGGAGATGAAAGTAGACCTATGAAGAATGACTTGAGGGCAGGCGTGGGTCAAAGGTTGGACATGGGCCAACAATTTGCACTTGCAGCCCCAAAAACCAACTGTATCCTGGGCTATCCAGAAAATGAAGAGAGATTACTCTACTCTGCCCATCTCTGGAGCCTTTAACATGGGAAGCTCATGAACCTGTTGAAGCAGGTCCAGAGGAGGGACACAAAAGTGATCAGAAGAATGAGACATGAGGTAAGAAACATGGGCACAGTCTTTTTGACGAGGCTCTTTCTGATACAACATGGGATAATGGCTTCAAAGCAGTGGAAGGTAGATTTAGACTGTATATAATCACTGGAACGTGTTGCCCAGAGAAATGGTAGATGCCTCATGCCTTGAAGCATTCCAGATCAGGAGCTCTGGACAGAGGACTGATCTAGTTGGACATGTCCCTTCTAAGTGACAGAGGGTTGGACAAGATGATCTTTAAACATCCATTCCAACCCAAAACATTCTATGATTCTGTAAAAGTACTGAGTTTAGCTTAAGACTTGTTTGATTTCGAGTGAGCCAGCTCCTGCGTACTGTAAGGCAATGACAACACATCAGATATAATAAACATTTTATATAAGAGTTGCACCAGTTTGGAACAACCAGTTTAAGTCATCTGAGATAAGAATATTGTTGTCTCCAGCGGGCTTAAAGGCTGTGTGGTTGCCTTGAATAACGCCTTGCCTCATCCAACTGATGTTGAAGTGCAATGGACATCGGTACCCTTAAAAAACGGTCACATAACAGTCTACTTCAGAATTTAGGAGATCAGGCCTCTAGTTTTCTTAGAAACAAATTCCTTTACAGAAGATTGCATATTTGAAAACAGGATGGAATAAGAAAGACTTTGATCTGAACAGAATAGTGCTTTTTGGCAGAAAGTCACCTGTAGCAATGTGATTATCCAGGCAAGTTCCTGTCTGTTTGTATCTACTAATTTTAGATTCTATTCCTTTTTGTAGAGAAGTCAAGCTGAAAGCAGGTCAGGACAGAGGTATTCACAGAATCTTAGAATTACTGAGACCAGAAAAGACCTCTGAGCTCATCCAGTCCAGACCATGATCTAACATCACCACATCAGCCAGACCAGGGCACTAAGGGCCACAGCCAGGCTGTCTTTAAACACCTCCAGGGATGGGGACTCCACCCCTGCCCTGGGCAGCCCATTCCAGGGTCTGATCACCCTTTCCCTGAGGAAGGGCTTCCTAAAATCTAACCTAAACATCCCCTGGCACAGCTTCAGGCCCTGTCTCCTCATCCTGGAGAGAAGGAGCCCAAACCCTACCTGACTACAACCTCCCTTCAGGGAGTTGTAGAGAGGGAGAAGGATCCCCCTGGATCTTCTTTTCTCCAGGCTAAACACCCCCAGCTCCCTCAGCCTCTCCTCATCAGACTTTCCCTCCAGTCCCTTCCCCAGCCTCATTCCTCCTCTGGACCTGCTCCGGACTCTCAATCTCTTTCTTGAAGTGAGGGGTCCAGCACTGCCCTCAGTACTAGAGGGGCTGCCTCCGTGGTTCCCAGTACAGAGAGGGAATTACGTCCCTAGTCCTGCTGGCCACACTGCTACTGATACAAGGCAGGGTACTGATACAAGCCAGGTGGCCTTCCAGGCCACCTGGGCACCCTGTTGGCTCCTGTTCAGCTGGTTGTCAACCAGTACTGCTAGATCCCTCTCTGCCGGGCTGTTCTCCAGTCCCTCATCCCCCAGTCTGTAGCTGCAGGGGGTTATTGTGCCCAAAGTGTAGGACCCTGCACTTGGGCCTGTTAAACCTCATCCCACTAGCCTCTGCTCATTGACCCAGCCTGTCCAAGTCTCTCTGCAGCATCTTCCTCCACTGCAGCAGTGATTCTCCAGGGAATCATACAATTCCATTGTTGGAAGGAACCTTAAAGATCATTTAGTTCCAAACCCCTGCACAGGCAGGGACACCTTCACTAGGTTAGGTTACTCAGGACTTCAGTGGAATGAATATAGGTCAGTCTGCTCATTTCTAGTGATTCAATTGTAGTTGTGAGACATTTCTTCACTGGACAAGCCAAAGAAAGGGCAAGTAATGAAAGGCATCCTTTTACTGGAGGATCCACCTCCTCACTTAGTCAGTCAAGGGTTGTTATCCCCTTATTACCTTGTAATTTGAGGTCAAGTTCAGTGAACAACTGTGGAGGCAGTTAGGAGCTGTCATGGAGAATTTATTTGCCTTAGAATGGAAGGTGGAAGCAGTGTGACAGAGGCTGTGCTGCTTCAAAGGGGATAATTCTCCCATTGCAGGCTTTTTAATACTGTGTTTACTGCTCTATAATATGTTTCCCTAGACTGTTCTTTGTTGCCTTTGCTGCTCTTGTCAGGAATAAAATTTATAGAAGTGTGGCCCAAGAGAACCGATCTTTTTGTGTAGTGAGCAGGAAGGCAGCCCACAGTGTGTCTGCCTGGAAATCTGCAGAAGACAGTAAAATCCACACCTCTTGAGAAGCTCTTAACGGTCTGGTGCCATTTTTTAACTTGGCTGCTGTAAAGTACAGGTAGCTGTGATAAAATAGACTTTTTTTTAAAGTGTTTTAATTCCAGAGCAAATCTCATCAAAGTTTATAAAAGCAAATTAAGTCAGTTTGGGTGTTACATCATAGTTTCACAGTATGAGCATCGTACTTGCTATGATAGCAGTTGTTGCTCTTGTGTTTCCTGATGTTTAATAGGCATCTTGAACACAAAAGTCCTGACTTTGCTTTAAGAAGTGCACTATATGAACTTAAATATACGAAAAGGTGTTGATTTAGAGGAGAGTCTGACAGCAGTCAGTTAGCACAGTTGCAAACATCAGAGAAGAGCCAGTGCTGTTTGTACTCAAAAGAAAGCCCATTAGGTACCTTGATATAGACCTGGATCAGCCATGGGTAACCAGCAGGAGTAGGGACGTGATGGTGTGTCTGTACTCTACACTTATAAGACAAGACCACACCTTGAGTCCTGGGTCCAGTTTTGGGTGCCACAGTATCAGAAGGGCATTGAAGGGCTGGAGCAGGGCCAGAGAAGGGCAACAAGGCTGTGGTGAGGGCTGGAAAACAGGTCCTGTGAAGAGTAGCTGAGGACGTTGGGCTTCTTCAATCTAGAAAACAGGAGGCTGAGAAGAGACCTTCTTGCTCTCTGCAGCTACCTCAGAGGAGGTTGTAGCGAGGCTGGTGCCAGTCTGTTCTCCCAAATCGCTAATAGTAGAACCAAGGGAAATGACCTCAAGATGTGTCAGGGGAGTTTTAGATTGGATCTGGGGAAGAAGTTCTTTGCTAAGAGAGTGATTGGGCTGCCCAGGGAAGTGGTAGAGTCCCCATTCCTGGAGATATTTAAAAAATAAGTAGATAGATCACTTGAGGCCTTGGTGCAGGGCTTAGGGAGCTGTTGGGATGAGGGCTTGGACTTTATGATGCTAGAGGACTTTTCCAGCCATGATGATGATATGTCTCTATGAAGCGGAATGTAAAACACCCCTGTGTTTTGAGGGTAAGGATGGGAGAGAGGGAGACTTTATTTTTCAGACACTATGTATTGGATGTGGAAGACACCTCTAAGTAAAATACCATTTCCAAAGCTCCTGTTGCCGGTACCTTGTGCAGTTTGCATACCCTCTCAGTGTTCTGTGTTCCAAGAGGGAGAAATATATTTTATTTACTGTGTTTAAAATGATCCTTGGGTTTTGAGCCACTTTATAGATGTCCAGTTTCCTCACTGGGGTTCATCTTGCAAATGTCTTATAGAAGAAAATTAAAACCAATACATGAATATGGAAAAAGAAAATCTGTAAAAAAAACCTGCTTCAGATGCAAAATTAGCCGATAGGTTGGAAGACCTTAAGGTCACGGTCAACTGGGGTTAAGTTTGAGTCCTGTGTATTTCCCTCCTCTAGTTAATGTTGCTTTGATTACCACTCGCTGTCAAAATATTTGAGACCGTGTTGTGGCCTTGGTACCATTTATTCAAAGAAATATCAATTTGTAGTTGCAAGATTTACACTGAGTAATTTAACCATTCTGTTCACACTCCGTGAAAAGGGGTCTTTAAATGAATGTGTGTTCATTCCCTCTCAGGCTTACTGCAGTGCTGTTCAAATTGTGATGAATGAATCCAAATTATCTAAAACCCGTAGCTAAACTAAGGCTTCAGTGTCATTCATCTGAAAAAAAACATGTTTACATACACACAAAATTATTTGCACTCATATGTATTCATTTTTTAACCTGGTAACACTGTAATTACAGCATGAACTCTAATGATGTTGATATACCAGCTCTTCCAGTCCAGACAGAACACAGCCCTAAGTTTAGAGAAAAGATTGGATGTGGCACTTAGTGCCGTGGTCTGGCTGATGTTGTGGTGTCCGGTCAAGGGCTGAACTTGATGATCCTGGAGGTCTTTTCCAACCATAATTATTCTATGATGATCTCAGAGTTCTTTTCCAGCTTCAATCTTTCTGTGACTCCATATTTCATTAACAGGTCAGCTGCATCCAGTCCATTACAGAGATACTGGCACTAATTATTTTTTTCCTTTCAGTTACTTTATTAAGAAAAAATAACCAATGTGAAATTTTCAGTGGGATGTCTCCAAAAGGCACAGTCTAATTCCCTTTTACCTGGACAGTATTTAAAGCATTTCTTTCAATCACTGTCTTCTGCAGCATACATAACACACCGCTTTTCTTCTGCTTTTCCTTCCCTTTTTATCCGCAGAGTTTCAAACAATTTCTGGAGGCACTACCAAGGGTTTCTTGTGCTGCTGTTGATAGCCTAAAGGACAGTTTATCTGATAGCAACAGCAGGTACAGCTTAAGGTGGAAAAAAGGTTGGAACAAAGTTGAGGATGCTAAGTATTTTTAAATGAAGGTTACGTGATCTTCTGAAAAATAAGCAACAGTTATTGGTGGAAAGGTTGCTGGTTTGTTTGTTTGTTTTTCCATTCTATCCCAAACTCTCTGTAGGAAACAGCTGCAGAAACACAGCTGTGTAACTGTTACCCTCTGTGTTTAGTTCTGCAAAGAACAGGTTGTCAGTAAGCAATGCATTCGCCTAGTGGTGATTCAATCAGTAGTGGGAGAAGAGAAACCTCTAAACATATGAGCAAGCATTATCTGACATTCCCAAGTCATCACGAGTCTGGGTTTACCTTTCACATCTATAAGGCAAACCACATCAGCTCCTGAAGCATTCCCTGACTCCTCAGTGGAACAGTGTAGGGTGATCTGGAACATAGGAGGTTCCATATGAATATGAGAAGGAACTTCTTCCTGATGAGGGTGATGGAGCACTGGAAGGGTCTACCCAGGGAGGTTGTGGAGTCTCCTCCTCTGGAGACGTTTAAAACCTGCCTGGATGTGTTCCTGTGTGGCTTGGTCTAGGTGATCCTGCTGTGGCAGGGGGATTGGACTAGATGACTTTTTGAGGTTCCTTCCAATCCCTGACATTCTGTGATCCTGTGATCTGGCTCCCACTGCTCATGACTAGCCTACGCTGAACAGAAGGGGGTGTGTTGTGTGATGTGGGATGTCCTCAGAACCCACTCAGTGGCCACACAATCCTTACTCTTACTCATGCTGTACAAGCCCATGTACTCTTGGTCGTGGGTGGGAGGTGTCACAGTACACGCAGGTGGAATCGTGTCTGTTCTTTTACCGTGATCTCAAAGTGTAAAACACAAAAGCAAGGTGACCACGTCAAGGGAGTTCTGCTTCAATTCAGCAGTGCAGTTTTATTGTTTTGCCCATTAAACAGCTGTGATAGAAAGAAAAAAAGTGATGGAAAAGGGAGAAAGAGTAAAGTAAAGATGAGAAAGAGGGTAATAGCTACCACTGCAGGGTCTCAGGCAGCGTTCATCAGCCTTCTGATCTTCCAGGCATTATTTCACTGGCCTTCTGATCTTCCAGGTGGTTTTTTGGTGGGGAAAGCAATTAACTGGGTGGCCTAGGCATTCCTGGCTCTTTCTGTTACAAGAATTGTGATCAGTTTTGGGGATACCTTCTTGTACCTTAGTGTCCAGTTCTGTACCTTAATGTCCAAGTCCATGATCACCATGTTGAGGCAATTCTGACCGAGAAAAAACCTCTTTTAAATTCAAGGCACTGTTGTGTACTGCAGAAATTGTGTAGCATGATATAGAAGGTGTGCCATCCCCAAAGCTTGGTGATTCTCTTCTTCTCCCTGTTCTAAGTAGAATGTAGTTGCTCATGTGCTATTGTGCGTGGTGCACGAGCTGGGAGTATATTATAGCCCTGTTATCATAGAATTTAGAACCATCATGGCTGGAAGCCCTCATCCCAACATCACGTCTCAAGTAAGAAATGGAGGGAAAATAGCAAAAGAGATCACAACATAGACCAAAAAATGGATGAAAGTGAGACATGAACACGACAGGACAATGAACCAGCAAACACTCTTGATGTACTGTGTTCATCACAAGAAGATGTTTTAATTTGAGTGAGGGCTTCATTTTGCAAACCAAATGATGCTGGGAATGTTTAGTAACCTTTTTACACAATGGGGTTGGAAGTGGCCCTAGAAATAGACAGCCCTGCACTGTGCCATCGCAGCTGGGTATGGAACCGAGCACTGGCTTTTTGAAAACCTAACAAAGCTTCTTTTGGACTCTGTATGTTTCATTGAACTGAAGTACTGACACAATCCAGTTTATTTGCCGTCCTTTCTGCCAGTGCAAGAGCTTTAACAGTAGTGATTATTCCATTTTCCCTAGGTAGAGCCCAGAGTTGCCTTCACAGACTTTATGTTTTCAAACAAACACTCCTGGTAGTCATGCTCCAACTTCCCAGTTAGCCTGCCATCCCAAGGGTAGGAGTGCTTTACATCCACTTGCTCCAGTCTGGAGATTGCACTGCCACAGTAACTGTGTGAACAGCGTTGGAGCTGCCAGGTGAAGTTTATTTCCGTCACTACCAGTAACCACTGTCTTAACTGCCATCACATCATTCCCGCACTGCAGGCCCTGTACCGACTCTCATGTTGTACAGAAGTGCTGGCACATTAGATGTCTAATTAGACAACTGGTTCCTGCAGCTTCAGTGGAAAAGGTCACTTCGCGTGTGCTGGCAATGTCACGTAAATCAGATGCTTCTTTGTCAGATGGTAGCTACGCTACTTAATTCCCAGGCTCTCTGGTGAAGCGCTCCAAAGTGTTTCCACCCTCCCAGGTGAACAGAGGTGCAGTTTAGGAGATGCTCCGTTCTAAGGACACGTCATTACTCAGTCAGGACCAAGCCAGGTTTGGTTCTTCTGCCCTACGCAGTCCTCTGCTCTATCCCAATGGGCCATGTACTTTCAAGCACGCCATATGCTGTGCCGCTGAATCCTTTGTTCCCTCAGCAGCATGCTGTGTGCACGCCGTGCTGTGCTGACAGATTGTGCCACAGCCTTCCCGTGAGTTCAGGTATTCAAACTGAAACAACAGGAAAAAAGTCAAACAACTACGTTACAAAGAGACTGCGTGAGAGAGCAGGACTGGACTGCAGACCACCGTACTGCCAGTCCAGCTGACGAGGAGGTTATTCACTGCATGGCCTGGGGCCCAGGGATGCTGAGCGGCATAGATGTAGTTTTGTCCTTAAATGGCAGATGCAATTAATCTCTCCGCTGCAGGATATTTACTTGCACGCTGTAGCTGCATAAGCAGAGTGATGTGAAAAACTATATCCTGTACCAGAGGTGGAATAATAACCTTACAGTGGCTACTATATTTCAGCTGTCCACATCCCAGCGTCGGTAGACAGGATTGTGAAGGTCTTTCCAGACCTCCTCATTTCCCTTATATCAAGGGAAGAAGCAGGACTTACAAATAAGTCTTGAAAGAATCGCTCCTTTGAAGTCATGCTCACACATTATGCCTTTTAATTGCCTGATTTTCACAGAATGGGTTGCTCTTGCATGTCCACAGGGCATACCAGTGTCACTTTATGGTGCATCATAGCTTCATAGTGCACTCAGAGGGAAAACCACTCATTAAAAAGATGAATAGTGCCTGCTTTTCAGCACCTATTACTATCAAGACATGTCTGAAATATGCAATGCACATTCTTAATGGGTACTGACAAATTACTTTTAAGCACATTGATGTTTTAAATGTATATTTAGACTAATGAACAAGATGTAGCTGAATATTAGCCTTTTGAGTCTATCAAATCAGTGGGATAGCCTCCCCCGCTCCTGAATCCCACTGTTTTCCTTCTTAATGCTTCTTCCATACAGTGACACATTAGGGAGGGAGTGAGGTGCTGGCTCTCCTTGAAGCATCCCAGATCATAGAGAGGAAGAGTGGTAATTCACCAGGACAAAAAAGGACCTGCATTGTAATGTCATCAAGGACATTGAAGGCCAGTGGCATCCTGGCTTGGATCAGCAACAGTGTGGCCAGCAGGACCAGGGAAGTAATTCTCCCCAGGTACTGGCACTGAGAAGTCCTCCTCTCGAGTACTGTGGGCAGTTCTGGACCTCTCACTTCAAGAAAGAGATTGAGGGGCTGGAGTGTGATCAGACACTGGAATGGACTGCCCAGAGTTGTGGTGGAGTCTCCCTCCACTTGGAAGAGACATGGGGCAAGTAAATTCATGAAAATTACTCAGAGGAAAAAATATTGCTAGCAATTTTATTAACTAACAATTTTAGGAAACAAATGCAGGGAGTTTGGCAATGATTAATTGATAACTTCAAGTGAGCGAATGACTGATCCGTGTGAGGGAGTGAAAAATTAATGCCTTTCAGTGAACAAATGAAACGCTTTCATAATGAGGCTGTTACCTTAACAACCTGCTGCAATTACTGAATCACAGAATTATTGAGGCTGGAAAAGCCTTCTAAGATCATACAGCCCAGACCATGATCTAACATCACCACAGCGGCCAAACCAGGGCACTAAGGGCCACAGCCACTTTGTCCTTCAACACCTCCAGAGATGGGGACTCCACCACTGCCCTGGGCAGTCCATTCCAGGGTCTGATCATCCTTTCCATGAGGAAAGGCTTCCTAACATCCAACCTAACCCTCCCCTGGTGCAGCTTCAGGCCCTGCCCTTTTGTCATGGTGCTAGTTGTCTGGGAGAAGAGCCTGACCCCCTCCTTGACTACAACCTTCCTTCAGGGATTTGTAGAGATGGAGAAGGTCCCCCCTGTGCCTCCTTTTCTCCAGGCTAAACAACCCCAGCTCCTTCAGCCCCTCCTCAACAGGCTTGCCTCTAATGCCTTCCCCAGCCTGGTTGTTCCTCTGGATGCACTCCAGCCCCCCCATTTCTTTCTTGAAATGAGGGGCCCAGCACTGCCTCCAGTACTTGAGGTGAGGCTCAGTTCGTACAGGACCTATCCACATGAGCAAAGGGATACCTATACACAGCTGAACAAAGAAAGGAAAAAGATGAGAAAAGCACAGAGAGAGGAAAGAGCAAGTGTCACCCCCCTTTGTCTCTCGTATGGTCGGTGAGTAGCAGAAGTTGTTCACTAGATGGTGAGGCTGAGGACGATGGTCCCCTTCACCAAAAATGAGAGTTCCTTTTTATATGGTTTCATTTCTTTTTGATCACTCAGGTGTGTCAGCCTTCTTACATATAATTTAGTGTTCAAGGTCTCTGGTTTTCATTTGTAAGTCGAAGCAAGAGTTTAGCTTGCAGATGACTGAATCAGTAACCTTGAAGACAAGTAAGATTAGTTCTGCAGACACATGCTGTTTATCTCCCCAGCATAGGTGAGAGGGAAGGAGTCTGCCCCCTGCCTTGTTTTCACAAGGAGGTGAGAGGAAGATTTTCAAAAGATTACAGAGTTAGACACCAAGCTGTCAGGTTGTTTGAAACCCTTCTTTAGTTCAAGACAGTACTGGGCTCTGGGACTTGAGGGTCAGTTTATGGAGGAGGTAGATGAAGGTTCACCCAGGGAGTTGCCAAAGTCAGTCAGCTCCACACATTAGGACTGCTAAAAGAGTGATTGTGGTAGGAGAATCCTTTCTGAGGAGAAGAGAGGGGCCAGTATGGTAGCCAGACTTCCCACCAGGAAGTCTGCTGCCTTCCTGAGTGCCTTACAGATGCAACAAGGAAGCTTCCAGTTTGGTACAGCCCTCTGGTTATCACCCATTACTGATTTTGCAGGTTGGCAGTGGTAAGGTGGATAAAAGAATATGAAAATCAATCAAAAAGTATTTCAAGGCTCTAGAGTGCTTGTAGAAGGATTGGGGAGCACAGGTGGGACTCGCCCAAGGTTTCTGAGGGAGCTGGTGGATGAAGATGCTAGGCTACTATTCATCCTATTTGAGAAATTCTGTCAGTCTGGTGAAGCTCGTGCTGACTAGAAAAGGTGAAACATAACCCCCATTTCTAAAAGTTTTAGTTTGTTATCCACAAAAACTCCAACACCCTCTCCTCAGGGCTGCCCTCTAGCTGGTCACTATCCAGCCTTATAGATGCCTCCCATTATTCCTTCCCAAGTTTGTGTTAAAACTCATTCAGTTCCTCTCAGACCAACTCTCCAGCCTGTCCAAATCTTCTTGAATAGTTGAAGAGTCTTATTTGCAAGTAGAAGTGTTAGGCACTATGTTCCCGGTACAAATACTCATTTAGCGGAAACTGGTGTTTGTCAGTCAATCTCCTAATGTGTGCAAATCCATATGAAGTTCTTTACAGTCTCCCGTCCTTCATTAACTGAAATGATCACCTGCAGGCTTCAACTGTTCAGTCAACTTCCTCTTCCAGTGCACTAATGACTAGAGCTACTTAGTATATTGACATTATCTGCCTTTCCCTCAGAAGAGCAGTCTTTTTACAGAATCCTGAGTTAACATACTGCAGGTGTTTAATTTGTCTGCTTGTTTACGTATTTATTTATTTGATAAGTCAGCCTCTCACAAGAGGGTGAGTTTTGATATATTTTTACATGATGCAACACATTTTGTGTGTAACAAAGTTGTAGTGAGGCTGGTGCTGGTCTTGTCTCCCAAATTACTAATGATAGGATGAGGGGAAATGGCCTCAAGTTGCGTCAGGAGAGGTTTAGATTGGATCTTAGGAAGAAGTTCTTTGCTGAGAGAGTGGTTGGGCACTGGAACAGGCTAACCAGGGAAGTGGTTGAGTTCCCATTCCTGAAGGTGTTTAAAAACTGAGTAGCTAGAACACTTAAGGCCATGGTCTAGGGGTTAGACAGCAGTTGGGTGGAGGGCTGGACTTGATGATCCTGGAGGTCCTTTCCAGCCATGATGATTCTGTGATTCTATCTTGTTCAAAAACAAGCAGCCACTTTACTGTTGACCACAGTCTGGAGTACTCTATGTACTGACTGTGGTGTGTGTGACTGTATACTGACTATGGTATGGCTGTGGTATGGCTATGGAAAGGAATTTTTCCTGATTCTGAATACATAGACAAAAAAGGTTTTCAATGAAATAGGGCAGAGTATTTTCATAAGTCAAAAAATATGGGTTTGGTTTGCTTTAGGTGTTTTTCATCTCTTAAGTGCAAGGACTACCTGAGTAGAGGGACTTGGGGATAAGGGTGTAGCAGAAGTTGAACAGGAGCCTTCAGTGTGCACTTGCAGCCCAGAAAGCAAACTGTGTCCTGGGCTGCAACAAAAGAAGCAGTGACAGTTGGTCAAGGGAAGTGATTCTCCTCCTCTACTTGGCACTGGTGAGACCTCACCTGGAGGACTGGGTCCAGTTCAGGGGTCCCCAACATAAGAAAGACAGAGAGCTTCTGGAAAGTGTCCAGAGAAGAGCAACTCCAATGATCAGAGGGCTGGAGCACCTCACCTATGAGGACAGGCTGAGCAAGCTGGAGTTAATTCAGCCTGGAGTAAAGAAGGCTCCCAGATGACCCTCTAGCAGCTTTCCAATAGCTGAAGTGGGCTACAAAAAGCTGCAGGAGTGTGTTTCACATGGATGGTAGCGAGATGACAAGAGAAAAGGATTCCAGACTTGAAGAGGGGAGATTGAGTTTGGACATGAGGAGAAAATTGTTTGCTGTGAGGGTGGTGAGATACTGAAACAGGTTGCCCAATGCAGTTGTGGCTGCCCCATCCCTGACAGTGTTGAAGGCCAGGTTGGCTGGGGCCCTGAGTAACCTGCTGTAGTGAAGTTGTCCCTGCCTGTGCAGAGGAGTTGGAACTGGATGATCTTTAAGGTCCCTTCCAACCCTGGTCATGCTATGATTGTATGATTTTGGCCCAATGTCCTGTCTCAGGAACTGTGAACAATTACCCTTTATAGTGATGTTGCTTTTAGATTTGTTTCAAGATGTTTGACTTCATGACATAATGGAATCTATAGTGAATAACCTTTTTAAACTCTCAGAGTATCTGATTTGCACTCGGCGATTTGCTGCAGTGATTCTCCTTAGAGTTTTCAAGTTTGAAAGATCAATTCCTGAAAAATGTCTTTAGGAGAGCACGGCAGCTCTTCTCTCCCTGCCTTAGACTGTCAGGAAAAACGACAGTTAGCCAGTCTGCTAAAGGAAGGGTTAGCCCATCTTTTTTTTAGTTAGTGCTTCTCCCTTTGAATTGTGTTTGCTGTACTTTCACAAGTATATTACAACCACCCACCTTATTTTGCCAGGAGTTTATAATTTCTCCTATGAGCACAGTAATGCGTGATGTCCGTTTTCTAGTATCTCCTCTGCTCTTGAAGAAGATGAATGTTTGTGTAGTTTTATTTTCTTGTTTCCACCACAGGGCTCATTAGGTAATGTTAAGGTGGAGTAGGTAGGAAGAGGGGCCAGTTGTGCCAGTGCTCAGCAGTCATCTCCTTATTAAGGCAAGGGCAGAGCAAGGCGAAAGCAAATGTACTAGTTGCTGTCATTGTGCTTTCATCTGTTTTTTAAGGTAGAATCTTGGAATCATAGAATCATCATGACTGGAATCAAGTCCAGCCCTCAGCCCAGCTGCTCCCTAATCCCTAGAGCATAACCTCAAGTGCTCTAGTTACTTGTTTTTTAAACACCTCCAGGGATGGGTACTCCACTACCTTCTGGGGCAGCATGTGTCAGTGTGCAACCATTCTCTCAGGAGAGAACTTCTTCCTAAGATCCAATCTAAACTTCTCCTGATGCAACTTGAGGCCTTTTCCCCTCAACCTAGCATTAGTTATTTGAGAGAAGAGGCCAGCACCAACCTTGCTACAACCTCCTTTTACGCAGTTGGAGAGATCAAGAAGGTCTGTAGAGAGCAGTACGATAGCAGTTTGCTTGGTGAGTTATTTCCTCTCACTGGAGTACTCCTGTCTCTTATAATGGAGCAAATACCACGTGCACATGTTTTGCTTTTATCAACTTTCTAATGATCACTCAAAAGCAGGCATCATCAGAAATCTTTAGATGGAAATAATTACTCCATTGTACATCTATTGTGAAAAAATTATTTCACATATGCTTTATTTTTTTCTCATGTCTTTATTCTTTAGTTTGCATTTGCTGTTTAATGTATCCTAGCTGGATAGATCACATGTTATGGATCACAGAATCAATGTTAGGGATTGGAAGGGACCTCTAAAGATCATCCAGTTCAATCCCCCTGCCACAGCAGGATCCCCTAGATCCACTCACACAGGAATATGTCCTGATGGGTTTTAAATGTCTCCAGAGAAGGAGACATTCCACAAACACCCTGGGCAGCCTGTTCCAGTGCTCTGTCACCCTCACTGGGAAGAAGTTCCTTCTCATATTTATTTAAGGAGTGGAATTCTGTCAAAAGTGTTGGACAGTCTAGTCTCATGAGCGGTTGTTTCTTTCTTTTTCCCTCTCTCCATGATGTTGTTGATTTGATTTAAGACATGGCATTTGCATTTATCCAGTAGTTTGGAAGAGTGTAGGCTGCACTAATGGTGCTAAGGCAGAACAGGAGAGCAGCCTTAAAACCCCCCTGGGACTACACAGCGATCACTTAGGAGTGCAGGGAAGAAGCAGTAGGTCAGACTTTTTCTACCAGCTCTGTTTCAGTCTCTTTTTGGGCTTGATCTTGTAAGTAATGGGGCTCGTATGCCTACGCTTTGTAGTTTTTCTCTCTCTGAGAACTTCTGGCAGAGTTTCTGCTGCCAGGGGCCTTTGTTCTGCTGTCACAGAGATTGAAGTCTGCCTATAAATATGACAGATATCTCCCAGGCATAATTCCCCTGGCTTCAGTGGAGTTACCCAAGGGATGATTTTGGACATTCTCAGCAGCAGTCTGTGATGTCAGTGCAGGTATGCCTACAGTTTGGAGTGCACGTATTTAATCTGCACAAGTAATTTGATAGCTGTCCCAGAAAGATAATTCACCTCTTGTCAGTATTATTGCTCGATATTTGCCACAGTTAAGAGACTATTAAATCATTTACTCTAAAAGCTTAACATTCTCCAACTTTGAAACTTTTCTTTCTTCAAGGAAATACAGTGTCCTCTCCAGAGTAGTGTAATTCTTTTCCATGTTTCTTAATAAAACCTTGAAAACGATAAATAACTAGTAATGCTGAAGTTGCTTTAGTACCTAAAGCAAATACAGTTGGTCAGGCTGAAGGTCAGAAATGTGAGAAGTCTTCTTTTTATCATAGAGTGCTGCCTTGCGAGTTGCATCAGGGGAGATTGAGATTGGATCTTAAGGAGTTCTTTTGAGAGGGAGAGGGGTTGGACACGGAAACAGGCTGCCCAGGGAAGTGGTGGAGTCCCCATCCCTGAAGGTGTTTAAAAACTGAGTAGCTAGAGCACTTGAGGCCATAGTATAGGGGTTAGGGAGTTGTTGGGCTGAGAGCTGGACTTCATGATCCTGGAGATCCTTTCCAGCTGTGATGATTCTGTGATTCTACTTGTTAGAAAGTTGTCTGACGTACACCGGTCTTGCGAGTGAAACCAACTGCTCTATCAAGTCCTGTATGTGACCAGAGCCAGGAATGAACCAACAATTAAGCAAGTTAATGGATGATGAGAGCTCCCATGCTTGAGCTTTCTCCTTGCTGTCTATGGATATATTCAATTATTCAATCACAAAAGCTTTTAAGCTAATTGTATCTGGATATGATCTGCATGTTTAGGTCTAAGAGGCCAAATCTCAGGTTGAGAAATCCTTCTGGAGGGTCTTTCTATTATTTAGTAGACCTGCCTCAGCTCTGAAAAGTTGGGTCTGGTGATTCTTGGTACTCGCAGGAGTTGCAGATAGGCTTTAGACACTCAGAAACCCATGTCCTACTTGTCTATTTTAAGATGGCAGGCTATAGAACAGGGCTCATCAAAGGCTTACTGACCAGGGCTTTGTCCTTGAAGTAGTAGACATTTCAAAATATTTCATGTCTGCTGGCACATCAGTGAGTGCGATGAATGGAGTTTGGGCAGAGGTGACTCCTGCCAGATCTTGCCTTTACTGAATCCTGTTGGGCAGCCAGCAGTGTTTAACTTCCTCCAAGCAGTGGACTTGCCTTTGCTGGTCTTTGCGACCAGTAGCTTTTATTCTGGCAGTGCTCCAAGCAGTCCGATTCATAATCTTCTTACTCCCCTGCACAGCCATACGTGTAGCAGATATTTTGTTTAGTTTTGTTTTTTCACCAGGGCATTTTTAGTAGATAAAGAACAGCAGATGGCTTTAAGCTCTTCCATAGCCCTTCCATAAGTGACCAACATGATTTCCAGAACAAAGAAAGCTGAGGTGTTTCGAAGGCTGTGCAAACCTGTAGAGTGTCACGGTGTCCCAGCACTTCTATATTCAGACAGAAAATCTATTATAATGCGTTTGAAAGGATCTGTTCTGTGACAGCTTTTGCTCTCCACATCAGTGTTACAGCCTCTAAAGCACTGTGAGCTGGCTGAAAAATGAATATGCGTCACCTGGATGTGACAAGTGGCAAAACATTACATTTTATTTTCCTTTCAATGAGTTTTTTCTTTGAAAACTGTGAAGGAATGGTCCTACTGTCCCTATGAAGTGTTTTTTCACCTGATGTGCAGTCAGTCCAGACACACAGATCATATATTTGCCTTTATTCTGTTTTGCAGAACAGGCTGCCAGCACACCTGCCATTGCAAGGCACAACACTGTTTATATTGGTCTAGGTGACCCTGCTGTGTCAGGAGGATTGGACTAGATGATCTTTTGAGGTCCCTTCCAATCCCTAATGATTCCTTGATTCTATGATACTCGCACTAGACACTTGATACACAGATATACACAGATCATTAGGGGTTGGGAGGGATCTCCAAGGGTCATCGAGTCATAGAATAATAAAATCATTAGGGATTGGAAGGTACCTCGAAAGATCATATAGTCCAATCCCTCTGCCCCAGCAGGATCACCTAGACCAAGTCCAACACCCCTGCTCAAGCAGTATCATAGAACCTAAGGCAGGTCACACAGGAACACATCCAGACGGGTCTGGAAAGTCTCCAGAGAAGGAGACTCTACACCTTCCCTAGGAGCCCATTCCAGTGCTCTGTGACCCTTACAGTAAAGTAGTTCTTCCTCATGTTAAGGTGGAACTTGGCCTTGTCCTATCACAGGGTGCCAATGAAAAGAGATTGTCTCTTTCTTCATGACAGCCAGCTCTCACAGATTTATAGAGAGTGATTAAATTTCCCTTGTAGTCTTCTCCTCTCCAGACTAAAAAGCCCCAGGTCTCTTAATCTCTCCTCATAAGGCAAGTGCTCCAGTCCCCTAATCATCCTCCTGTCCCTCTGTTGGAATCTCTCAGTCAGATCTCTGTTCCTCTTGAACTGGGAAGCCCAGAACTGGACACAATACTCTAGATGTGGCCTCACTAGGGCAGAGTAGAGGGACAGGAGAACCTTTCTTGATCTACTGTATGCACTCTTCTGGGCACATCCTAGTCAGGTACCCTCTGTCGTGCCCACAGCCCTGAGGCACCAAGAGGTTTTTCCATCTAATTAAAAATTACAAAAAAGATCTTCAGCATCCTAGCTTTGTGTTTGCTAAGAACACTTCTCTCTGAAATTGTCTGAGGAAAAAAGTCTCATGAGGGAGAAAGTATTTCCCTTCCTTAGAGCTGATAAAATAGAATTAATCAATGTTCAGATTCAAAATCTGGTTTTCTTTAACAACAAAAGTATATAAAACTTTAAAAAACATATAACATGTAGTTCTATATAAAAGTATAGTAGATGAGGTCCCACATATGTATGACATGATCCTGCTGTGGCAGGAGGATTGGACTGAATGATCTTTTGAGGTGCCCTCTAATCCCTAACATTCTGTGATTAGCAGCAGCAATGAGAACTATTCATTAGGATTCTCCAGTGCAGCAGCACGCTGCGTGAGAACAGTTTATTCTGTATTCCTGGTTTAATTACCGCGTTAGACCTTAGACCTCTCGGTGAACAAAAGCTTCCTGCCATTCTGACAGCTTATTTGATAGCAACAGTTGTTAACCTTGAAGACACCTCAGATGACATTTGAATAGTGTTATGGATTTATAGCGTACTCATGCTGTTTTGCTCACTCTCCATTAAACCAAACAAGACACCTCCAGAAGGCTGTATTGATTCTTGACCACAGATCCTGGCTCTGCAGGATACCAGTCTATTCTTCAGAAAGGTCGTGCTCTCAGAAAACTTCTTTGCAGAAAATACACCTTGTGTTGCAGCCGAGAGCTCTGCGAACGACCACGTAAGGTAATTGCAATGAAAGGTTGTTGTCCTGCTCCTACGGCATCAGTGGTGCCGCGTGTTTTGCAAACTGTATGCATGCACGGGATTTGGGACGCAGCTTTCTTAGTCTAAGAAGAAGCAGATGTGTGAAACCCTCGCTGCATTGTGTGTGCTTCAGTGAGTTCTACCTGAATTGTAGAAATAGAAATGTCTCGTTTGCTTGTAATGTTTTTCTTTCGTTGCCCTTTACCTCTGCCAGGTAGCACCTCCTCTTCTGGCTGTAACCTTTTGCTGTTTACCTTCGATTTCTTTGCCCTTGAAAAAAACACTACAGGGGAAGCCACTTCTCTGCTCACTTCTGACTCTCCTTACAAGGAATGTGAGCCCTAGGTGGATCCTTATGTCTTCTGTACGTTGGAGAGGCTTGAAGAACGTTCTGCTTTCAGAGTGCCCTACAGACATTTGCATCTAGCTTCTTTTAGACTTTATACACAGTTAGAGGAAAATTCATGTTTAAGTAACTGCTTTGCAGAGCATGTTTCACTGTACAGAGCCCATCAAAGCAGGCAAGGCACGAGCTGTAGCCTCAGCTTTTATTTCCTGGCAGAGGTACCACGTTACCCACTCAGATAGCTCCTAACATATAACGATCTGTATAGAGTTAAGCCCTCATTTTTTGAAAAATGGTGTGACTTTGAATTCCGTTGTCCGAAGGGAGCTTCCCAGGCTTGAGAAGTGGGCTGCACAAACTACGTGAAGTTCAACAACAGCAAGTGTAAGGTTCTGCACCTGGGTGGATTGGGAGAAGAAGGACTGGCAGGGGCGGGGGTGGAATGGAAGTTGAATAGGAGCTCTCAGTGTGCGCTGGCAGCTAGAAAACCAACTGTGTCCTGGGCTGCATCAAAAGACGCAGTGGCAGTTGGTTGAGGAAGTCAATTCTCCCCATCTACTCTGCACTGGTGGGACCCCACCTGGAGTCTTGTGTCCAGTTCTGGAGTCCCCAATATCAGGTCAGAGATCTCCTGGAAAAGTGTCCAGAGGAGAAAAACTCCAATGATCAAAGGGCTGGAGCACCTTCTCTATGAGAACAGGTTGAGCAAGTTGGGATTGTTCAGCCTGGAGAAGAGGAGGCTTCCAGGTGACCTTCAAGCAGCTTTCCAGTCTCTGAAGGGGGCTACAAGAAAGCTGGGGAAGGGCTTTTGACATGGCTACATAGCAAGAAGACAAGGGGAAAGGGTTTCAGACTTGAAGAGGGGAGATTGAGGTTGGACATGAGGAGAAAATTCTTTGCTGTGAGGGTGGTAAGATGGTGGAACAGGTTGCCCAAGACAGTTGTGGCTGCCCCATCCCAGGGAATGTTGAAGGCCAGGTTGCCTGTGGCCCTGAGTAACCCGCTGTAGTGAAGGCATCCCTGCCTGTGCAGGGGTTTTGAACTAGATGATCTGGAACCCTTCCAACCTTGGCCATTCTGTGATTCTATGATTACCTAGGCTCTTCTGATAGATGTTTCAAAAAGCCAGTTCATTTTTGGCCTGCTAGATCAAAAAACGGATCTCTTGACCGGCACAGTATAGATTCTGCTGCAAGCATGTAGTTAATACAATTTGCTAAATGATTTTATTATTTCTTTGCAACAAACAAGCATGAACTTGCAACCTCCTCTCAAAAAGTAGTGAATGTGATTTTCAGAAGAACTTACTAGACCTTGAGTGGTTTGTTCTGATACACTATTCATGTTGGTAGGGCCCGTTCATTTGCAGTTGTTGGAGTGCTAATTGGACAGTTGATACAGGAATTTACTAGTCTGATAACCTCCAAAACCTGGGGAGAAATGTACTGACTTTTAGTTACAACTCCAAGGTGAAAAAACCCACTGACTCTGCACTGCTGCTTAAAATAGGACTAGCAAATTAGTAGCAGTGTCCAGGATGCCAAAGGTTGCCCAGGGAGGTGGCGGAGTCACTGTTCCTGGAGATGTTTAAAAAACCAAGTAGCTAGAGGATTTGAGGCCATAGTCTAGGGGTTAGGGAGTTGTTGGGCTGAGAGCTGGACTTGATGACCCTGGAGGTCCTTTCCAGCCGTGATTATTCTATGATTCAGTGATTCTGTGATCTTCCAAATGGCTGCTAACCCTTGACTTCTGCCACTGTTTTTCACCAGGCACTATCAGTATTTATAGTTAGGAGGTTAAATTATAACTGTAAAGCTAAGGATTTGTGAAGCACTTCTTTTTCTTTAGTAATGCACCAGCAATTTATCAGCTACTAGGTGGCAGTGGGCTGCAAGGTGGTCTGTTGCAGTTGCTGGTGTTACTTTTCTAAAGCACTGTCTTGAAAAATCTCTTCTGTGGCTGGTGAGGACTGTTTAATGTGGCATTTGAGAGGCAACAAGAGCATGTGCGTTTTGTCTAGTAATCAATAATGACCTCTGGGACATTTTAGTTGTATTTATTAAGCTAAGTCCTGAAGTTGTGGCGTAAAGCAGCTATTAAGAATGAAAACAATAAACACAAGTGTGTGGGTGTTTTTGCATCGAAAAAAAGAGAAGTTGTCTACCAGGCAAAATGGAAAAGCTGCCAGTGTTCAAGTTAATTTTCTTATTTTGATGTTACAGCCAATGGAAAACTTATTGATAAAAAGATGCTTCAACTCTCTGCAGAATTTCATGAAGCTTGAACCCAAACCAAGAAACTAGAAACCTTCTGAGGTTATTTCTTCTTTAAAAAGATATTGCAAACCAAATTATGTTGAGACTGAAGTATTTATCTGTTGCATCTGTGATCTGTTTCAATATGTGTTCATTTGCTTTGATGCTAATGAAATCATTTCGTTATTTATAATAAACTAACATGATAAGGCTGGTGAATCACGGACCTTATTTCCCCAGGCTCTGGAGTCCTCTGTACGTAAACTGAAGCAATAAGCAGAATAAAGAAAGCTACTAATCTAAACACCAGACCTGAATTAGGGGCATTAAGGAAAACAATGACATTAGCGAGCTGAACTATAATTTACTTTGAATTAAATTAAATTGAAAACATTAGCTTTATTTTATGCTGTGAGAGATTAAATACTTCTGCCATCTAGACACGTACAAATACGGATGGATTTTCCTCGTTTTTTGGAATTGCTGCTGTTTCAGATGGAAAATGGTGCCATACACGTTGTTGTTCTGCTCACTGGATGTAGGGGTTTCAAAAAACAAACATCAGAAGTAACTTTCTACCCACTGAGGAATAAAATTATGTAAAAAATGGGGTACAGAAATAGATTGCAGGTTTCTTAAGTAAAATATTCTTAGAGGAAAATACAACTGGCTCTTTAGTTTTCTAGATTAGGGTTGCTATCTATGCAGTGCTACACACTGGGGAATGAGGGGCTGGAGACCAGTTTGGCAGAAAGGGACCTGGCAGTACTGGGTCACAACTGGCTGAACAGGAGCCAACAGGGTGCCCAGAAGGCCAGTGGCATCCTGGTTTGGATCAGCAATAGTGTGACCAGCAGGACTAGGGGTGGAATTCTCCCCCTGTACTGGGCACTGGGGAGGCCTTCCCTTGAGTACTGGGGGCAGTGATGGGCCCCTCACTTCAAGAAAGAGATTGAGGGGCTGAAGCAGGTCCAGAGGAGCCATGAGACTGGGAAAGGTCCTGGAAGGAAAGTCTGATGAGGAGAGGCTGAGGGAGCTGGGAACGTGTAGCCTGGGGAAGAGGAGACTGAAGGGGATCTTCTCCCTCTCTACAACTCCCTGAAGGGATTTGTTGGCAGGTGGGGTCAGGCTTTTCTCCCAGGCAACCAGCACTAAAATGAGAGGGCAGGACCTGAAGCTGCTCCAGGAGAGGGTTAGGTTGGATATTAGGAAGCCCTTCCTCAGGGAAAGGGTGATCAGACCCTGGAATGGACTGCTCAGGGCAGTGGTGGAGTTTGCATCCCTGCAGGTGTTTAAGGACAGCCTGGCCGTGGCCCTTAGTGCCCTGGTCTGGCTGCTATGGTGATGTTAGGTCCTGGGCTGGGTTTGGTGAACTCAGAGGTTATTTCCAGCCTCAATAATTCTGTGATTACTGCCTGAAACAAAAAAATATGTGCTATGAAATAATTCTGAAGCATAAGAATACATTATTGGGCCCTCTAGCAGATATTTTTCTAACCTAGGATCACAAATGTTTTGCAAACACAGTTCTCAATATTTTTATGAAGATTTCTGAAAATTTTTAACTTTCTCACTTACTTCTTCTGGGTGATTTTACTGTTGTAAACCATCTAATTTTAATTTGATTAGATATCTTTTTGGAGAATGAGGAAAGGACGAGGGAGCTGGGGCTCTTTAGCTTGGAAAAAAGGAGGCTGAGGGGGTGACCCCATTAGTGCTGATAAATGTGGAAAGGATGGGTGTCAGAAGAATGGAGCCAGGCTCTGCTCAGGGGTAGCCAATGATAGGACCAGAAGCAACGGATGTGAGCTGGAACATAGGAGGTTCCACGTCAATATGAGGAGGAACTTCTTCACAGTGAGGGTGATGGAGCCCTGGAAGGAGATACCGGGGGGGGCTGTGTGACTTGATCTAGGTGATCCTGCTGTGGTTGGGGGGATTGGACTGGGTGATGTTTTGAGGTCCTTTCCAATCCCCAGCATTCTGGAATTCTGTGACCCAAGCCCAGCAGTTTTACTGCTAGTCTTTCCTGTGTTGCTCCTAGTGATAGTGCTGGGACAACCAGCCTTTTTGCCCGTCACGTAGTATCTCTGTGCTAAGAAAAGATCAGTGTAACCTCAGTGTCAAGAGGATTGATCCTTCTGCCTCAGTGAGTGTAACCTCAGTGTCAAGAGGATTGATCCTTCTGCCTCAGTGTTTGGCCATGCTGCAGACAAGTTGTTTGTATGAGTTGGGAACAGAAATCAGCAGAGACTCTGTTGAGACAAAGGGGCAGTTCAGCTGCTATATCAGCATGATTCTGCCTTCCTGCTGCTCTTCCTGCTGACATATTTATTTGTTTGAAGCATCCAGTCATTTATAAAATTCCTCTGGTCTCTCCTTGACTTTTTGCTGGTCTCTTGAAATACTCATTTACACACTGAAGAAATGAAATGGTATGATACTCACCCCAGAGTATCCATAGTCAGGAAAAACCTGCATCTGTGACAGTGCACAGAGAGAGGGCTTGCTTGTATATTGCTTGGTCAAGTGGCAAGTTAGATTTGAAGATATATGTGCAGACTTTTCTTTTCTATGTGGTTCACATAGTAAATGTACTTCAAATATTGCAGAAACTGCTGGTATCACTGGATTAAATGCTACAGGTAGTACTGACCTGGAAACATTGCATTTATATAATAGAATCCTGAAAGCCAATAAAGGCAGATTTGCTGAGCTGAAGCTGTAGCTCACTGTTAAGAAATGGTTTATAGACTTGAAGCTAAGTAGCCATATTTGCTCCTTTGTGTGAGAAAGGTGTAAGGCAAATATCAGCTTTTGATATTGAAGCTACTGTGCATTGGCTGTCATAAGTTATAGATGTAACAGCTACAGTGGTGTACACGAGGCGTAAGGAATACAAGATGAGAGCAATTAATGGAAGTATCTTCATCTAAGGCAGTTCTACTTTTCAGTGATTTGTATCCTGCTTGAGCAGGAGGGTTGGACCTGATGGCCTTTGAAGGCTCCTTCCAACCCTAATAACTTCTGTAAACAATGTAAATGCATGATTTGTCATTATAGCTTCTGCTAGTCCCTTGAATTTATTTGTAGTCAACTCTAAAGCATTAGCACAAGGTAGTATTGTCAGACTCAGGCTAGTGATTTATTATAGACCAATTATATAAAAATAATTTGAGAGAGACTGATTAAGATGGAGTGTGTGTATCCAACATCCATGACCAATAAACTTGAAGCAACCCGAGGGAAGTGTGTTTTGTAGTGCAAACTCAACACTTAGGACCGTGCAAAATCAGAACCTAGTCTGATGTGCTTTTAAGGGCTTTGATAAATTTATAGTCAGCAATGAAATCTGAAATTATTCCAATTCCTGAAAGATTAATTAACATTTAATCTGATGCAGAGGAGGGAAGCTCCACATAAAACTGTTTTAGAACATTGCTAATATGTACTCCTGGTTGTGGTGTTGTATTGAATTGTTAGACACCGTGAAGCTAGGATGCTGTCACTGGACAATGTGTAGTGCAAATTCACTTCAGCAAAATGCTGTTATCATGAGTGTCTGCATTTTGCAGCAGAAACAGGAGACATAAGCTTGACACGCTGATCCCAGTCAATAGCCTGTGGAATAAAGAGGAGCTGCCACCTTCTCTCTCTTCTCAGCTCTATCTCTCTTCAGGCATGATGCCTATTTAGGGGGGTTTTATGAGGCTCAATGTCACTTACTTCCAAAGACAGCTGATAGGAGTGATGGGTGATGAGCTGCTTTGCACTGAGCAGAAATGCTGCTGTGCTGTGGTACTGTTGGTGTTTCTGACCATGCTAGACCACTCCTGGAGTCCAGTTCTGCCCTAATGCTGATGAAGGCAAAAATAACTCCAGCAGTTTATGTGATTGCATTAATTTTATGTTCAGGTAAGTGCATCATAGGCCCGCTTCTGAGTTCTCTTAAGACACTTCTTGATGTGCTCCTGTGGACATCTGTGCACTGTTCTGGGTCCCTTACTTCAAGAAAGAGATTGAGGAGCTGCATTTGGTCCAGACAAGCAATGAGGATGTGGAATGGACTGGAAGGAAAGTCTGCTGAAGAGAGGCTGAGGAAGCTGCGGGTGTTTAGCCTGGAGGAGAGACTCAGAGAGGACCTTCTCCCTTCTACCTCTCTACAGCTCTCAAGCAAGGTTGTACTTAAGTGGGGGGCAGGCTCCAGGCAACCAGCACCAGGACAAAAAGGTAGAACCTGAAGCCACCATGGGAGGCTTAGGTTGGATGTTAGGAATCCCTTCCTCATCGAAATGGGGATCAGACCCTGGAATGGGCTACCCAGGGCAGTGGTGGAGTCCCCATCCCGGAGGTGTTTAAGGATAGCCTGGCTGTGGCCCTTAGTGCCCTGGTCTGGCCAGTGCAGTGATGTTAGGTCCTGGACTGGGCTGGATGATCTCAGAGGGCTTTTCCAGCCTCAATTATTCTGTGATTCTGTGATGGAGATGATCTCAGTGCCAAAGCAGTAAAGTGCAACCTTCACTTTTGCCTTCTACTTTTCCTGTTGAGCAGTCATTATTTGTTCAAATATTTGCTCTACCTTGTTTTCTTGACATAGTTGTTTATGGAAGTCCAAAAACCCTTTTCTCCTTCCCAAAAAAACATTGGGAAACTTGACCTTGTTCTCTAAGACTATTTCATGTAGTACAGTGTCACCTGAATTTTCATAGCATTTATTAGTCTGAACTGAGCATCATGGTTCCTGTGTAACTGCTCCTATAAAAATAGAGATGGAAAAATAAGGTCCCCAAAATATTCAGGAGATCAGAAGCAACAGAGGGACAAATTTCAGCTGTGGAATGCAAGGGATGATGTCACCAGATCAAGTGCATACTGCTGGCAGGGGTTTCAGTGCACTCTTGGGTTAGGCAGTGATTTCAGGTGAATGCTTCTCGTCTGGAAGTGCAGTTGATTGGGTTTTGGTGAATGCAGGGTTAAACCATTGAATCTGGGAGCTGTTTTACTATTGGGAGATTCTGTGTGTGCGCTGTTTTAACATTCCTGCTTTCGAAGTTCCTGTGGTCTTTTTAACTGTTTAAATGGTTTCCTTGTGCAAGGCTTCTGTTAATTTTACCACGTTGCAGGAATTAGTAGAGAGGGAAGAAAGGTGCCTGTCACTTGGGTATTCTGAAGGCAAAATGAAGCAGAAAATTAAAGATATTTATCTCCATTATTCTCTTTTAAACTTGTTATTAAATAATCTAAATACAAAGAAAATGATAAATTATTATGCTGACTGTGGGAGCAATGTAAGTTTTAATGGGAGGAAAAATAGCCTGCTGCGTGCATATCGTGATCCTTCCTTTCTGTTCAGGAATAAATGAGGTTGCAGCTGGTTTGTGGCCATCCCTGCCTATTGCACACACTTATTAGATTATGTGATGTGTTTTCATGGCAAAATATACCAGCTGGTGCCAGAAGAAAGGTCAGTAATAACCAAGGCAGATTACTAGTGACAAGAAAATAGGAGTAGCCTGTCAAGCTCAAGCTATTAATGGTATTAAACAAACCCATGAATTTTAAAATATCTGTAAATGTTAGATATGTTTTAAAGAACAAAAGCTGCAGATACCTTAAAAATTACATTCCTGACTATGTGATGTGCTGGATGATGGGCTTTTTAGTTTGTGTTCAGTGCTTCTTGCCTTGTGAGCTTCACTCGGTGAAGAGCTTTTTGTCAGAAGAAAAGTTATAGACTGTTTGTGTGAAGTTTCTTTAAGCTGTTTTTGCTGGATAAATCTATTAACACATGATACAGCAGCCAGCATATCTGACTGTCTCCATGCATTCATCCCTCTGCTGCACTGGCAGCACCACCAGAGCCCTGGAGATGCCTCTGGTCCATTAGAGACAGCAGAAGGAGTTGGACATTATGGAGGAGTCTTTAGGACATGAAAACAGGGCCCAAATCTTCTTTCTTTCACTTTCTGATCTCTGTTATTAACCACAGCATGGTGCAGTGTGGGCGAGTATTTGGTTCTTCACTAATCCCCACAAAAAATGTTGTCCCTGAAGGGTAGTAGTCATGGGTTAGAAACAGTTTGACTTCCCTGGGGACAGGTAGCTGCCTGAGTTTGTTTTGTCTCCCAAGGGGGAACACTACTCAGACAGAGAAATTTGCACTGCTAACATAAGTACCTGGAAAGTAGTGCTGTGTTTTACCATCAACAAGAGAATTAGTAGTAGCTGTGCTTAAATTAAACCTGCTTGTTGCCTGTTTGTACTTTCCTCAGAGATCCCTGTACACAAACAGCTCAGCTGCAAAACAGTGGTATTTGTTGTCAAAATACCTACAGGAGAAACCCCTAAAAATTGCCTCAGCTCATAGTCACAGCAATTATATTGCTGCATAATGTTTTTTTAATATTCATTGTTAACCTCAGTTGTAATTCTCAATATTAATACTATAAAAATAGTCTAAACAAATCATTTGTGGTCCAGGAACATTGGACTGTCAGGTAATCCTAATGGATTAGCATGTTCGCTCTAAGTGTAATGAAGGGTATTTCACCTGGAAAGGTTTTAATTAGGAAAGCATCAGAGTTTTGTATAACTCCAAACCATTGATCTGAAAACATTATTAGAGTAAAACTAGGTGAACACACTTCATCAATATTATCTTCAAGAACATTCATAGAATCATGGAATGGCCAGGGGGGAAGGGGCCTTAAAGATCATCCAGTTCCAACCCCTCAGCACAGGCAGCACCTCCACTACAGCAGGTTACTCGGGGGCCCAGCCAACCTGGCCTTCAACACTGCCAGGGATGGGGCTGCCACAATTGCCTTGGACAATCTCTTCCAGCGTCTCAGCACCCTCACAGCAAAGAATTTCTTCCTCAGGTCCAACCTCAGTCTCCTCTATTCAAGTCTGGAACCATTTCCCCTTGTCTTCTTGTCAAAAGCCCTTCCCCAGCTTTCTTGTAGCCCCCTTCAGAGATTGGAAAGCTGTTAGATGGTCACTTGGGAGCCTCCTCTTCTCCAGGCTGAACAACCCCAACTTGCTCAGCCTGTCCTCACAGGGCTGGTGCTTCAGCCCTCTGATAATTGGAGTTGCTGTCTTCTGAACATTGTAATGGAATAAGTAATAGAATTTATTTCATTCTCTCCTTTAAAGCTACATAAAGAGGAAATTTTCAGTCTTCGCTCTCCATGACGATCTTTTTCTTATTCTTTTATTCTAGACTGTAACAAAAAGGTGCATTATGAAATAAATCTGTCTTGCTAGAGGGCAATTGTATCTAGATTAAAAATTCATTTTCTATTTGTGTGGAGTTCTGATGTTAAGTTTGCTATTAGAATCAGTATTTAAAGATTAAAGTAATGAAGACAATACATCAGGAACTATTCTATCTGTTGGGTCATCTCAATCTTGTCCTTAGCAATGCAGAGCTTAGCACAAGTTGCAAGATGACTGAGAAGCAGATGAACTCTTCATAATGCAGAGTGCGTCGCTGTGTGTCATTGTGGCTAGATTTGAATAAAGATATGAGCTACAGCTTGGGCTGCAAACCGTATGGTTCTATTTCTTTACCACTCCATTTAGTTCTATTTTCAACCATCTGGAACTATGTACAAATTCGTATCCAGTATGAGTTAAAATTTGACAGAAAACATTCACTCTGTTATGTGAAAAGTTTTGAGCACTGTGAGCTGTTCCTCAGTTATCCTTCTGCACTCCAGTTTCCTCCACTGATTAATTAGGGTTTTGCATGCGTAAACACCAGCCTCCAGTAAGGTCTGGTCAGCCAGACCCTAACCTTTCCTGTCAATCACATCTGGGATGACTGCAACCTCCAAATTCACGGAGTGCTTCATGGGCACCAATATTTCCTTGTACCCTTTTTACCATTAAGTCAGGTTGTCTTCAGAGCAGTAACCTAGAGCATCTGGGGAACAGCAGTTAAAAAATCATGTCATTTCCTACAGTACCACCTTTTTAGAGTTTTCTCTTGCATCTTTGGTCTTGTCCGATTGTCCTCCCCAGTTTTTAGTTTCATGACAGTTTCTTCGTCAAAGAGAACCAGATTAAGGAAGATAAAGGAATCAGACAAAGACTACATTCAAGGTCTTCAAATTTAAGCTGTTTGTTCATCTACCTACAGAAAATTCATGGCAAATACAAAGAGTGTATAATACAGGGCTGCATCAAACATCAAAACAAGTATAATATAAATCTTCATGTGTATTCCATCTAATAATGAATTTAGGTCTGTTTGAGGACATCTTAGGCCACCCCCTCATTACGGAGTAGCTATCAATCAAGAAAACCAAATTGTAGAATCATAGAACTATTTAGGTTGGAAAAGACCTTTAGAGTTCAACCTAACTCTGCCAAACTCACCAGTAAACCATGTCCTTGAGCATTATATCCACCCAACTTTTAAACACGTGCAGGGATGGCGATTCAGTCGTCTATCTGGGCAGCCTGATGATCCTTTCAATAAAGAAGTTTTTCCTCATGTCTAACCTAAACCTTCCCTGGAACAACTTGAGGCCATTTCCTCTTGTTCTATCACTTGTTACTTGTCAGAAGAGACCAGCACCTACCTCTCTCCAACCTTCTTTCAAGCAGCTATAAACAGCACAATTCTTAAAGCAGTCTAAAACGATGTGTTACACATCAAAATTGAATACTCATCATCAGGCCTTTGAGACTATTCCGAATGTTCCATATGAACTGAGGGGACATTCTGATTTCATGCTTTAACAGGGAGACCATTTGTAATATCTTTTGGTAACGTCTTGCTGAGGCAATTTATCTACTCCGCTGAGCCTGGAGAAGTTCTCAAACATGTCACTCATGAAACTCCACTCTGAAGGCATGATTACATAACTCCTAGAAATAGATTCATAGAAGGGTTTGGGTTGGAAGGGACCTTTAAAGGTCATCTAGTCCATCCCCCCTATATTAGTATTTTATTGTTCTCCCAGCCTCAAGTGAACCATACAAGGAATAATCTGAATTATCTTGCAGAGCAAGGTTGCTGTCTCCCACAAATTAATGTTAGCTCAGTAACCTGGCAGATTGTGTGTATAAATCACCAAAGATAGGCAGTTGCCTCCCTGTTTCAGTATAAATCTAATTTACCATGAATTTATGACTTATATTACGATGCACCATCACCCAGTAGCAATTACTTATTTGCATTTAATTAATTAATTTAAACAAAGTCATATAGACTCCTTAAACTCTAGCTGACCAGTGAAGTCTAAGAGCTCTCACTAAACATCCATTTTTAAGCCACCTCAGAGTGTTTGGGACAGAAATCAGCTTAACCTAACAGTAAGAGGAATTAACCAAGCTGTTGTAATATCAGTCTGTAGACAGAAACAAGTGTAGAGTCTGGCATCTGGGCAAGAACAACACTAGGTACCTGTATAGGTTGGGGACTGACCTGCTGGAGAGCAGAGCAGGAGAAAGGGACGTGGGGGTACTGGTGGACAGCAGGATGACCATGAGCCGATAATGGACCTTTGTGGCCAAGAAGGCGAATGCAATCCTGGGATGGATTAGAAGGGGGATGCTTATAGATGAAGGGAGTTTCTTCTCCCCCTCTCCTCTGGACCACATCTGGAATCTTGTGTCCAGTTCTGGGCCCCTCAGTTCAAGAAGGACACAGAACTGCTTGAGAGACTCCATCGTAGGCCACAAAGATGCTGAAGGGAGTGGAACATCTCTGTGATGAGGAAAGGCTGAGGGAGGTGGATCTCCTGAGCTTGGAAAAAAGGAGACTGAGGGGTGACCTCATCAATGTTTAAAAATATGGAAAGGGGGAGGCTCACCCACAAGCTCCATCAGGAGGATGGAGCCTGGCTCTGCTCAGTGTCATCCAATGATAGGACAAGGGGCAATGGATGTGAGCTGGAACATAGTGGGTACCACATCAGTATGAGAAGGAACTTTGTCCCAGTGAGGGTGGAAAAGCACTGGAATAGGCTGCCCAGTGGGGTTGTATCTGGCTGCCCAGAAGGTTGTCTCCTTCTCTGGAGACATTTAAAACCCTCCTGGACATGTTCCTCTGCAACTCAATCTAGGTGATTAGACTGGACGATCTTTCATGGTCCCTTCCAGTCCCTAATGTTCTGTGATTCTCTGTGATTAGCAATAACTTCCTGGTTCTGAAAGCATGAGACAGTTTTCTGTTCCTATCCGACACAGGGGCTTTGGCTGCACAATACAATACAATACAAAATGAAAGATGTAAGTAGTGTCAGAGATGACTACTGTCTCTCAAGGCATCCTCATTTTGACAGAGAAGTCTGATATTGAAACTGGACAAAAATGGCCTCATTCTTGATTTCAGTTGGGGTTACTTACAAATACAGAGAACAGGTAAACATGCTGAGTCTGGAGGGCACATAAATATCACCTAGTAACGATAAGCAGCAAATCTCTTTCACTATACCTCAGAAATACGTTTTTTCTTGATAAAAATTCATGGGGAGATAACAAGTGCTAAAATGCCTGCAGCACGCTTAAAGGATGGTACAATATTTTTTCATTTGCTGGATGTGCTAAGCCAGACTTCTAAATTTAGAGATTTGCTGTGTTCTTGGTCAAAAGCAGCGATTATATGGCCTGTACGGTCTGATAACCATTAATTCAATGTTTTTCTTTCCTCATTACTCTAAACTGGCTGTTGAAGTGGCACTGTACATTTGCTTTTCCAAAATGAATGTAATTGGTAGAGAATAAAGATGAAATCCTGGAAAAGGCAAAGTTGTCAGTGACTTAAGGAATCACAGCAAGGCACTCAGCCTCCTACCTGTTGAGAGATAAGGCCAGATGCTGAAGCAATTCAGAGAACTTTATTAGATAAAATGGAAGCTTACCTATTGACAGTTGGTCAAAGGAGGTGATTCTCCCCTGTACTCTGCATTGATGAGACCCCACTAGAGTACTAAGTCCAGTTCTGGAATCCCCAACATCAGAAGGACATAGAGCTCCTGGAAGGTGTCCAGAGGAGAGCAACTCACATGATCAGAAAGCTGAAGAACCTCCCCTGTGAAGACAAGCTGAGTAAGTTGGGGTTGTTCAGCCTGGAGAAGAAGAGGCTCCCACGTGACCTTCCAGCAGATTTCCAATAGCTGAGGGGGTGCTACAAGAAAGCTGCAGGAGGGCTTTTGACATGGATGGTAGTGAGATGACAAGGGGAAAGGGTTCCAGACTTGAAGAGGGTAGATTGGTGTTGGACATGAGGAGCAAATTATTTTCTGTGAGGGTGCTGAGATGCTGGGACAACTTGCCCAAGAAAGTTGTGGCTGCCCCATCCCTGGAAGTGCTGAAGGCCAGGTTGGCTGGGGCCCTGAGTAACCTGCTCTAGTGAAGGTGTCCCTGCCTGTGCAGGATGATCTTTGAGGTCCTTTTCAACCCTGGCCATTCTGTGATTCTATAATTGTTGGTAGCAGAACTCGAAATATGACGAGTGCACTACAGAGAAGAAAACAGCCAAACACAGATACCATGAAATTTGGAGTTCTTTTAATCTTTGCAGGTTGCTTTTTGGGGAGGGGTGTTCCCAGTCCATTATCTGAATACATTCAGCACCTTTTCAATATTTCATGGTTTACATTCAGGGCAAAGATCATGATTGGTTTGTCTTTTGCGTTCCACACATAAAAGCCAGTATTAATGCAATTCAGATAGATTTGGATCCCAAGAAAATTAATCACTCAATAATAATATTCCTATAAAATCTGTGAGCTCTCAGAAATACTGACATTTGACTCAATATAGCAGGCAGATTCTGGAAGCCAGCAGGAAAGACTGTTTAACAGGCACTTTGAAGAAAATGTCTTCTGACAAAATGTTAAGACTAAGAACCAATTCAGTCTTAAACAACACTAATTTAATTCCATAAGAAGTTAGTTTTACAGTTGATATCATATGTTAATGGTCCGTTTAAGAAACTGAATTCTGTTTCCTGCAGAAATGTGCTCTGAAACACATGCAATGGAATTGTAGCTTTGCTTAGAATTTTTTAGTCTGGTTTTCTAAGATGAAGGAAGTGTGAGAGTTTGAATACCGCACAACCAGGAATCATAGGATCACCGCATCATCATGACTGGAAAGGACCTTCAGGATCACCAAGTCCAGCCCTCAGCCCAACAGCCCCATAACCCCTACACCATGGCCTCAAGTGCTCTAGCTACTCAATTTTTAAACACTTCCAGGGATGGGGACTCCACCACCTCCCTGGGCAACCTTTTCTAGTGCCCAACCACTCTCTCAGAAAAGACAGTATCACAGTATCACAGTATTACCAAGGTTGGAAGAGACCTCATAGATCATCAAGTCCAACCTGTCACCACAGAGCTCAAGGCTAGACCATGGCACGTCCAATCCTGCCTTGAACAGCTCCAGGGCTGGCAACTCCACCACCTCCCTGGGCAGGCCATTCCAGTGGCCAATGACCTATTTCTCCTTCACTGGAGATGTTCAAGACCCACCTGGATGTGTTCCTGTGTGACTTGGTCTAGGTGATCCTGCTGTTGCAGGGGGATTGGACTAGATGATCTTTCGAGGTCCCTTCCAATCCGTTACGATTCTATGATTTTCATATTTTCATCAAGGCTTAATCTTCTCACTCAGAAGCATGAATCTGATATTCTCCCTTGGCAGGTCTCAGCTGTAATGTCAGGAAACCATTTAGTGCTGGAGACTCCACTTCCTAATGTCCAGGTACTCCTATGGAATTGGAGGCTTTATCTGCTTTTTATCCAGTGAAAACAACAAAATTGTTTTCTTTTGCTGAAGGATGGGTAGAAAGAGCTCAAAGAATTATACCTGCTGTGTGTATAAGGATCCTCGCAAGACAGGCAAAGATATCAGATGTTCTTAGGGTTATGATTTTACTTGGGGAAAAATACCCATTGTGCATCCCAGGCAGTTGCATTTGGACGAAGAGATGTCAAATGGGACAAGATAATCTCTCTTGTGTATCTTGCTGTCGATAAGCAAGAGGAAAGTTATTCAGGACATCATCAGCTCATACAAATCAGCTAGTCTTGGCAAGCGTAACATTCTTAGCTGGTAGTTTTCAACTCATCTCTTGAACTGATCTACTTAGCAGTACTTCCTTGAATTTACACTTGAGAATGGGAAAGAAGAACTGTAGAGTGGTTGACTTTCTGTGACACCAAACAGTAGATTTTTGATGCTCTATTCTTCTTTTTATGGCTTATTGAGCATTATTGAGCAATAGAGAAATAAAAATACTCTCTTCTAGCAAAGCCAGAATGTAGGGAAAAACAGGAAGGCAACTTTGCTGAAGTGAATGATGAAAAAATCCTTTTGCTCTGTAGATTCTAATGCTAAATCTTCTTTTTCTTGTTCTTTCTCTGTTCTTTGACATTTAGCTGTTACATTCAATAGCTATCATTAGGACAAAGGTACTATTTCCAAGAAAAGAATGTGACTCTTTGCTTTCCTTTTGCATTAAGACTTGACATCAGCATTACTTATACTTTTATCCAATAAAGAGAAGCTTTCTAGATAGTGATTCATGTTCTATCTGTTTAAAGAATGCACAGGCATATACTCCATTCAAAGGGGAAAATATATATTACCAGGCCTTTTTTGATGTCATGTCTATCCCCTTTATATCATTTTAATGATTCCTTTAGCAATTGTGGAATGGAGGCTGTACTGAATAGTCAGCCTAAAATACAGTGGTAAATATTATATATGAGCTAAGCAGTGTTTGTTGTTTTGCCAGCTAGATGTCTGAATATCTCCCCATTGTGATCATCTAAAGAGACAGCTCGTGTGGTCTCTGAAAATCACAGAATCAAAGAACATTAGAGATTAGAAGGGACCTCAAAAGATCATCCAGCCCCTGCCACAGCAGGATCCCCTAGATCAAGTCACACAGGAACATATCCAGGTGGGTTTTAAACATCTCCAGAGAAGGAGACTGCACAGCCCCGCTGGGCAGCCCCTTCCAGTGCTCTGTCACCCTCACTGTGAAGAAATTCCTTCTGATATTTATATGGAACCTCCTATGTTTCAGCTTGCACTCATTGCCCCTTGTCCTATCACTAGAGGACACTGAGAAGAGCCTGGCTCCATCCTCCTGACACCCACCCCTCACATATTTATAGAAATTAATGAGGTCACCCCTCAGTCTCCTCCAAGCCAAAGAGTCCCAGCTCCCTCAGCCTTTCCTCATAAGGGAGGTGCGCCACTTCCTTCATCATCCTCGTTGCTCTACGCTGGACACCCTCCAGCAGCTTTGTGTCCTTCTTGAGCAGAGGGGCCCAGAACTGGACACAATACTCCACATGTAGTTTCAGTAGTGCAGAGGAGAGGGGAGAAGAACCCCTCTTGTTCTGCTAGCCACCCTCTTTCTAATCCACCCCAGGATGCCATTTGCCTTCTTGGCCACAAGGGCCCATTTCTGGCTCATGGCTGTCCTGCTGTCCACCAGGACCCCCAGGTCCCCTTCTGCTACACAACTCTCCAACAGGTCAATCTCCATGCTACAGCAGTGTTCCTTTTTGGGGTTTGTTTTCAATTAATTGCCAGAAGCAAACAGAAGAAGGATAAAAAATTCACATCTGGGACAAAAAAGCAGTATTTTAGTAAATGTATTTGTTACTTCGACTGAAAGAATAGTTTAGTCCTTGCATTTTGTACGTGTTTTTTTAAATGCCCCTGCTTTCAGTAATCTGAAATAAGAATTGAACTGCCGAACTAGTTACCCTCATGGCATAGCGAGAATATTGACAGGTTGCACGTTGTTTTCTTTCTCCAAAATCACCCTTTAAACTGTCTATTTGCTTGCAAATGCCAACGAGATAAAAGCAGCCTCCAGATGTCCAGAATGCTAAGTCGGTTGTAACCCTTCAGCTGTCATATTTTAGAATCGGAACAACTCTACCTGCCCTTAGGACAGCAAAGGGAGGGAAAGATTTTCCAGCAGAAGAGAAGGAGCTCATGATGGAAGGCTAAAGGCTACTGTAAATGAGTTTATCTGCAGATGGAAGTTAGTTCGGAAGAACACATTTTGAAATCTTTGAAAGTCTCACTCAGACTTTGGAGATGCTGCGTTCCAGCGCTGGTGAAACTGGTCACTCCTTCTCAAGAATACCAGGAAACCAGCAAGATATTTTAATGAGCTTGACCTTTATGAGAACATTTTTAGGCTTAGGCATTTAAAATTAATATTATACAGTTTTTTATACAGTTGGATTGACTCACCTGTAGCAAACTCTGGAATCACCTGATTGCAGGTGATTAGCAGGGGCTAAATAAAATATTAACAACTGTAAACCGCCTGATAAGCCCAAAGCGGCTACTGCCCTCCAGCTAAGACTGTGAGGCACAAGTTACTTTCCTGGAAAAAAAATCAATCCAAATTCTTTACTGAGCTGGAAAACTGGGACAGGTCACCTAGAAAAGTTGTGGATGCCACCACCCTGTAAGTGTTCACGGCCAGGGTGGGTGGGACTTTGAGCAATGTGATCTAGTAGAAGGTGTCTCTTCCCACGGCATGGGGTTTGGAACTAGATGATCTTTAAGATCCCTCCCAACTTAAACCACACTATGACTCTAATGTGCCTGATTCAGTTAAAGAATGAAAATTCTAACCCTTTTGAAGTGTAACAGGAATGAGAAAGAGGGAAGTGGGCAAAGTTCATGTGATTCTCAGAACATTCACAGTATCACAGTATCACAGTAATGTTAAGGTTGGAAAAGACCTTAAAGATCATCCAGTCCAACCTAAATCCAAAAAAACCCAGTAATCCTAACATCTAGACCATGCCACTCAGAACCCCATCCAGCCTAACCTTGAATACCTCCAGGGACGGTGACTCAACCACCTCTGTGGGGAGCCTCAGTTCAAGGACACAGAACTGCTTGAGGTAGTCCATCTCAGAGCCACAAAGATGCTGAAGGGAGAGGAGCTTAGTGTCAGCCAATGATAGGACAAGGGGTGACAATGACCCTTCCCAATGAGGGTGATAGAGCCCTGGAATAGGCTGCCCAGGGGTGTTTGTGGGGATTTATCTGGAGATATTTAAAACCCACCTGGAGATGTTCCTGTTGGTGGTAAACTAATGATCTGAGCAAAGGTTCAATAACATACTGAGGTGTATGTGTACATATAAACACAAGCACATACATGAAATATAGTAGGTTGTTTGTAAACTGCTCTAGCTCCCTTCCATCAAGTTGTTTCTGACAGAAATCTGGTTGAAGGAACTTGTGCTGTTTCTATGCAAAAGACATCAGTGCGGTTAATTCATATTGACCTTTTAGAATATTCATCAAAGCACTGCTTTGTTATCTTGAAAGTTCACTTTAAAAGAGGTATAGTTGGTCCTGCAGGGAGAGGCTGAAAGAAATCTCTGTTGGATTTTATTTTTATGCTGTTAGAAAATAAGTAAATGGTTTCTGCTGGGTGGCCTTAATTTGCAAGATTATGACTCATACCGTGTTTATTCATGTTATTGTAAACTTTCTTAGCTTATATTGTCCATCATACAGTTACTTGGGTAGGATGTTTGCAGATGACAGGAAATGAAGTGGGAGTGTCAGTCTGCTTGAGGGTAGGGTGGTGCTGCAGAAGGATTTGGACAGGCTGGAGTGATGGGCTGAGGTTTAACAAATCCAGGTGCTGGGTCATGCACTTCGTTCACAACAACCCCCAGCAGCTACAGGCTGGAGGAAGAGGGGCTGGACAGCTGCGTGAGGGAAAAGAACCTGGGGGTACTGGTTGACAGCTGGGTGACCAGGAGCCAGCAGGGTGCCCAGGTGGCCAAGAAGGGCAAGGCCATTTTGGCCTGGATCAGGAACAGTGTCACCAGCAGGAGTAGGGAGGTGATGGTGCCCTTTGTATTCTGCACTTTGTCCAGAGTCTGTGTGTCCTGGAGCTTTGCCACATTTCTGCTGGATCACACAAGAGTTAAAGTGAACAATTTGCTAATTGCTAGGCAGGTAGATGCATGGATGTGTTGGTATTTCTGGGTTCCCCACAACTACAGCTAGGTCATGGACACACTGACACACCTGGGTTCCCCAGAGCTAGAGCTGGATCATGCATGCATTGATAATATCACTGGGCTCCCGAGAACTAGACCTACATCATGGATGCATTGATATCCTTAGGTTCCCCAAAACTACTTTGTTCTTTGGTGTCTGATTCAGGTTCCAGAACCAGGCATCTAATAATGCAGAATTAAAGCTGCTAATCCGATTTTGCCACTGCTGTTGTTCCTGCTGTTGCCATTCGTCATCTCAAAGGACAATTGCTCTCATTAACCAAACAGAAGTACTGTTTAGGGGAATGCAAATCCTACCAATCTGACTGAGTGCTTTGCCTGCCATAAAGGTAAGCAATCTGTGACTGCCTGCTAACACTGGATCCCTCCCATGGGCAGTGAAGTAATGAATTTCCAACCAATGTCATGCTCCTTTCTGTACCTGATAATGAATGTGCTGGTAAAACCTTGGTGCACACTTAATCATTCATAACCAAACATATCTGATTCTGTGCTGCTAAAAGCTTCAGCATTTAATGATCAGAGGGCTAGAGCACCTGCCCTCTGAGGACAAGCTGAGCAAGTTGAGGTTGTGCAACCTGGAGAAGAGGAGGATCCCATGTTACTTTCAAGCAGGTTTCCAATCTCTGAAGGAGGCTACATGAAAGCTGGAGGAGGGCTTTTGACATGACTGCATAGAAAGAGGACAAGAGGAAGGGGTTCCAGATTGGAGAGGGAAGATTGAGTTTGGCCATGAGGAACCAACTCTTTGCTGTGAGGGTGATGAGATGCTGGAACAGGTTGACCAAGGCAGTTGTGGCTGCCCCATCCCAGGAAATGTTGAAGGCCAGGTTGGCTGTGGTCCTGTGTAATCTGCTCTAGTGAAGGTGCCCCTGCCTGTGCAGGGGAGTCAGAACTAGATGATCTTTCAGATCCCTTCCTACCTTGGACATTCCATGATTCTATGATCCTATGGTTTGCAATTAAATGACATCAGCAGACAGAAACCAACAGAATCTAGATCTCGATGGTATGAAAGCATAATGATAATGTTTAAATTTTACTTTGTGTTGCACTCTGGCATTTAAGGGGAATTCCTGATGTTTATAATTGGGATGGAGAAAAGAGATAATTTCTCCTTCACAGTATTCTCTTGGCTAGGCAGAATAAAAAAAGGCAGTGCAAGAACAGCCTAAGTATTTCTACAGAAATATCTATTACTGAGTAGGTTTGACTCCAGGGGCATGAATTTTTATCATGTCAGTTTGAAGAAAATACTCAAGTTGACAACTTTTGGCTGCCAAGACTGTAAAACAGAGGGGCAGTTTTGAGTTTCTCTCTTTTCATGTAGGGACTCTACTAAATTAGGATCATAGAATCATAGAATGACCAGGGTTGGAAGTTACTTCAAAGATCATCTAGTTCCAACCTCCCTGCACAAACAGGGACACCTTCACTAGATCAGGCTACTCGGGGTTTCATCCAGCCCGGATATGAACACTTCCAGGGATGTTCATCAGAAATAAATTAATGGCAGAACTGCAAGACTCTTCCATCTGTTGATCCTTAATCTGCCTTCCTCCATCTTAGAAAAGGTGGAAATTTAATTTCCTAGTCCATGGGGTGGGGATTAAATATCTGAAGGACTTGATAAAAGTTGAGGCAGTAGCACCTCCTTGTCAGGCTCTGCTTTCAAAGGCAAACAGGGGCTGCACAGGCAGAGGGGGATGTGTGTTGTCAGGTCACACCCCAAGTGCAGGCTCAGTTTAGAAATAACACAGTTGATTAATTCTGACGAGATTGAGATTGAACTGTCATTTCTCTTAGAATAAATTCAAGGATATGGCTTCATAATTTTTCTTCCCGTAACTTGTATGATTTATGATGAGTCAACAAATGTAGCATATCATAGATAAAAAACTAGTATTATCTAGCAAATGTGTCTGTATTTAAGACAAATAACCTATGGATGTCAAGTTTAGTCCATGAATGTTTGGAAGTAGTCTTCTTGTATTTTGTGTACTTTAAATCCAGTTTTATATCCAGTTTTTAATTCCATTTTTAAACTTGGCCTTTTTCAGATGGGAAGATGATAAGCCATAGTATCAGGCAAAAAATTACAACATTAAACGTTTCCACTCTGATTTTTTTTTCTTTTTCTTTTCCTTTTTTTGTGGTTCCCCCAAAGCTGGTGTAATAGATGTATCACTGATCCAATTTATTAATTCCCTGAAGCTTGAAAGAGATATCTTAGGGCAAAAGAATGTGGAAGCTCTCTGAAGCAATGCAGTATTCAATTATTTATTTGCCTCTCTCCTGAAAGACTGTTTCAGTTCTACATCTTCACATTTCTCCTATATAATTAATGGGAAGTATAAAATACAGCTCAGAGCAGCCTGGCTGGATTTGAAAACGTGTGTGCATGTCATTTCTTTCATTCACCGTAGAGAGAGAGCACGTAGGTAGCTCCATGCCAGTCTCTGCCTATTTATTCACTGTAAAATTCAGAAGGTCATCCCTTCTTTGGATGTTCTTGGAAGGTAAAAGGTATCGATATATTCTTCTGGCTGAGAAAAATCTTCAACACAGATCTTCCAATAAAATTAACACTCTAAGGCTCTGCTGCCATCCAGTGTGACCTGGACAGGTGGGAGGGTTGGGTGGGGACACACTGAACGATCTATAACAAGGGCAGTGTAGAGTCTGGTATCCAGGTACAAACACCCCAGGTATCAGTATAGGTTGGGGACTGACCTGTTGGAGAGCAGAGTAGGAGAAAAGATGTGAGCTGGAACAGAGGAGGTTCCACATAAACATGAGAAGGAACTTCTTCTCAGTGAGGGTGGTAGAACCCTGGAACGGGCTTCCCAGGGGGTTGTGGAGTCTCCTTCTTTGGAGATATTTAAAATCTGCCTGGGTCTGTTCCTGTGTGACTGGATGTAGGTGATCCTGCTGTGGCAGGGGGATTGGACTAGCTGATCTTTCAAGGTCTCTTCCGATCCCCAATGTTCTGTGATTGTGTGATAGACCACTTGAGGCAATGGTCTAGGGGTTAGGGTGATGTTGGCATGAGGCCTGGACTCAATGATGCTGGTGGTTCTTTCCAGCCATGATGATTCTATATAGTTTTCTACATAAGCTTTCTGAAGAGAGGTTAACAGAATTCTTTCTTTCTCTCTGTCTGGAACTGATTTAGCAGTACACACGCCGAAGAAAATTCATCTTGCCCTGGAACAGTGACTTAGTTCAGGAATGTGAGGCAATTTCTTTATTTTGAAAATTGTGTGAACTGTGTGGATAGCAGGTTTCTTCATTTGCATGCACTGAGTAAACTGTTCATGCTGCTTTCAGTGTGTAGTTTGTAGTAACCCAGGCCATGATGTGTGACACTGGAAGCAGGGTGACAGCACAACTGTCCTCTCACAATTTTTGAGAAATGGAACAGTGGGGAAGAGGAGAAGTGTCATAACAGCTGTCATTGCCAACCATTATTTGAAAGCTGTAAAAGCCTTCCTTTGCTTTCAGGAGTTGGGACATATGGTGAGCAATGGTTTGAAGATTTATTGTCATCTTTGCTGGATGAGATTCAGAATGTTCTTCAACAAGGATCTTGTCCCTCATCATCTTGGGCAAGTCCTATGGAAATTGTAAAGCATGCAGAAATCACACTCTGGATTTTTAGTGGTTTGTTTTTTGTTTATTTGTTTGTTTGAGGTTTTTTTTAAGAAAGGAAACAAGCAGGGCTTCTACATGAAAGGAAAAATATGTTTATGGTAAACATGAACCTTATTTTCACTTGCATTTTAGTTATTTCATAGAATCATTAGGGACCAGAAGGGATTTCAAACAATCATCTAGTCCAATCCCTGCACCACAGCAGGATCACCTAGACCAAGTCACACAGGAACATGTCCAGGCAGATTTTAAATGTCTCCAGAGAAGGAGACTCCACAACCCTCCTGGGTAGCCCCTTCCAGTGCTCTGTCACCCTCACTGTGAAAAAGTTCCTTCTGATATTGATATGGAACCTCCTATGTTCCAACTTGCACTCATTGCCCCTTGTCCTATCACTAGAGGACACTGAGAAGAGCCTGGCTCCATCCACCTGACACCCACCCCTCACATATTTATAGAAATTAATGAGGCCACCCCTCAGTCTCCTCTTCTCCAAGCTAAAGAGACCCAGCTCCCTCAGCCTCTTCTCACAAGGGAGCTGTTCCACTTCCTTCATCATCCTCGTTGCTCTACACTGGACACCCTCCAGCAACTCAGTGTCCTTCTTGAACTGAGGGGCCCAGAACTGGACACAATACTCCAAATGTGGTCTCAGTAGTACAGAGTAGAGGGGAAGAAGAACCTCTAGCCATCTGCTAACCACTCCACTTCTGATCCACCCCATGATGCTGTTGGCCCTCTTGGCCATGAAAGCACATTTCTGGCTCATGGTCATCCTGCTGGCCACTAGGACCCCCAGGTCCCTTTCTCCTATGCTGCTCTCCAACAGGTCAGGCCCCAACCTATCCTGGTACCTGGGGTTGTTCTTGCCCAGATGCAAGACCCTTTTTGTAGTTCATTAAATTTCTCTCTGCCCAGCTCTCTAGACTGTCCAGGTGTCGCTGAATGGTAGCACAGTCTGCTGGGATGTCAGCAACACCACCCAATTATTTACACAATATGTATCAGTGACAGATACACAGATCATCGAGGTTGGAAGCGACCTCCAGGGGTCATCAAGTTCATCCTCCTGCTCAAGCAGGACCTTAGAACCTAGGGCAGGTCACATAGGAACACATCCAGATGGGTCTGGAAAGTCTCCAGAGAAGACTCCACAACCTCCCTGGGAAGCCTCTTTCAGTGCTCTGTGGCCCTTACAGTAAAGTTCTTCCTCATCTTTAGGTGGAACTTCCTATGCTCCAACTGACACCCATAGCCCCTTGTCCTATCACAGGGTGCCAGAGAAAAGAGATTGTCTTCTTTCTTTTTGATACCCAGCCCTCATGGATTTATAGACAGTGATTAAATCCCCTCATAACTTTCTCCTCTCCAAGCAGAAAAGTCATAGGTCTCTCAGTCTTTCCTCATAAGGTAGGTGCTCCAGTCCTTTAATCATCCTTGTGGCCCTCTGTTGGATTCTCAATTAATTCTCTACCCCATTGGAATTGGTGAGCCCAGAACAGGACACAGTATTCTAGAAGTGGCCTCTCCAGGGCAGAATAGAGGGAAAGAACTTGTTATTAATTCTTTACAACTACCTGAAAGGATGTTGTGGAGAGGTTGGTGCTGGTTTCTTCTCACAAACAATTAGTGACAGAACCAGAGGGAATGGGTTCAAGTTACAATAGGGTAGGTTTAGACTGGATATTAGGAAGAGTTGTTTTCACATCAAGTGAGGTCAAGCACTGGAATGGGCTTCCCAGGGAGGTGGTTGTGTTGCCATCCCTGGGTGTTTTTAAAGATCGTTTGGATGATGCGTTGAGGGGTATGGTTTAGGGATGAACTTGTAAGGTTGGGTAAATGGTTGGACTCAATGATTCCAGGGGTCTTTTCCAGCCAGAGTGATTCTGTGATTCTGTAATTCAAATTCCAGGTGCAAAGTGCATCCTACACATCACAGCATCATTCACTCACTATTTTAAGGCATAAGGGTGTGGCTTTCACATTTTGAAGGCATGGTGAGACCTTTCTGCTCAGCAAAGCCCATCAAAATGCGTGAGGCCAAGAAAGTAATAAGAAGGTGCTGAATGACAGGCCACCTGATCAAGGAAAAAAAAGGCTAATGGCAAAGGGTAGATGATTATGTGAGCTTAGAAATGCTTAGCACCAAAAATAGCCCCAAGTGTGCATATCAAAGACGTGATGCACACATCTACTCTAACTTCATTTTCCAAGCTGAAGGTATATGGAACAATACTGTGCCAGTTCTCACTCCCACTGACTGCTGTGCCTGTGGGAATTGAGGATAAAGCCCACCATGATGAATATTGAAAGGCACATTGATCTCAAGGTGTCTGAGGTAACAGTGAGATATGGGAAAGGGCACCTTCCTTATCCCTCTTAAATTTTGCATAAGTCAAGACTGATTTTAGCTTTAGCTGAATAAAATCCTCCAGTTTTAGCAGACTTGCCAAGAATTTATTCTGTTCAGTAACAAATAACACAGAAACAGGATACTCCAATCATATTTTTAAAGGTAGCCTCACAGCATGAAGTTATGGCACTTGCACAGTGGAATTACAGTCACTTTCAAATCCTGTGTCCTTTGTTGTTTCCTTAATAACAAAAACATCACATAAGTGGGCAACGATTCACCTACCTGTGTAAAACACCTTACTGACTCCTGGCTGGTGTTGAGCAGAGCCATTGCAAGCAGGATGGGGACACACCATGCTAGTACCTAGTTGGTTTATGGTGCGAAGTAGCAAAAGGCTCCATGCAGGTCTTGTGTGCTTTCATGACGAGTGTGTGAAGGCCATGACGAATGTGATCCAGTAGCAGTGTCAAGCAAAGAAGCTATGCAAATGCATTTTCAGAAGGGCATTTTGCATCACAAGGAATTAAGTGAAGAGCTCCAACAAAGAGACCATCTTGGTGTGATGCTTGGCCGGGGAGTTTTGTTTACTTCTCTAATTTTGCTGCTGTTGTTACTGAAGATTTCAGTTCTTTAGGGAGAAGGGGCAGTGTAATACAATTGCTTAGGTGGTCTTTGCACCTCAGCCATGATTATGTCAAAGTTATAGGGGTCTAGAACAACTGCCTTATTAAGAGACAGCTGGAGAGCATCCCTGGAGAGAGGGATTTTGGAACTGTTGTAGTTATGAATGAGTTTTAACACAAACAAATGTAGAGTCCTTCACTTGGGAAGGATTAATGGGAGGCAAGACTACAGAGTGTGTAGTGCCCAGCTAGAGAACAGCCCTGGGGAGAGGGATCTTGAAGTTGTGGATAACCAACTAAAAATGGATCAGCAATGAGTCCTTGTGGTCAAAAAGGCCAAGAGTGTGTTTGGATGGATCAAGAAAAGGGTGTCTAGCAGATCATGTCCTTCATTTGCTCCAGCTTCCATGTACCATCTCAGACAAAAGAGTCATTTATGCTTGAACAGAAACTACTTCACTAAGTCTGCCGGAAGGTTTTGCCTACACATCTCATGGAAAAGTAGACCTGTCCAGAGCTCTCCTCTGGCAGTGGAGCCAGCAGAGTTGTCTATTTATTTCTCTTTACCTTCACGTATTGCTGCTTGCAAGATGCCCGTTGGCACAGTATCTGCCCTGTGGTACTCCTAGCTCTATTTTTCCATACCTGCCACAGTGAGAGGCAAAATGGTCCATAATTGCCTTACTTCAAGATTCTTTTTCTGATAGTGTTTCACCTTTTTATTCTTGCCTCAAGTGCTCCAAACTTTCTACAGAGTTTTATTCTTCCTGGCAGGATCTTTGTTTTCTTGGCAGTAACACCTTCCTAACCCTCAGGCTGTATTTTTAAGTATTTATTTGCATAAATTTGCATAAATCTGCTTGGACTGTTATCACAGTGTGGTAGGGACAACACAAATGTTCAAACAGAGCTGCCTGAGATGCTTTTCTCTCTCACACAATGATTGCTGTGGTGCAGTATCTTGAAGCCAAACTTCCATGAGTGAACACTACCCACTGTTGAGAAAATGTCCTCCTTTCAGTCCATCCAAGGTTTTAGACTGGCAAATCTCATTCCTAAGGGAGCACAGAGTCTACAAGAACATTACTGGTGAGGCAAGCAGTACAGGTCCTCATGGACTGCCCTGGTAGTCCCAGTTGTGCTAGCAGGGAATCTCCTGCTGTCAGAGAGACATGGCTGTGCCAGATGCAGTCCCATCTTTGGTACTTCAGGAATTGCTTCAACATGATGCTCTTCACAATATTAGTCACAGTTTCTGAGATACAGAACTGAGCCCTAACAGTTTTCTTAATCATGGCAGATGTGCTACTCATTAATGCTAATTTCACTCTTGAGGGAATTGGTACCAACTCCGTAAGAGACCAAAAATACACCTTTCTGTTTTTGTTTTTTAAGGACAGAAAGATTACCCTTGGAAGCAGATCTCAGGTATTTTAGTTTGATGTCAGTCATTAAGGTACTGCTTCATTACTTAAATGAACCTTATTGATACTGTTCTATAGAAGCCCACTTGCCAGTGGCTTGTCATTTCTTCAAATAGCTGTTTTTGAGCACAGAGCCAAGGCATGTATATGACTACAAACTCATGATACTTTGTCCCATGGATACTCATTGTCTTACCCTGGGGGTGTTGGCTGACAGTTGAACAGGAGCCAGCAGGGTGCCCAGGTGGCCAAGAAACCAATAGCATCCTGGTCTGGATCAGGAACAAGTAACTAGCAGGAGTAGGGAGGTGACACTGCACTTTGAGTACTGGGTCCAGTTTTGGGCACCATAGGACAAGAAGGACATTGAGGAGCTGGATCGGGGCCAGAGAAAGGCAGTGAGGCTGGGGAGAGGGCTGGAAAACAGGGCTATGGAGAGGCAGTTGAGGTTATTTAGTCTAGAGAAGACGAGGATGNGATGATCTTTCGAGGTCCCTTCCAATCCGTAATGATTCTATGATTCTATGATACCCTGGGCGTGTTGGTTGACAGTTGAACAGGAGCCAGCAGGGTGCACAGGTGACCAAGAAACCAATAGCATCCTGGTCTGGATCAGGGACAAGTAACTAGCAAGAGTAGGGAGGTGAGACTGCACTTTGAGTACTGGGTCCAGTTTTGGGCACCACAGGACAAGAAGGACATTGAGGAGCTGGATCGGGGCCAGAGAAAGGCAGTGAGGCTGGGGAGAGGGCTGGAAAACAGGGCTATGGAGAGGCAATTGAGGTTATTTGGTCTAGAGAAGACGAGGGTGAAAGGAGACCATCTTGCTCTTTCCAACTAACTAAACGGAGGTTCTAGCAAGGTTGTTGCTGGTCTCTCCTCTCAAATTACTAATGATAGGACAAGGGGAAATGAACTCAAGTTGCATTAGGGGAGGTTTAGATTGGATCTTGAGAAGAAGTTCTTTGCTGAGAGAGTGGTTGGGTACTGGACCAGGCTGCCCAGGCAGGTGGTGGAGTCCCCATTACCGGAGGTGTTTAAAAACCAAGTAGCTGTAGCACTTGAGGCTATGGTGTAGGAATTAGGGAGCCGTTGGGCTGAGGGCTGGACTTGATGACCCTGGAGGTGCTTTCCACCCATAGTGATTCTACAATTTCTTGAATGACCACATTAAATGATAGCTAGGAGTCTTGCATAATGAATTTGTAAGTTTATCCTAATCAAGTGCTGTTTTCCAGATATAATTTCTTGTCTGAGCCCTGGGCTACAGACAACTCAGTAGAGGCTAATTATAGTGAAGTTAACAGTATGAAAACCAGTAGGTTTCCCTTATGGAAAAGTTTCTGTATAGCAGTGGATCAAGTCAATGAAATCCTGTTTATCAGTCTGGAACACTCAAATAACTGTTGCTTTTCTTAGAAGTTCATGGAGATGATTTTGATTAAATTTCTGAAATCATGTGAAATACTGGCTTCCAGAGAGTAAGTCCAGTGCATAGGACGAATAGGCTACCGCATGTTAAGATATTCTATTAGAAACGTCAGCGTGCGTGAGAATAAGTTATCATGTGGGTGAGGGAATCATTGCTTCTAAAAGGAAATCAATATATAATAACCACTAATATCAAGACTCTATTTGTGGTGTAATGAGGAGCAGCATTTTCCAAGAGCCTGCTGTATGCCTGCAAGGACATTCACGTAGCACTCCAAGAGCAGGTGCTGTGGCTGACCTTGCCATCTGAGCATCATAAGGCCTGGTTGTCTCTGATGCTTTTGAGTTAAACGGAGAGCTGTCACTCTGCACATACAGAGGGAAATGGAACTCTTTTGGTAGCCTGTACAAAAGTAGATCTGAATTTTACCCTTGTGCATGAAGTGCAAGAAGGGGACAGAATACCAGAGTTAAAATCTATGGATTTAGTGTGTGTTGGAAAAACCTGAATCATACAGACTACAGAACGGCAGGACGCTCAGAGTTCTGGCTTAGGCCTTAAGCACCATGCAGGTATTACTAGTGTATCACATACCAAGGTCGGGGAAGGGTTTATCTTCCCTTGTTCCTGGACTGAAGACATATATACGTGTGGTCTCAGACAAGGAAGAGGCAAGATCTGTGTTTGAATTCGTATGTAGTGATTTAAGTCTCTATTTTGCATGATTTTTGTTCCCAGAATCACGTAATGATTGAGGCTGGAGAAGCCCTCTGAGCTCATCCAGCCCACGGCCTACAATCACCACGTCAGCCAGACCAGGGCACTAAGGGCCCAACAGCCAGTCAGAAACCTCAGAAAAACTTAGCCCAGTATATGTGCCTAAGCAGATATTTTCTACTGTGATGGAAACACAGACAATGAGGTGACTTCAATTAGAAATAATGATAAAATGCCTAAAGGGCTGGTCTGTCTTAGTGATGTTGAAAGCCTTGATCTTCGTCCTTTACCGCAGAGTTCTGAATGTTTTCCTAAGCAGTTTTTACCTTTAGTCATCCTGAAGAATTGAAATGGCTCCCTCATCACTAGGGTTAAATGCCAGTAAAAGCAGTGGTGACTAAGCATTTGACAGTCTGGTTTAAAGACATGAGAAGGTAACAAGTTTTGGGTGCCACAGTGTAAGAAGGACAAGGAGGTGCTGGAGCAGAGCCAGAGAAGGGCAATGAGGCTGGAAAACAGGACCTATGGAGAGTGGCCAAGGGAGTTGGGATTCTTTAGTCTTGAGAAGAGGAGGCTGAGAGGAAACCTTAGTCTCTACAGCTACCTAAAAGGAGGTTGTAGCAAGGCTGGTACTGGGCTTACAAATTGCAAATGATAGGACAAGTGGCATAATGACCTCAAGTTGCATCAGGAAAAGTTTAGATTGGATCTTAGGAAGAAGTTCTTTCCTGAGAGAGTGGTTGGGCACTGGACTAGGCTGCCCAGGGAGGTGGTGGAGTCCCCATCCCTGGAGGTGTTTAAAAATCAAGTAGCTAGAGCACTTGAGGCCATGGTGTAGGGGTTAGTGACATGTTAGGCTGAGGGCTGGACTTGATGATCCTGGAGGTCCTTTCCAGCCATGATGATTCTATGATTCTGTGAGGGAGAATATATTATTCTTCTCGGTGCCCAGACATATCATGTGCTGAGCTTTGGAGATAGTGAATTGTGAAGCAAACTCATCTCCTTTCAGAAGTATGAAAACCAAACTGATATGTAGGTCTCTACAATATATGCAAGGTATGAGTAAGCCTGTCAGATTTAGTCTTTCAGCATTCGGCAGACTACTTAAGGTAAGATATTAATTCATTTTTAATGTTAGGAAAATACAGTCATTAAAAAGCAGATAACATAAAATGCCAGAAATGCTTTTAACGTTACATGAAGTGCACTACTTGCCTAAATAGCTGGCTGCTTTTAGAGATCTAGATATGCTGAGGTATTAAATATTAAAATAGAGGTTGCTTTTTAAAATGCAATGTTCCTTATCAGAAAAACAGTTCAAACAAGCAGTGCTGTTGTATAATGCATGATGTTGCTAATAAGAGAGTCTTGGAAAATAATTTTTCACGCTGTAAGAGTGACTCGTGTTTTGAAGAAGGAAGATTCTTTCTCTGTTCACGTTCTTTTAACATAGATAGACAGCAGTGCTGTCAAGCTGCATGTGATTATAAATCTGCAACACATTCTGAGTCACATGAGGGCCATTCTCGGCTTTTATCCTGTTTTTGTGTATTTCCTAATTCCCTTAGCAGGCTGTACATAACCTTCATTGGAAAGTCATTCTCAAAGAGCAGTTACCAACACTTTGGTGTTGGTTTAGATGAAGGTGGTGGAAGAGTTCTGCAGGATCTGTTCTGTGTCTGTTCTTATTTAATATTCATGTTATTGATTTGGATGAGATAACAGGAACAAAGCTTATTCAGTTTTCCACTGACATTAACCTGTTCTCTGGTGAACCTGCAACATTGAAGTAAAAGATTATATCATATTGGGGAAAAGCGTTGGAAAAAAATAGGGTGAATTTAAATGAAAAAGAATCATTAAGCTGAGAGAAATAGCAGTTGAAGTGCAAGCTAGGGAATAGCTGGTGACGTAACATTTTAAAGACAAAGGTTTCTATGGCCACAAGGCATCACAAATTGAGCCGAAGTGAAAAATGGGATGGTGTTGCCAGAACCCCACAGAGTGTATGGCAGAATAGATGACTAGGAGCATTTTCAGTAAGACACATAAATATACTCTATGGCCCAGCCTGTGACCTAACAACACCTCATTGGCCAGACCAGGGCATTAAGGGCCACAACCAGAATCTCCTTAAACACCTTCAGGGATGGAGACTGCACCACTGCCCTTGCCAGTCCATTCCAGGGGCTGATCACCCTTTCTGCAAGGAAGGGCTTCCTACCATCCAACCTAACCCTCCTCTGGCACAGCCTCAGGCCCTGCCCTTCTCATCCCAGCACAGAGAGTTGTAGAGAGGGAGAAAGTGCCCCCTGAGTATCCTCCAGGCTAAACACTCCCAACTTCCTAAGCTTCTCCTCTTGTCCTCATCAGACTTTCCCTCCAGTCCCTTCCACAGCCTCATTGCTCCTCTGGACCTGCTCCAGCCTCTCAGTCTGCTTCTTGAAGTGAGGCTGGACTTGATGATCTCAGAGGTCTTTTCCAGCCTCAATAATTGTGTGATTCTGTAAGATGCAAGGTCATTTTAGCCAGGTTTGGACACAACTTAGAGCAATTGCTAATAGTTCAGCCAGCATAACAACAATTACAAGGCAATAGTAACTCTGAGAAAACATAGAAGAAACTGAATTTTTGGGTTAAGATGAAGCCTTAAAATGTGAAAAACGTTACCATAAACCATAAAGAAAAAACTACATATTTTTCAGATTTATTAAAAAAAAATAAGGAAAGAAAAGCATTCAGCAGCATTGCACTGAGGGCCACTGAAGCACTGGAAGATGAGATTAGTCCAAAATCTTTGACTGATAGCAGAATCATTGAGACATGGAAAAGGAACAAGATTCTGAGAGAGATGTTCTGGGCACAAAGAGCAATGTTTGTCCAGCCCTGATCCCATTCTTCATCCTGCAGAAAGCAGCTGCATTACTTAAGAGGAAGAGTCATCAGACCAGAAGGATCTGAATTCAGTTTTTGCCCTTGACTTGCTACCAACTAAACAAATCATTTCATCTCTTCCCCTTGGCCCCACTTGACTTATGTAAGCTAATTCATTGGAAAAGAGTGCAATACATGCCTCTCGCCGCGTGCTTAACAGCCCGGCCACCCTTGTTCCACTGGGCACTCTAGGGAACTATTATTATTTAATAACAACAACAGTGTAAACCAGGGAAGGATAGGTTTGAACGTAAGGTTCATGTGCTTGGCACACATCTAGTCTGGTTAGACACATGAGACCTTGAAGTGAGACATTAGTACTCTGCAGCCTGAATCTGCTTTGCTGCTTATTCCATTTAAAATATTAATATTCTTCATGTACTGTGTTATTCACAGAAACAACAGGAAAAGGAACTGAGAAACAGATTTTCACAGAAGCTGCACTGCTGTTCTGCATATATTCCTTCCATACTCCAGTCCTGCTGTCTTTGATCTCTTCTAGTGTTATGAAGCTCATTTTCAACAAGTACTTTAATTAGGAGATAGAATTCTATAAAATAAGAGCATTGAACATAGTGTGCTAGCTTGTAGAAGGTAGGTCTTTTATCCATCAACCATTTAATGTGATCCTGAGGTAGTCTAGACAAGAGGAGGCTGAGAGGAGACCTTCTTGCTCTCTCTGCAACTAACTAAAAGGAGGTTGTAGCAAGGCTGGTGCTGGTCTCTTCTCCCAAATTACTAATGACAGGACAAGGGGTAATGGACTCAAGTTGCATCAGGGGAGGTTTAGATTGGATCTTGAGAAGAAGTTCTTTCCTGAGAGAGCGGTTGGGCACTGGACCAGGCTGCCCAGGCAGGTGGTGGAGTCCCTGTCCCTGGAGGTGTTTAAAAACCAAGTAGCTGTAGCACTTGAGGTATAGGGGTTAGGGAGCTGTTGGGATGAGGACTGGATTTGATGATCCTGAACCTCTTTTCCAGCCATGATGATTCTATGATTCTCTTCATCTTTCTTCTGAGTCAGTAAGTGGTTGCTTTATAACCCATTGATTTTAAAGTCTATGATTCATAATTAATGTAAACTTTCCATCCATTCATTATTTGCAACCACTGTAAGTGAAGTTGTCAGCTGTCCATGAAAGGGATTAGGTCTCCTGATGTACTTTTGGGGTAACAGGGTTCCCTCAATGTCAAGTACAACAGCTTTTCTGAATTAGTAGACTAGTTCCTCTGACCTAATCAGAGCTGCTGATTTAAGTGGTTCACTCTGAAGCCTAGTGTGAGTCACAGCCAGGAGTTTCAGGACCAACACTTAAGACTTGATGGAATCAGAAATATTCTAAATTGTAGTGCATTTTTGACCAGTAGCTTAAATGGAAAACAGTAGAATAAACTCTTCAAGAAGACAATTAAACCTTATAAGACTGATGGTGAGGTGCTCAGAGCTGAAGTTGACACACGGATGATTCCTTTTCCTTGTGAGAGACTGCCAACCTCCAGATTCTTCTGGGGGAGTATGGAGAAAGTTCTCCTCTGGCTGCTTTCCCAGAGGCAGGTGACCTTGAGAGAGAATCTGGATTCAGTAGCAAACAGGTGTTTTGCTTCAGGATTAAGTAGTATCAGGTGTTTTGTTTCAGGAGGAAGTTGTTTAAGCAGTAGCACAGTATAAGAGACAGGCTGCTTGCAAAGGCCCTCTGGGAAAGAGGTGTGTTGGCTGTTTTGATGGAATTGCTGCTCTCTGTGGATGGACTGCTGCTGGGCTTGACCTGGTGGAAGGTGAGTTTAGATAATAGATTTGAATGTTGAATGGGTTCTCCTTTTATTATGGACATTACCTCTCATTACCTCTGGATTTTCTTTCTGGATATTTCTGGTCTGGGGTATTCTGCTTTGTCTCTGTGGTCATGAGTTATATAATGAATCATGTTGACTTCACTGAAATATCCTTATGCTATACAGAATCTGATGATGAACTGTGCTTTCTGCTCATGACTGTGCTCCTTGGGCTGTGTTACAGTCTTGTCAAAACAGATGGTGATGACTATAAGGCTGAAGATATTTACCAACACTACGTGGAATATTTACTACTGCCAGTGCATCATTCTAAACCATCTAAAGAGCTAAAATTCCACCTAGATCTAGTTTCTGTTGTAAACTTCAGTCTGGTCATCTCTCATGAAGGAGGTAGGGGCTTAGTCTGACTTCATTTCAGTTCAGTGAAAAAGCAGTGAGTCAGGAAAGCTGGATTTGGACACACAGAGATGCTGTATTCCCCAAATGGACCCACTGGCTCTTCTTTCAGTATCAATATGAGAATGAAGCACTGTGGGCTAGAGGTTCTTCTTGGACTAAGGCCTTAAAAATCCTAAGGTCTCCAAGATCCTGGAGGTCCTTTCCAGCCATGATGATTTTAAGCCACTGCCTGTCCCTTTAAGGGAGTAAAATCTACCCAGAAGCAGCATTTCTCTTCCTGTGTGGATAAAAAAGAAAAGGAGACATTCAAATGAGGAAAGAATCTGCACGTTCATCACTTATACAGAAATTACGTTTGCTATGCGGACCTGATAAGAGTCGCGTTTCGGTAGCGTTGGTAAGCGAGGGTCAGAGCATACATTTTTAGAAGACAATGTGATTCCTTTGGCAACTCGGGCATTATTAGTGACTTCTGATAAGGCATCCTTCTTTCATTATCACCTGTGGCCCTTGTAGTTATGTTTCCTAGTAACATCAGCCTGTGATGGCAAAAAGCAATTGACATATCCAGTTGTAATGAGACTATACGTGAACTTAGTTGTTCTTTATTGTTTCTTCTTGAAGCAGCAGAATAAAATTTCAAGTAAGCTTTGTTTTATCTCCTTTATTCTTGACCAAGCCTGATAGAATTAGCCTAAATGACTGAATCTTCTGTATATCCAAGCACATTAAATTGATGCAATTAATGTTAAGAATGAAGGGTAGGATTGCTGCCTTTATATCAGGGTTATTTTATTAACAAAGAGGAAAAGTATCCTTGATTTATAATAAAATAAAAATTCTTATTCTGAGAGCTTCAAGAAAATGGAAGCAATTCAGATATAGAACAGACTTAAAACCCCTTTTGAAATGTAGTTGTGAATGATTTCTGTAGTAAATTACCTTGATTCATGTAATGATATTTCAAAGCCTGCTAGGTCAGGAAAAACATTAGCTTCTAAAAAGTTTTGCACACAGAATGTGATGAGGTTTTATTAAGATGGTTGCTCTTGACAAAATACAGGAAAATATACATCCCGATGCTTTCTGTGTAGGTACCATCAAGTCATGGAATACTTTGTGAGGGAAGCAGTAGTTCTAATGGTTCAACCAAACTCCCCTGCAGTGAACAGGGACAGTATCTATGTCTGTATACAACCCCCCAGCAGTGCTGCGGGTGGAAAAGGACCTGTGGGTGTTGGTTGACAGCTGGCTGAACAGGAGCCAGCAGAGTGCCCAGGTGGCCAAGGGCATCATGGCCTGGATAGGGAATGGGGTAACCACGTGAATAGGGAGGTGATGTTGCCCCTGTACTTTGCACTTGTGAGAGCCCACCTTGAGTACTGGATTCAATTTTGGGCACCACAGTATCAGAAAGACATTGAGGGGCTGGAGCTGGGCCAGAGAATGGCAATGAGGCTAAAGAGTGGGCTGGTAAACAGTCCCTGTGAGGAGCAGCTGAGGGAACATCTTGTTCTTGAAATGTGACCTTCTTTCTCTTGAAAATGGGATGTCATGGTGAGGCTGGCTTGTTTAGACTAATGTTGATGGAAAGCTAGTGGTTTAAGAGTTTTTTCTGTAAAATTTGTTCCCTGCATAGGAGCAGACAAATGTAATGACAGAAAGACTAAGTATCCCCTGACATCATATAGATCATAAATGTTTGTATGGAAGTAAAAGTAATGGGATTCATTAAATCACAGAATGGCCAGGACTGGAAGGGACCTTAAAGATCATCTAGTTCCAAGGCCCCTGCAAAGACCTTTACTACTGCAGGTTACTCAGGGCCCCAGCCAGTCTGTCCTTCAACACTGCCAGAGATGGGGCAGCCACAACTTCCCAGGGCAACCTCTTCCAGCATCTCAGCACCCTCACAGCAAAGAATTTGTTCCTCATGTCCAACCTCAATCTCCCCTCTTTGAGTCTGGAACCCTTTCCCCTTGTCTTTTCACTGTGCACCTGTGTCCAAAGCCCAACCCTAGCTTTCTTGTAGCCCCCTTCAGAGATTGGAAAGCTGTAATTGAAGGCAGAGAAATTAAGGAGTTATGGTTTCTTATGTGTAGAAATTCAGAGAGATAATTCCAGGTTGGTTATTTTTTTGTGGAAAGGAAAAATTTTCAAACCTGCTCATTCACAAAATAAAGTGTTCAATTAAAGTATTTTCAGGATATTCACCATTTTATGATGATGTGTAAAGCTTTGCCCTAGCAGTCATTCACTCTTTTTGTTTTCTGGAGATCTGTAGAATTGCTAGAACCTTCTGCCAATTTGATTCACTTTTTTTTCAACACTGATTTTATTTAAGTGTCCACAAATGTGTCAGTAAGTTACTCTCAAGAGTGGCAGAAGGTGAAGTAATAGCTGTTGCAAAAATTGCAATTGACTAGAATTCATTGTTCAGTTCTATTTATTGTTTCACTTCTGTGACGAAATTAATTTTTAGAAGCCTGACAATCAATTTCTGTGACTTTGTGCAGTATTTTCTGGTTAGCTTTGTGAAAGAAACTCTCTGTATCCTTTGGAAGGAATGCAAGGAAACTGTTTGATGTTATGATGTAGAAACGAAGCCCTTACTTGCCAATATAATCTTTATTTCATCTTGCAAATAACTGGGAATATATATTTAATGAGTTTTAGCACAAATGCTGAGTCCTTCACTTGGGAAGGAATAGTGGGAGGCATCACTACAGGTTGAGTAGTGACCAGCTAGAGGGTAGCCCTGAGGAGAGGGATCTTGGAATTGTTGTGGACAACAAACTAAAAATCAATCAGCAGTGAGTCCTTGTGGTCAAGAAGGCCAAAAGTGTGTTGGGATGGATCAAGAGAAGGGTGTCTAGCAGATCAAGGGAGGTTCTTCTACCACGTTATTCTGTTTTAGTGAGACCACATCTGGAGTCCTGTGTCCAGTTCTGGTCTTCCCAGCTCAAGAGGAAGAGAAAATTAACAAGAGCAGTAGAGCTCAATGCAGACCTACAAGGATGATTGTGGGTCTGGAACAACTGTCTTATGAATAGAGATTGAGAACATTGGGACTTTTTAGTTTGGAGAAGGCTCTGAGGGGATTTAATTCCTGTCTACAAATCCACAAGGGCTGGGTGCCAAAAAAGAAAGGACTCTTCTTTTAAATGGCATCAGACAGGACAAGGGGTAATAGATGCCAGCTTGAACACGAGGTTTCACCTCAACCTGAGGGAAAGCTTCTTTCCTGTCATCATTATTAACTATTGGAAGGAGTTGCCCAGGGATGAAGTGAAGTCTGCTTCTCTGGAGATGTTTCAGACCTGGCTGGATGTGGTTTTTGTGGAGTTGACTGAGGCTTTTTCCGTGGTTCTGCTTTTTAGTAATTTGTATCCTGCTTGAGCAGGAGGGATGGACTCAATGGCCTTCAAAGGCCCCTTCCAACCCAATAAACTGTGTAAACTGTGTTTATATTGCAGTTACATTTAGAACAGTTAGTTTTTCAAAACCAAAACTATAACATTTTCTCTAACTAGATATTTCTCACATTGGAGCATTGTTGCAGCTGAACTGCAAAGAAGCCAAATTTTTACAAATGTTACAGAAAATGGAACAGTGCCATTTAATTTTTTTTCCAAACCCATTCTCTTCACGCATAAAATAGAATGTAAATTCCCAGTCATAATTTTTTTGAGCAAGAAATGATGTAACATCACAGAAGTAGCTTCTTCAGAGCTTAAAGAAAATTTTTATTATGAGTTTTCTGTTGCTTGGTCTTGTCTGTTGCCTTTCATAAGAGGCTGAAGTCTTCCTGACCAGAAAAAAGGACAAAACTCATCAAATAAATTATTCATTGGAAATGATTGCCCATCTCTACTGACATCATGGAGAGTAATGGTCTCCTTTTACATTTCACTATTGAAGCCAAACTTAATCCACAAGTGCATTAATATTTGAGTTTGGTATTCTAGACTAATTGAGTCAGCATGAGGAAGTTTAATGGAGACAACAATTAAGACCTTTGTCTTGTGTCTTCATCAAATAAGGCTCTTTCACTTCATGTAGTAGATACTTCCCAAAGTCACTAAAGGAAAGATTGAAAATTGTTGATTAAACATGAGAACTTCCACACAAGAATCCAAATACAAAATGATTTTCATTTTACGAAGTAAAAATCATTGGTTCAAATATCAGTGGTTAGCAGAAGTCCTTACTGCTTGTGTCAGCACTGAATTTCTGCCTGGAGCTGTTGGGAATGATTGAAGCACACACTAGCATATGTTCAACAACACTATTCTTTCACATCATAGCAAGATGTGAGCAGTACAGAATCACTGAGGCTCTCGGCTCATCCAGCCCAGCCCACGACCTCCACTCGAGCAGGTTACTTGGGGCCCCAGCCAGCCTGTCCTTCAACGCTGCCAGGGATGTGGCAGCCACAGCTTCCCTGAGCAACCTGTTCCTGCATCTCAGCACCCTCACAGCAAAGAATTTGTTCCTCATGTCCAACCTCAATCTCCCCTCTTCAAATCTGGAACCCTTTCCCCTTGTCCTCTCCTATGCACTCATGTCAAAAGCCCTCCCCCTGCTTTCTTGTAGCCCCCTTCGGTTATTGGAAAGCTAGAAGGTCACATGGTAGCTTCCTCCTCTCCAGGCTGAACAACCTCAACTTGCTCAGCCTGTCTTCATAGAGGAGGTGCTTCAGCCCTCTGATCACTGAAGTTGCTCTGCTCTGGACACCTTCCGTGTTGGGTCTCACCGGTGCAGAGTAGAGGGAGAGAATCCCCTCCTTTGACTGACCATCACTGCTGCTTTTGATGCAGGCATGGTTGGATTTCTGAGTTGCAAATGGACAGACAGCTTAGTATGTCTCTATATATAGGATTGAGGTAAATACATTGTAAGTTCTTTGTCTCTGAAGTTAAAACAGTGGCCTTTCACATACCTATAATTTTATGCTAGAGTGAGTCTGAAGCTTCTGGACCTTGTGGGAGGAGGCAACTCATGTAGAATCTTTGTGACTGCCAGCAGCTAATTTTTCAGCCTCTACAAATGGCAGAGGACATGTTGCTCTTACCTTAACTTTAAAAAGATAACTGATTTATGTCATAGAGAAATACTTGTTAATTTGGGAACAAAAAAGGCTGAAATGGAATAAATTTCAGCCTAATTCGCAGTCCTTTTGCAGCTCTTTCAGTTTAGAAATTAATTTATTCTCTATCAGCTAAATCAGATCACATATCCAGAGCAAAATCCTAAATACAGATTATAGACACTATAACTCATCTCCTCATATGAGATATATTGAAATTAAATGCCTGCAGGCATAATGCAATTTTAGGGGCATAATTCTGGATCAGGAATTATAAGTGAAAGCAAAAATAAACCAAACTTGTCAAGCTAACCCCAACCATTCTCAGTATTCTAAAGGTGTTTTGCAAGGAATTCCATCCCTTTAGACTGAGCATTTTTTGAAAAATATTTCTCCTTTAGGCTGAGCATTGTTTTAGAAATCTTTCCCCAAGAAACAGGGGAAATTTGTGTCAATAAATTCAGGTACACGTTTAATCTGCAAAACAAGATCCTAAGATAAAGCAGTAATTGCAGTGCCTCCCTTTCCAGCAGGTAGATCAGTGGAGCCATATCAGAATATTAATGTGTGTGCCAGGCACTTGTTCATATTGCATGATTAATTTTATCCTCTGAAACCTGATGTTGGTGCTCTTTTCAAGTTAATAACTTCTGTGTTTATCCATTTGAATCTGGTAATTTCTATACATGATTCTACAGAGGTGATTAACGTACCTTACATGTTTATCAGTCTTAGCTCATTGCAGTGAGACCATTCAGGTGGCACTGTGGGTTGACGTGGGCACATCTGTTAAACGTACGTGGGTTCTCAGCACTGTGTGTTATCAGAAGGAACACTTGTACTCTGAAGTAACACTTTTGGTGTGTAATTAGAGTACTTTTCATTTGTGTTTGAAGTGGTGTCTCCCAGGGATCAGTCCTAGGTCCAGTGATGTTCAATATCTTCACTAATGATATTGATGATGGAATAAAGTGTCTACTGAGCAAGTTTGCTGATGATACCAAACTGGGTAGATTGGCCAATTCATCCACTGCTGTTCAACTATCATAGAAGATTTGGACAGGCTGGAGAGTTGGGCTGAGAGGATTTGCATGAGTTTTAACAAACAAATGTACAGTCCTTCTCTTGGGAAGGAATAATTGGTGGCATCACTACAGAGTGGGTAGTGACCAGCTAGAGAGCACCCCTGAGGAGAGGGATCTTGGAGTTGTTGTGGATAAAGTAAAAACGGATCAGCACTGGGCCCTGGTGGTCAGGAAGGCGAAGAGGGTGTTGGGATGGATCAGGAGGAATGTGTCTAGCAGATCAAGGGAGGTTCTTCTACCCCTTTATTCTGTTTTAGTGAGACCACATCTGGAGTCCTGTGTCCACTTCTGGTCTCCCCAATTCAAGAAGGCTAGACAATTGATGGAGAGAGTTCAACACAGAGCTACAAGGATGATTGTGGGTCTGGAACAACTGCCTTCTGAAGACAGGTCGAGAACATTGGGACTTCTAGTTTGGACAAAAGAAGGCTCTGAGGGTATTTAATCCCTGTCTAGAAAGCCATGAGGGCTGGGTGCCAAGGAAGAAGAAAGGAATCCTCTCTTCTCAGTGGCATCAGACAGGACAAGGGGTAGTGGATGCCAGCTTGAACAAAGAGAGTTTCACCTCAATCTGAGGAAAAACTTATTTTCTGTCAGGGTTATTAACTATTGGAAGGGTTTGCCCAGGGATGGTATGGAGTCTGCTGCAGAAACTTCTGGAGATGTTTCAGACCCAGCTGGATGTGGTTTTGTGGAGTTGACTTAGGCTTTTTAGGTTGTTCTGCTTTACAGTAATTTGCATCCTGCTTGAGCAGGAGGGTTGGACCTGATGGCTTTTGAAGGCCCCTTCAACACTTATAAGTGTTATAAGTAAGTATTTTGGAGACCTTATTTCCACAGAAATGCTGAAGACTGAGATATTTACGTTGCAAGAAAACAGTTGCTGTATGGTTAATGTACCAATATCACCTTGGGATTGGGAAAATATATTCAGGGGACAGGAGGATATTAGGAAACCTGAGTTGTGACTGTAAGCAGTTGTTTATAAAGAATGAGGACTATGCTAGGAAAACAGATATGCATCTTTATCCTTATGTGTCCCTGGGAGTTTGTGTAGTGGAACAGAGTACTCTGCGGGGATCAAGGAGAGATGGCATGGCCATCATCAGTAAGATGAGATGCAGCTGACTCAAGAAATTCCCTTTGCAAATAAATCAGACTTCCAGGCTACAAATAGGAGCATAATTTGCTAATAGTGTGGCACTACAAGAATGCAAAGCTCCTGCCTCATCTGTGCTACGTTCGAATTCTGTGATGGGCAGTAAGTTCAATTATCTTGGCTGACTGAAAAGCAGGTGATAGCAGCTTCTGATAGAGGCCCTTCAGATGAAAAAGAGCAAAGAAATAAGCAGTTGAATGCAAATGAGCTTTATGTTTATAATGTTTGTAATGGGATGTACTGTTGTGTTTTTGCACTCTGGTTGGGCTCAGCTCGGGAGTATTCCCTCTACACGGCTTTGAAAAACCTTACAGAACAAAACACAAAATTGTGAAGACTTAAAATGCAGCTGGGCAACGACTACTCTGACTACTTAAAACACAAAAGTAAAGAAACAAAATGCAGATAAAATGGAGATGAGGCACAAGACCAGCACAGAGATAAATAACTCTCCATTTTGTTTCACTTTACTGCTGTCATGGATGAAATTGGATGGAATTCACTCAAATTTACGGGCAGGCAAAAACCACTGGTTTAAAAAGTAATAGCAGTTGTATACCCTGGGTCTTCAGATTCAGAGTAATGGGAGATGACAATGCAAAGCGGCTGTTTAAAGGTGACCCTAAAAGATTGAGGGGAGTACAGACCTGTTATTTTGACTTTTTCTACTGGAAAAGAAGCAAACATACAGAATCGTAGAGTAATATAATTGCTTTTACTGGAAGATAATTCTAACAGCGAGACCACTGGAAACCCAGTAAAGCCAGGTAACCACTAGCCCTTGTCTACACATCTTTTAATTATCTCCAGGGTATTTAAAATGACTCTATCACTTCCCTGGGTAGCATGTTCCACTCCTTCAGAGAAGAAGTTTTTCTTCTGTCTAATCTCCCCTGGCACAATTTGAGGTTGTTTCTTCTTGTTCCGTCACTAGTGACTTGGGAGAAAAGACTGACCTCCTATACCTCCCTACAATCTCCATGTAATGAGTAATAAAGTCTCCCCTCAACCTCCTTTTCTCCAGAGTAAAGAACCCCAGTTTCACCAGCCTTGCTGACCTTCTTTGAACCCACTCCAGCACCTCACTGTCCTAGTATTGAGATGCCCAAAACTGAATGCAATATTCCAGATGAGGCCTGATTAGTGCTGGGTGCTTCCCTACTCCTTCTGGCTGCACTATTTCTGATACAAGTATTGGTGATGCATCGAGATCTGGCTTCATGAGGCTCTAAGCAGCCTGATTTAGTTAGAGATCCTTGCTAACTGCAGGAGGGTTGGAGTAGATGACCTTGTAAAGGTTCCTTCCAGCCCTACATATTCCATAATTCTATGAAGCTAGGATGCCATTTGCCTTCTTGGCCACCTGGGCACATTGCTGGCTCACTTTCAGCCTGTTGTTTTCTGGCACTCACAGGTAGCTTTCCAGCCAGTCTTCCCAAAGTCTGTAGTGTTGTGTGACGTTGTAATGCAAAAGCAGGACTCGGCACTTGGCCATCTTGAATCTCATACAGTTAGTCTAGGCTCATGGATCCAAGCAGCATTTTGGCCACAATAATCCCCTACAGCTACAGACTGGGGGATGAGTGGCTGGAGAGCAGCCTAGCAGAGAGGGACCTGGGGTACTTGTTGAAAACTGGCTGAATAGGACCCAGCAGGGTGCCCAGGTGGCACAAAAAGCCAATGGCATCCTGGCTTGGATCAGCAATAGTATGGTCAGCAGGACTAGGGATGTCATTCTCCCCCTGTACTGGGCACTGGTGAGGCCTTCCATTGAGTACTGGGGGCAGTTCTGAGCCCCTCACTTCAAGAAAGAGGTTGGGTGCTCTACTCAGCAATCATGAGACCACACCTGGACTATAGCATTCACTTTTGTCCTACTCAGAGTAGAACAGGTATTGTCTTATGTCCTGGCAGGACCCTGAAGCCACCTGCAGGACTGCTGCAGTAGCATGTCTCATGCAATCCAAGATGCAGGGTTCAGTATTGGTCTTTGATGAGTTTTATGAGGTTTGTGATGGCCTATTTCTCCACCTCTCAAAGCCTTTCTGTATAGCAGCTCTGACTTAAGCATATCTGATACTCCCTTGTGTGTCGTTTGTTAACTTGCTGGAGGTCTGTGCTGAGCTATCGCTCACATTGCTGATAATTCAGTTGATTCATTAGCCTCAGAATCAAATACTGAGATAGTTGATTGTAACCCAGATTTGTTGCCCACTATATTTTGAAGCATTAGCCTCCATTCTAATTTGCCTGGCCCAGTTTTTCATCCACTGTGTAATTCACACATCCCATTCATCTTTCCTCTGTTGGGGTACGAGGATGCTGTTAGAGGCTTCATCACAGGCTCCACTAAAACAAAAATATCTTCCAGTGCTTCCTTCCCACCACCTCCGGCCTCCATAGTGGCTTTTAACTCCTCTTGCAAAGCAACCAGGTTGGTCAAGTGCAGTTTGCCCTTGTTAAATCTCTGATTCCTGTTTGCAGTCACTCCTTGTCCTTAATGTGCTTGGAAATGGATCCATAGGGATTTGTTCCATAACAATCACAAGACTTTCATATTTTCAGGTTAGAGTGAAATATAAACCAAGGTAAAAGTTCTGCTCTAAAAAGTCTTTCGTGCCAGTAGCACTGCTTCAGATTTTATTCAGTTTGCAGTCATCTTTTTTGGTGAATAATGGATTTGGCATAGAGTATTCCAGATAGGGTTTAATGCTCTTCCTTCAAGAGTAGCAGTAATGTCTTTGATTATGTAAATACTTGGTGTGGCACATAACAAACACATGTTTTGGCATTCATTATCCTCCCTTCAACAAGTAAACCTAGCCTAGTTTTGCCATAACTGTTGCGATTCCCTCTCCACTTAGTGCGCTGTTTCCTGTTTGGGTTGGTTTTTTTTCTCATTTTTATTAGGGATTGGAAGGGATCTCGAAAGATCATCTGGTCCGATTCCCCTGCTACAGCAGGATCACCTAGATCAAGTCGCACGGGAACCCCACGGGGTGTGCTTATCCTCCTCTCTTGTGTTGTGAATTAAGTTTTTATTGGTGCACTCCTGCTCTTTGTGCTGAAATCACAACTTAAAAAATTCTTATGGAACTCCAGGAACAACTTTTTTCCAGGGTGTTGTTTTTCCTTTCTTCCCTTGAAGTTGTATAACAACCTAGTTACTGTAGTGAAAAACATGAAGTTTTTTACATAAACTAATAACTTTTCCAGTGTTATTGTGCTTAATGTTTGTGAAGTCTGAAAAACTATATCCTTGATACTTCCTATTTTCTAAATAATGTATTTTCTATATGTAAAGCCAGTCTGGTACTTGTGCTCAGTGACCCTCACTGTGAAGTAGTTCCTTCTCATATTGATGGGAACTTCCTCTGTTCCAGCTCACACCCGTTGCCCTTTGTCTTATCATTGGATGCCAGTGAGCAGAGACTGGGTCCATCCTCTTGACATCTGCCCTTTCCACATTTATAAACATTAACGAGGTCATCCTTCAATCTTTTTTTCCAAGCTAAGGAGATCCAGCTGCCTCAGCCCTTCCCCCAGTATTTGAGCGGAGGTCTCACCAGTGCCCAGCATAGGAGGGGAGTTATATTTTTATTTATGGTCCTTGACAGTATCAGAGGATTGCTCTGTCCTTCTAAGTTGTGTTTATTCGTTTTGATTTTAAAAGAAAGCCAGGAGAAATATCAAAGCGTTTCCTTGTGTCTAGAAGGACATTATTTTGCTGTTATACAATCATCCTAGTTTATAACATTTGCACTCAGCGTTCAGATCAGTGAAGTGGAAGTAAAAGTAGCAGGGTTGTTGGATTCTGTTGTAATTGTGTGAAAGGAACAATTACGTCACTTTATGAGCAGCAAGTTCTTAGGTCGGAGAGCATCAGACACAAGCCATAAAATCAAGTGTAATATAGGGAGTATATCAGAAAAAGAGTAGAATCAGCACTTCTTACTCTATTTAACTGGAAAAGGATGAGAACTGCCTAGGGAACTAATATGTCTTAACAGTATTTGGGCAGAGAGCCAAAAGGAAAATGCATTTCTGAAAAAGAAAGGCAGTCTGGTAGTCTGTGGGATAGGTAATCGTGGCAAACCAGCCTAAAGCAGCTAAAACCCAGGGTTTTAAATTGAGCATGAATGAGTCTCTCAAATCCTTGTGGATGAAACTAGAAATCAGTTGGTGTATTTATGAGACTACTCTTGAAACAGAAGCTTTAAGTTTAGGTACTTACTGTTCCAGCCAAAGTGGAATGTATGTAAGAGAATTAATTACACGTTACAGGCAACTGGAAGATTTGTTACCTTATGGAGGTGTTCATCCTCAAGCAGTCCACAAAATCACCATTCAGAAAAGCTAGATTTTCAGTTTTCATGCTACAAATAAAATTTTAGATATGCCACAGAATGTTAGGAATTGGAAGGGATCTCGAAAGATCATCCAGTCCAATGCCTCCACCGCAGCAGGATCCACTAGATGAAGCTGCACAGGAATATGTGTAGTTGGATTTTAAACGTCTCCAGAGGAAACTCCACAACCCCCCTGGGTGGCCTGTTCTGGTGTTCTGTTACCATCGCTGGGAAGAAGTTCCTTCTGATATTTATGTGGAATATTGATTGTTCCAGCTCAGAACCACTGCCTCTTGTCCTGTCACTGAGAAGGAACTTCTTCCCAGTGAGAGGAACGGAGCACTGGAATGTGCTGCCCAGGGTTGTTGTGGAATCTCCTCTGGAGATGTTTAAAACCCACTTGGATATGTTCCTGATCTATGTGCTCTAGGTCATCCTTCTGTGTCAGGGGATTGGACTAGATGATCTTTCGAGGTCCCTTCCAGTCGTTAATGTTCTGTGATTCCCTGAGTCTTCCAAATTACTAATGATAGGACAAGGAGAAATGTCCTCAATTTGCTTCAGGGAAGTTTTAAGTTGGTTCTTAGGAAGAAGGTCTTTCCTGAAAGAGGGGTTTGGGCACTGACACAGGCTGCACAGGTAGATGATGGAGTCATTGTCCCTGATGTATTTAAAAAGAGTAGCTAGACTGCTTGAGACCATGATCTAGGGATTAGCGAGCTGTTGGGCTGAGGACTGAATGTGATGACCCTTAAGGTCCTTTCCACTCATGATCATCCTATAAAAACAGGGAATTATGGGTTCTTAGTATTCTTAGTGAAGGCAGAATAACAGCATCTTTCCCAGGGAAATACTTGGAAAAACTGAACAATTTCTGATGGTGTTATCCTCAGATTCATTCATTTTGTTTGTCTCATGGTTTATAAAGACTTGAACTGTACTTTTTTGATACTTTTCCCCAAACAAAGCTTCTAATCCCAACCTTAAGTAAATGTCTTAAAGGATAAAGGTACTTGGCTCCCCTAATTTATATCATAAGCGTGCTATAACCTTTCTGCTGACATCAGCTTTGCTGCAGGTTTATCTTTCATTATCTTCCTAAATATATCACTAATGAACTAATTGATTATGAGGGATTGTGTAGGCATCGTTCAATCTTGAACTACTTTACTGCCATTTCAGATGAGCTGGTTACACTGTGCTGCTGGAATAGTGAAGAAGAACAGGCTTTAACAACACTTTTGCCCCATTTTATGCAAAGGAAGTATCAAAATGAATGTACGTGGCTTAACTGCCAATATTTCTTTTGCTTGTAAGTATAACTTACAGGCTATTCCATGGGGACACCAATAGCACTGGAAAAGTACAGTTATATGTAAAACAGTGTTGACTGTTGATGGCTGTGCAGCCATTCCAGGAGACTTGGACACACTAGAGCAGAGGTCCTCAAATCCCAGACTGCTGGAGAGTGCCTTTGTGGAGAGTGATCTTGGAATTCTGGTGGACAAGTTCTCCATGGAACAGCAATGTGCTTCTGGAATGGACCAAGAAATGTGTGTCCAGCAGATCAAGGGAGGTTCTCCTTCCTCTCTACTCTGCCCCAGTGAGGCCACATCTGGAATACTGTACCCAGTTGTGGGCTCCCCAGTTTGAGGACAGAGATATGATTAAGAGGGTCCAACGTAGGGCTATGAGGATGATTAGGGGACTGGAGCACTTGCTTTATAAGGCAAGACTGGGGGACATGGGGCTTTTTATTCTAGAAAGGTGAAGGTTACAAGGGGATTTAATCCCTGTCTATAAATCCATGAGGGCTGGCTGTCAAGAAGAGAGACAATCTCTCTTCACTTGCATCCTGTGGTGGGGCAAGGGGTGTCAGTGGGAACCCAGGAAGTTCTACCTCAACATAAGGAGGATTTTTTTTACTGTAAGGGTCACTGAGCACTGGAATTGGAATAGGCTGCCCATGGAGGTTTTGGAGTCTCCTCTAGTGAGTTTCAAGATCCATCTGGATGTGTTCCTGTCTGACTTGCCCTAAGTTCTATAGTCCTGCTTGAGCCGGGGGGGGGGGGGGGGTGTTGGGCCTGATGGCCCCTGGAGGTCCCTTCCAACACCTAATGATCTGTGTATTTTTGCAGCACTTTCTTGTATGTGCCCACAGACAAAACAAACCAATCATTTCATCGTGAGAAAAGAATTTTGCCCATCTACACTTGTTTACACAGAAAGCTCAGATTTTCTAAAACTTCTCTAAATATTTTCAGATCAGTAGCTTTTTCCCATAGGATTGCCTGTGCACTGAAAATCCACAGCCACAAATGCTTGCACGTGGGTCTTCCAAACAATGGAATCACACTGTTTGTGTAGGAGTTACATATGTTAAGCTATTCCACGGAAAACTGGATGGTTTCAGGACAGACTGAGAGAAAGCCAAGCTTTGGCATTAAATAATCTGCCTGGACTTGATTGCCTGAAGCTTCAGGTCATTCCCTCTCTATAACACCCTGAAGGGAGGTTGTAATCAGGTGGGAGTCAGGCTCTTCTCCCAGGCAACCAGCGACAGAATGACAGGGCAGGTCCTGAAGCTGCCAGGGGAGGGTTAGGTTTGATGTTAGGAAGCCCTTCCTCACCTCATTCCAAGGAGATCAGACCCTGGAATGGACTGCTCAGGGCAGGGGTGGAGTCCCCATCCGTGGAGGTGTTGAAGGACAGCCTGGCTGTGGCCCTTAGTGCCCTGGTCTGGCTGATGTGGTGGTGTTAGACCACAGACCATGCTGGAAAAGCTCCGAGGGGCTTTTCCACCTTCAGTGATTCTGTGATAAGGACCTATTAAAGATTGTAGTCTGGAGCAAGGAATTTAACACCAGGAGTTACATGATGCAAAAAAAAATACAAATTGCTCCAAGTTAAAGCATCTTATCTCAAAATGGTCATCAAGAGTATACTGCTGTTGAATTGAGACTGAAAAGTAATCATATTTATACAGCCAAATGTAAGTGAAATAAGTGCAGAAGCAGAGGGCTGAACTTAGTTCTTTTTGTGTGGAGAAAGGTGTCTATGCAGTGAAACTCTGACAGAGAAGCATGGCATTCACCACAGCTCTCACTCTTCCCCAAGGTCTCTTGAAGAGCGTACTCATTTAAGTTGTTAAGGAAGGTAAGCAGAGGAAAACTTGGGTTGTGGGCCCAGCAGCAGTTAGACATGTGGCAGCCATCTGCCTGCTTGCCTTGGTGTTCAGTTGGACTGTGCTCAGAACAGGAGACTGTGCTGCTAGAAACACACCTGTCATTGTTCAGACACCTGAGGAAGTCAGGTACTGCCAGTGTTAGGAAACAGTGCCGTCCTGGTTTTGAGTAGCTTAATTTTCAATTTAGGCATCTGCAAATGGCAGTGGAATGCCCATTTGGGATTCTGTGCAAATGAAATGATCTGTTCTAGCTGTTTCCTAAATCAAATGGGAATACAAAGTCTTTGTTTTGCATATTGTTTCTGATATGGGGGAGGATTTCTGCTGTACTGTATCACATTCCCAAAGGACAATCATAACAAACTGTGTGCTTTACTCCCTCACAAAACCAGCAGGTGGTTTGTCTTCTCTCTTTTTAAGCAAATACATCCAGACTGTAAGTGGAGCATACTTAAGTATGTCCTTAAAAAAGAAACACACAACAGGACAGCTCTTTGATTTTTTTGCCCTGAAAACCAACGATTGTTTTAATAATTGAAACGGCATAAAGGTGCTTCATATGCTCTCTACTTCTATGTCAGTTATGCATTTACCTTTATAATCCAAGGTTTACAGGCATCTCTGAGAGATACAGGAAACCTAAGGAGATCATTTTGGATGGTGCTTTTTGAATTAGAAACCTGAACATTGGCATACATAGTCTTAAAGCTTACTCTTGCATGTCTTACCCTTTAGTCCCTTTAGTGACTGTTTTAGAGAAAAGAGGCTGGGAACAGTCATTTAACGTAGATTCTCTATCCTCAAATTTACTGAATGTCTTAACAGCCTCATCCATGACCCGTACCTTTTCTTCTCACCTCAAACAATTTCACGCTGAGTATTCAGAAAGCTAGCAATTCCTCCACTTCTTCTGATCTCTGACATTAATTTAGGTATCTGTTGCCAAGCCAAGGGTGATTTTCCTTGGCTGCATTTTCTTTAGTCTTAGACCCTAGTAGCCAATGATGATAAAAACATACAGGCAGGTGGATGATAAGGAACAAAATAGCATACAGAAAAAAACTAATATCTAGTGGAGCAGTTCAGATGTCAATATTTGATGCCATTATCTCCTCTCAGATCATTAAACAGCTGATGATACTGAAATGCAGAGAACTGCATTGGCAGTCTTACACTACCCTTCCTAGGCTATTTGCAGAAGCACTGGGTGGAGTTCTTACTTGCCCCAAGAAAAACTGCCTTTACAATTTCATAAACAGCTGCTGAACTAAGTGCCCAATAATTTTCAAACTTTCTGGCTATTAATAGGCTGAGTCATTCTGTTCAGATTCTAGAGCGGCTCAGGCTCATCCTGACAGAGCAGGGGCAGGACAGCCAGGGCATTAGGGCCAGCCAGCAGGGGTTTATGAAGGGCAGGTCTTGCTTGACCAGCCTGATCACCTTCTATGACCAGGTGACTGACCTAGTGGATGAGGGGAAGGCAGTGGATGCTGTTCAGCTGGACTTCAGTGAAGCATTGGACAGTCTCCCACAGCCTCCTCCTAGAGAAGCTGGTGGCTTAGACAGGTGGACTCTTCACTGAGTAAAAACCTGGCTGCAAGGCTGAGCCCAGAGTGTTGTGTTGGATGGAGTGAAATTGAGTGGGTGCCCAGTTACAAGCAGTGTTCCCCAAAGCTCAGTACTGGGGCCAGTCTTGTGTAACATCTTTATAGGTGAGTGGGCATTCAATAAGGGGATTGAATTCCCCCTCAGCAAGTTTGCAAGTGGCACCAGACTGGGTTGGAGTATTGATCTGCTCAATGGCAGGAAAGCTCTGCAGAGCTTGGAGAAGGACACAGAAAGAGAAGGTTTAAAGTAGCTTATATTCTTTCTCTTTACAACTGTTTCTTGATATTAGAGACTGTTCAACCAGAATCATGCTTATTCTGTGAACAGTGAGTCTGTAGTTTGCAATTATTAGATATCTGGTTGCTCCCATGAAGGACCTCCAGTTTTAATTTGAAACTGAAGATTCAGGAAGGAAGGGTTTTCTAATTCCAAAGAATTATTTCATGTAGCTTGCAAAAAAATTATTTCATGCACCTCCATATGACATCTTCTTATCTAATCTCCTGGCATGGGCAGTTAAACTTCAGCTGAGAATTCAACATATCCCTTAGAGTTTTTCCTTTAAAGCTGCCACCCTGTTTTCTCATGTAGCATTTGTGCAGGTTCTGCCTCAGTGAAGAACATTGTGGGTTTGTGTTTTTTTTTCCGCAGTGAACCCCATCCTGGTTTTTTTCTGAACAGTTTGTCAGTTTGTTGGTCCTGATTCCTAAACCCTTGTTTATTTTGTTGTCTGTGAATTCAACAGCTGTAATTGCTACTCTGTCACTCAAGTTGTCATTGAGGCATGAAGAGTATTGATGTATTATTTGATCTACATTTATGGATCATCATATATCCTTCCAGTCCTACAATGAACTATTGATAACTAGTCCCTGGCTGCTGTTCTGAACTCAGAATTGCATGTGTCTTAGAATAGTTCTGTCTTGTAGCACTGCTTGCCTATAAAAATGTCTTGTAAGGCAATGTCAGAAGTACTTTTCAAGTTACTATATCTTCTGCTGCTCTGTTTTTCATATGGCCTTATTCGTAGAAGGAAATTGAATTGGATTTGCTCTTGACAAATATACATCGGCTGCTATTCATCTTCCTGCTATCTCTGAAGTTCCTAAAAGTCTTTATTTCGTAGAATCACAGAATGGCCAGGGTTGGAAGGGACCTTAAAAATCATCTAGTTTCAATCCCCTGCAGAGTCAGTGGCACCTTCATTACATCAGGTTACTCAAGGCCTCATCCAACCTGGCCTTCAACACTTCCAGGGATGGGGCAACCTGTTCCCGCATCTCAGCAACCTCACAGCAAAGAATTTCTCCCTCATGTCCAATCTTTATCTCCCCTCTTCAAGACTGTAACAGTTTCCCCTTGTCTCACTACCATCCATGTCAACAGTCCTCCTGTAGCTTTCTTCAGCTATTGGAAAGCTGCTTGAAAGTTACCTGGGAGCCTCCTCTTCTCCAGGCTGAACAACCCCAGCTTGCTCAGCCTGCCTTCATAGGGGATGTGCTCCAGCACAGTGATCATTTCTGTTGCTCTCCTCTAGACATCTTCAAGGAGCGATGTGTCCTTCTGATGTTGGGGACTCCAGAAGTGGACCCAGTACTCCAGGTGGGGTCTCACCAGTGTGTAGTTGAGGGGGAGAATCCCCTCCCTTGACAAACTGTCCCTGCTGCTCTTGATGCAGCCCAGGACACTTCAGAAACTGAACATAAGCTGAGTAGTTTATAAATCTTTATCTCTCTTTTCCCACTTTCTAGAGATGAAGGTTGTGTTTGACCTTTTTAAATATTCTGAAGTGTCTTTGTCTTTTCCAAATTCTGACATATATCCGTGAATGCTTATGACATTCTTGTAGCCGGTGTTTCATGTACTCCAAAAGCAAAGTCCCTGAGATTCAGTTGATTTAACAACATCTAATTAAGTCAGATATTCCCTCCTCAGTTATTTCTCTGTTCTCACCTGATTTCTTACTTCTCTGTTAAAAGTGTTAGCTGCCTGATACCCATCTGGTAAATGCAGTAACTGCTCTCTAATTTCTCTGGTGAGATAGGCTTGGGCTTAGGAAATCGATACAGGCAGGTCTCCAGTGTTTTGTAGCTTCCTAAACCAAATTTGAACCTCTGTTTATGGATAATTCTCATGCTCAGACAGAACTAATCTCTGTCCAGGTAGCTGCCAAACAAACTTCTCTACAGTCCCTGATAAAGTTTGATTTTGTTGTGGGTTTCTCTTTTTCCCCCCTCTCTTATTTGACTAAAATTCCATCACAGAAATAAAACTTCCTAATAGGAGTTGTCTTTAAAGTTTGGATTCAGACGCCTTATTGTAGGCTTCAGTATGCCTGCCCAAACATAGATGCTCAGCTCTTTCACATGCCTGCTGCAATATTCAGAGAATCCTTACAACATGGGAGTGGCACAACGTGGTCTTTATATGTTTGTTCAGATCAGGAACGCAGTACTATCTGAGATGTCTTCCAGCATCCTGCTTGTCCTTCAGCTGCAGATGCAGCAGGTCACATCTTCCATGTGTCATGTTGTATGTGGTAGACTCATAGATCATCATGACTGGAAAGGACCTCCAGGATCATCAAGTCCAGCCCTCAGCTCAGCTGCTCCCTAACTCCTACACTATGGCCTCAAGAACTCTAGCTAGTTGGTTTTAAACACTTCCAGGGATGGGGACTCCACCACCTCCCTGGGCAGCCTGTTTCAGTGCCCAACCATTCTCACAGCAAATAACTTCTTCCTAAGATGCAATCTAAACCTCCCCTGACACAATTTGAGGCCATTTACCATTGTTCTATCACGAGTAATTTGGGAGAAGAGCCCATCATCAGCCTTGCTACAATCTCTTGAGGTAGCTGTAGAGAGCAGTAAGGTCTCCTCTCAGCCTCATCTTCTCTAGTCTAAATAACCCCAGTTCCCTCAGCCACTGTTCAGAGTCTGTTTTCCAAGCTCTCCCCAGCCTCGTTCTCTGATCCTGCTCCAGCCCCTCAATGTCTGTCTTATACTGTGATGCCCAAAATTGGACCCAGTACTCAAGGAGTGGTCTCACAAATGCAGAGTGCAGGGGTACCATCACCTGTAGCACCACGGTAGCTAATGCAGATACCCCAGGTAGCCAGAATGTCATAGAAAGAGCTTGTCACCTATGTTTAGATTTTCCCCTCCCCCTCCATTACACTTATATAGACGTGTATGCCCTGCAAATTAGATGTTTCATTTACTTAAATCACATCACAGATTTCAGAATAATAGAATTACAGCAGCTGAAAATAATCCAGCTTCTAATAAGTGTTTGCATGACCTTTTCTTCAGAAACAATTCCATGCTCTCATATTTTTGATTATATTCCTGTATTCTTCAGTGCTCAGACATTTAAATAAGAACACCCCTCCTCCAGGCTGTTTCTAAGAGTTAATCTTCTCACTGCTCTTTTGTATACTGGAGTCATAATCCTGTATTTGTGACACTAAAAACAGTTGCTGTAAGAAGTAATGGCACTGTTACAAAACCCGATTAAAAGTTCAGGTAAAGAAGTAGCTGGAGAAACAAACAAATTCTTGGAAATAAAGATTCTGCTTGAATGTTAGCATCCCTGGTAGTGAGTACAGTGTTCAGGCAAAACTGTTTCTAAACAGAATTGATTTTTCCAAAGTTCTCCAAGATATATGACTGCTTTTTCAGCCATCACCAGGATTCATTTTTTAACAATATTTCTATGTAAATATCTTTTAAGAGAAAAAGAAACAAAACAAGGATTATGTATAGAACAGGGAGAAAATGTGTTTCTAATGTATATTCTGAAGTGGCAGAAAAAATCCCCGAGCTGCAGTTGCTGCTGCCATGCATTAGTCCTGCTTCTCTTGCTGCAGATTAAAACATCTAAACATATTTTTCACTTAATCCCTTTTTGCAGGTTAGTGGCTGGTTTCTTTTCAGGAAACATATGGCTTTCATTCATGTATGATAAGCCTGAAATTAATCTGGGAGGGGGAAAAAAGGGGGGGAAATATAAAACTGGACCACATGAATAGGAAACTGCAAACCAGATAACATTCTTCTCAAACAGAATCCCCAGTACACAGCTTACTTTAGGATGAAGTGAGTAAAGTTTGTCCTTTTATCATTGTATGTAAAATGTATTATACACACTGATACTCAGATCATTAGGGGTTGGAAGGGATCTCCAGGACCCATTGGGTCCAAACCCACTGCTCACGCAGGACCATAGAACTGAAGACAGGCCACACAGGAATTCAGATGGGTCTGGAAAGTCTCCAGAGAAGGAGACTCCACAACCCCTCTGGGTAGCCTGTTCCAGTGCTTGGTCCCTTACAGTAAAGAAGTTCTTCCTCATGTTGACACCCATTGCTCCTTGTTCTGTCACAGGGTGCAAGTGAAAATAGATTCTTTCGTCTTGACACGCAGCCCTCATGGATTTTTAGGCAGTGATTAACTCCCCTCATAACTTTCACCTCTCCAGACTTAAAAGCCCCAGGTCTCTCAGCCTTTCCTCTTAAGGTAGGTGCTTCAGTCCCTTAATCATCTACATGGCCCTCCATTGGACTCTGTCCCCCTTAAACTAGGGAGCTCAGAACTAAACATAATATTCCAGATGGAGCCTCAGTAGGGCAGAGTACAGAGGGACAAGAACCTCTCTTGATCTGACAGACACACTTTTCTTGATCCATCCCAGGTTTCCATTGGCCTTCTTGACCACAAGAGCACATTGCTGTTCCATGGATAAATTGTTGTCCACTACAACTCTAAAGTCCCTGTCCTCAGAGGTACTCTACAGCAGATCACCTCCCGACCTGTACTGGTGCTTCTCATTACCCTTATTCTTGTTGAACCTTATTAGATTCCTCTTTGCCCAACTTTGTACTCTTTCCAAGTCTTCTTGGCAAGCTTGTATCTTGTGTGCTGACAGCACCACTCAACAATCAGTCGCAGAGGTTGATATTAAAACCCTTTGACAGTTTGCAGACATTTTAACCCGGAGACAAGTAGCTCTGTGTGACCACTAATGAACCCGAGGTGTGAAAAACATTGACTAAGGTGAAACAGTAAGAGGAGACAAAGCCACTAAATGGAGTTCTGCTATCAGCAGTGGGCTATTGTGGCTAAGAATGCCAGTGGCATCCTGGGGTGGATTACAGGAGGGGTGGTTAGTAGATCAAGAGAGTCTCCTCCCCCTCTACTCTGCACTGGGGAGATGACATCTGGAATATTGTGCCCAGTTCTGGGCCCCTCAGTTCCAGAAAGACACAGAACTGCTTGAGAGAGCCACACGGATGGAGTGGAACATGTCCATGATGAGGAAACACTGAAGGAGCAGAGTCTCCTTAGCTTGGAAAAAGATTGAGGGATGACTTCATTAATATTTATAAATAAGGGAAGGGCAGATGTCAGGAGGATGGAGCCAGTCTCTGCTCAGTAGCATCAGTATCCAATGATAAGACAAAGGGCAACGGGTGTGAGCTGGAACAGAGGAAGTTCCCCATCAGTATGAGAAGGAACTTCTTCCCAGTGAGGGTGGCAGAGCACTGGAACGGACTGCCCAGGGGAGTTGTGGAGTCTCCTTCTCTGGAGATGTTTAAAACCTGCTTGGACATGTTCCTGTGCAACTTGATCTTGGGGATCCTGCTGTGGCGAGGGGATTGGACTGGATGATCTTTTGAGTTCCCTTCCAGTCCCTAATGTTCTGTGATCAGCACTGCAGATAGTATCTGTAGTAGATGTACACCCTGGTTGTGAAAGCCAAGATCTCAACTCCTAAGTGCATGGTTTATTTGTACTTAAAAACAGGTAAATAGTGTTGGTGTTCATTGCATTACTTTGGCTAAATGGGTAAGTCACAGGTGGATAAAGCCTGAGGTTTAGTTTGATTGAATGTTCTTAGCAGAAAATATTAGGAAGTTAAATCTGGGAGTAACAATTCTTGAAGGCTTAGCTGAACTGGCTGATAAAGCATAATTGTCTCATAGCTGTAATATACTGCCTCAGAAACACTGCATCCTCTANAAGTTCCCCATCAGTATGAGAAGGAACTTCTTCCCAGTGAGGGTGGCAGAGCACTGGAACGGACTGCCCAGGGGAGTTGTGGAGTCTCCTTCTCTGGAGATGTTTAAAACCTGCTTGGACATGTTCCTGTGCAACTTGATCTTGGGGATCCTGCTGTGGCGAGGGGATTGGACTGGATGATCTTTTGAGTTCCCTTCCAGTCCCTAATGTTCTGTGATCAGCACTGCAGATAGTATCTGTAGTAGATGTACACCCTGGTTGTGAAAGCCAAGATCTCAACTCCTAAGTGCATGGTTTATTTGTACTTAAAAACAGGTAAATAGTGTTGGTGTTCATTGCATTACTTTGGCTAAATGGGTAAGTCACAAGTGGATAAAGCCTGATGTTTAGTTTGATTGAATGTTTGTAGCAAAGAAATATTAGGGAATTAAATCAGGGAGTAACAATTCTTGAAGGCTTAGCTGAACTGGCTGATAAAGCATAATTAATGTTTCATAGCAGTTTTGTATTTGTTGTTTGAGAAACATACTCGGCACTCCTTCGCCAAAGAGCAGAAGGACTCTAGTACCAGCACAGAGGAATTTACATTGCAGTCAGGTTAACCTGTTCTCACGTCTTTGTTCCTTCCAGTTGTCACTGTCTTTGCTTCTCTGTACTGCTGTTACTGTCTCTTGCCTCCATGTCAGGCGTGTTTCAGCAGCAGGAGAATAAAGAATGAGTCTCAGGGATCCAAGAACACAAAGAAAAAGCAGGGAGAAGAGATGGAATCTAAGAAGTGTGTAAGGAGAGGGACTGTTTGGAACCACCCGTGCTTCATCTGTGTGTTTTCTGGACAAGGTGTTAAAAGACAAACTTGCTGAGATCGTAGCGATGCTTGAGCTCTGCTGCACTTCTTCCCCTGGTGCTGGTCACCAGGCTGTTTGTAGAATTTATCTGCCACAAAAAAGTTGGTTTAGTAGCACTTAATCAGTCTAAATCTATGCCTTTAAGCCCAAATTTGCTTCAGATATCTAAGTGCCAGAATAAATCACAGGCTTTGTATATTTAAAGGATTGAACTTCATAATTCCATGCAGTGCAGAATTTCTAACCCTTATGGAGCAATAGTGATTGTCCTCAAGCTGCAGCCAGCTTGTTCACACACTTTATTTGCTCCCTCAACATATCACAGGACGTCTTTAACTTGCTATTGCTGGGCTATTGCTGGCCCTGACAGTCAATGGTGCCTTTTAAATTTGGGATTTCTAGCATTGCCAGGAGAATGTTGATCCTTTGTTTTCCTATAGCTGTTTTTATTTTGAACTTTGTTAGTTTATCTTTTTGTGTTTTCCTTTAACAAAGTCAAACAAAGCAACTCATCAGGGGTTACGAAATAAGGGTTCTGGCTATGTTTCTAAACAGTGCTGTCCAGTAAGAGTGGACCTGTAGAGTGAAACAGGACCTCATGTCTAAATTATGCATTTCAGGATGTTTATTTCATACTGGGGGCAGTTCTGGGCCCCTAACTTCGAGAAACACGTTAAAGGTCTGGAGTGGGTCCAGAGGAGCAATGAGGCTGGGGAAGTGACTGCAGGGAAGGTCTGACGGGGAGAGGCTGAAGGAACTGGGGATGTTTAGCCTGGAGGAGACTCGGGGACCTTCTTCCTCTCTACAAATCCCTGAAGGGAGATTGTAGTCAGGTGGGGTTCAGGTGGCTCTTCTCCCAGGTAGAGGTAGAGTCCCCATCCCTGGAAGTGTTGAAGGACAGTGTGGCTGTGGCCCTTAGTGCCCTGGTCTGGCTGATGGGGCGATGTCAGCATTCTGGACCAGGCTGGATGAGCTCAGAGGGCTTTTCCAGCCTCAGTTCTTCTGTGATTCTGTGGGTGCAGAGGCATGCAGCAGTACTGAGAAACTCACTTCAACTCAGGGTTTGGTGGATGGGGTTTTGCTTGGCCTTGAGGCTGCTGATGGACATTTGCTAAGCACCATGAGAAAGGCACCCTGCAAGATATGTTTATTAAGCAGCTAGGGAACTCTCTGTCTCTAAGATCTATTGAAACTGAATTCAGGGTACTCAGCTTGAAATAGAAAATGACTTTGTGCTGTGCTTGACAAAAAAGGTCCGATAATGCGACAAGCGTGGAATGACCTGTCTACTGCCTTGATTTTCTGATAATCTGCAGTCTGGGTACTTTGAGGAGGAAATTGCATCTGTGTCAATATAGTCTGTAGACATGTTATTTGTCCTGTAACTCCTGAGCCCATTTATAATTGTACCACTGAAATGAAATATGTGACAATAAGTCAAATACAGAATATCTGTTTTTTTGAAGCCACTACTTGATTCGATGTCTTCTGGTTGTTGCAACGGAGGATTATAGCTGTGAATTGCAGATAGTGTAAGAGAATTTGTAGAGTGAAACAGTTTGTCCTGATAACCACGTAGCATACATCACGCACCCGAGAGGGTTTTGCTTCAAGCTAAATAGCATGGTTCTGTGCTACCACCTGGTACACAGATACACACATCACTAGGTATCGGAAGGGACTCCACAGGCCATCAGGTGCAACCTCCCCGACTCAAGCAGGACCACAGAACCTATGGCAGGTCACACAGGAACACATCCAGATAGGTCTGGGAAGTGTCCAGAGAACGAGGCTCCGCAACCTTCCTGGACAGCCCGTTCTAGTGCTCTGTAACCTTACAGTAAAGAAGTTCTTCCTCATGCTTAGGCTGAACTTCCTATGCTCCATCTGACACCTATTGACCTGTGTTTTAGCACAGAGCACAATTAAATAGAAATTCTTAGTTCTCTTTTTTGGGAACTGAACTGGAAACTTCAAATCCTTCACTCTGGTTATGTTATACCAAGGCTAAAGGAAGAAAGTGCTCTGCCCCACCTCTGGGACCCCATGGTCAATCCCTGGGGCTAAAGGTTCATCCTGTTCTCATTCCTTAGGTTGACAAACCACCACTGTGGATGAGAAGCCTCACAGTATCAGGACATAGCAGACAAGTGAAAGCAAGCATTCATGAAAGTGGCAGTTTACAGGATTAAAGCAATTAAAAAAAAAACTTGACAAGGGGAAATTTAAGTAAATTAAAGGTAAGGGGAATGGGAAAGGCAAAGCAGGAAGGTCTAAAGTAGCACATATTTCAGTATTCTTCTGCAAATATCTGTCCAAAAGGCTAGTAAAGTAGCATCCTTCTTGAACAAGCTGCTCCATTAGTTTGTCTCTATTCATGGTCTGCTTTGGGGAAGAACTCCCAAAGCATCCCCACTGCAAGTCAGAGAGAACAGTCGCCGTCACAGCATAGTTTTTAGCATTTTCAGAAGAAACCTGATCAATGACTGGTCCTTGGGATCAATCAGTTTCAACATGCCTGGTGGGAACGGTCAGTCATAAAAACAGAACAGGTTCAGCTGGAAGAAACCTTCCAGATCACCAAGTCCAACCATTTCCTACCCCCCATCACTACCACTAAACCCTGTCCCCCAACACATCTACCCTTCTCTTCAACACCTTCAGGGATGGGGACTCAGCCCCCTCCCTGGGCAGGCTGTTAGATGATGATGATGATACTGCTAAATGGAAGGACTGCCTAACTCTTGTTTTCTAGAAGACTAGATAAAATCTAGATTAAATTCTAACTTTTCAGTACTTGAATGGGGCCTATAAGAAAGATGTGGACAAGCCTTTTAGCAGCATCTGTTGCTGTAGGACAAGGAGGAAAAGTTTTAATCTAAAAGATGGTACATTTAAACTAGATTTAAGGAAGCAGTTTTTTTTCCCGTGATGGTGGTAAAACACAAGAAAAGGTTGCCCAGAGAGGTGTTCAGAAGTCCCATTCCTTGAAACGCTCACGTTCAGGCTAGAACGTGAGCAAGCTAGAATGTGCCTGTGAGCAAGAGCTGAAGATTTTCTGGCTAACTGCAGGGAGGTTGGACCAGATGACTTCTAAAGGTCCCTTCGAAGCAGCAGAGTTCTCTGATTCTGTGACTCTATGACTTAAAACTCCTGTAATACAGGTGTCATTCCTAAGGCCTCAGTGCCATCTGTTCTGATCTGCTGATCCTCTCGTGTTGCTCCAATTACTCACTAACATACACCCAGCCCGCAAAGCTAGCCGATAATTAGCCCGCGCATCCAGCGCGTCCAGCTTGGAGCGCAGACCTCATTACACTTTCACAAAGCGTGTGTGACATTTGCTTTCCTTTGTTTATACGCAGCAAAAAAGTTACTTTTTAAAGTGCAGGAGGCCCCTGTAAACAAGGGCTGGGAAGCCACACATTAGGAAATGTCAGCAGTATGGTTGCAGAGGTGTTCAGCAGTCACAACTGCAAGTCAAGCAAATTAGAGCTGAGCGCTGGGTGTACCACACACATTAGTTGTTAATGCTATTAAACCTCTGGTTCCCTGGGGGTTTTACAGTGTATTATTTGGATGGGTTTCCTTTCTCTTTTCCATTACTGTTAGTTCTCTAGCACTTTGGAGCAACTCTGATCAGAGCTATGCTCATCTGTTGTAGCATGCACATGTACATATAGGTCTGGGAGTGAGTGAGCTATACCAGACCTGTGAAATACAGCTGAACTCCATGACTGAAAATAGTCCTAAATAGAAATTGAACTGCACTGGCCATTCTCCTGTGACCGTGCCTGCCCCCCAAATGGAGTGGGGCACTAATGCTGGGAGCTTGTTACTCCTCAGTCATGGTTTTACTGCTCTTCTGCTGCACCAGACCCAGACTTCAAATACCTGCCAGGCTCTGCTCAGTGGCATCTAATAGCACAAGGGGCAACAGATGTGAGTTGGAACAGAGGAGGTTCCACATAAATCTGAGAAGGAACCTCTTCCCAGTGAGGGTAACAGAGTGCTGGAAGGGGCTGCCCAGGGAGATTGCGGAGTCTCCTTCTCTGGAAATACTTAAAACCCACCTGGACATGTTCCTGTTCAGCTGGATCTAGGGGATCCTGCTCTGGTGGGGGGACTGGACTGGACAATCTTTTGAGGTTCCTTCCAGCCCCAAACATTCTGTGGTTCTCAGACTTACTGTTATTTTTTGGCAGTAGTAACATTAGTTGAGCTGACAGTATCCTCCTGACAAGTTTTCAGTGTGTGCTCACAGGCAGAGTGCAGAATTCTTCGTAGTGCTGCCAAGCACGAGATGAAACATCACTAAGTGAGTTGACTGCATTGGTTTGCAATTCTTTTATTGTCTGTCATTTGCTACTTTGTCCAACGTACCCAAGACCACTCCTTGAGTACTGGGTCCACTTTTGGGTGCCACAGTATGAGGACGTTGAAGGGCTGGAGCCGGGCCAGAGAAGGGCAACAAGGCTGGCGAGAGGGCTGGAAAACAGACCATGTGAAGACTGGCTGAGGGAACTGGGGCTCTTTAGTCTAGAGAAGAGGAGGTTCAGAAAAGACCACCTTGCTCTCTACAGCTACCTACTGAGAGACTGGAGCACAGCTGGTGCTAGTCTCTCTCTTCTCCCAAATTACTAATCGCAGGAAAAGAGGAAATGGCCTCAAGTTGTGTTAGGGGAGGTTCAGATTAGATCTTACGAAGAAGTTCTCTGAGAGGGCTGTTGGGTACTAGAACATGCTGCACAAGGAGGTGGTGGAGTCCCCATCCCTGGATGTGTTTAAAACCAGGTAGCTAGAGTGCTTGAGGCCATGGTCTAGGGGTTGGGGAGCTGTTGGGCTGAGGGTTGAACTTAATGATCCTGCAGGTCCTTTCCAGCCATGATGATTCTATGACTGACTATGCTACAGTGGATGCAAATTGAAAGTATACACCAGCAAATTTATCTAGGTTCTTATTTGACACTAATATTTCTTGGAGGTTGCAAATTATGATGTAAGTCAGGTTATAAAAGGTCTTCTCCTGAGAATTTCAAAACTGAACAAGACAATGTGCTTTTTCAGATATACTTCTAAAAATAAGTTAAAAATATCCTTTTATGTAGTTTTTATCCATCTATGCAGCTTTGAAACATAAATATAAATGAAACTCCTTTGAATATCTTTGGAAGACAAGTAAAAGACATCTAAATACTTTTTGTGTGGAAGAGATACTTCCACAGATATTAAAGAAATCTCTCCCATTTCATTTCAATTTCCCTGAAATTAACTTTTGTTTGGGGTTTTTTTTTGTGGTTTGCATAATAGTTACTTCTGCTCAAATTGTTTTCCTTTTCTAAGGATGCTCTGCAGATGGTATAAGCACATTGCTTTGTAATGATAGATAAACTCAATTCCTTTCATCAAAAGATAATGTAAAGATAATGTTGTGGTAAACAGACTCACACTAAAACACCAGGTTTCTTCAGAAAATATGACAATCTTAATTGCCCTGTGATTGTGGATGTTCAGGTATAATAACAAAGAGCATTGATTTTTTTTTTTAAGGTTTCTTCCAATTTTCAGTTCACCACACGAAAAAGTTCTACAATGCATGTTGTAAGGAAATCAAAGTCATAGAAAAATATATGCTACATTTTTAAGTGTTAACAGCAATATCAAGTTTCAGAATGTGTTGTAACAAGGTAAAAGGAGCACAGGTTCATAGAGTCGTCATGGCTTGAGGAAAATCTCCAGGGTCGCCAAGTCCAGCCCTCAGCCCAACAGCTCCCTGACCCCCANTTTTTAAGGTTTCTTCCAATTTTCAGTTCACCACATGAATAAGTTCTACAATGCATGTTGTAAGGAAATCAAAGTCATAGAAAAATATATGCTACATTTTTAAGTGTTAACAGCAATATCAAGTTTCAGAATGTGTTGTAACAAGGTAAAAGGAGCACAGGTTCATAGAGTCGTCATGGCTTGAGGAAAATCTCCAGGGGGAGGTGTTGGGATGAGGGCTGGACTTGATGGTCCTTTGCAGCTGTGATGGTTCCATGATTCTCTGAAGTGATAGCCTGACTTCACCTGATTCAAATAAAGAAAGTTGACATGTTGACAGGTTTTCACCATACAAAAAGAAATGCCATTAACTACCCACTTCACCACACAATCAATTTAAATCTTAGACTCACTACTGAAACAATCCTTTTTCTACAAGCAGTATAATTTGAAGTATGTTAATGCTTTAATGTATTGGCTTCCCAATGTTAATCTGTTTTATTTGGTTTAATTTCTCATATCTTATGTAATCAATTACATTGCTTCTAATTAGGTTTTCAGTTTAAGTGCAACTAATCGGAGGAGTAGACCTTTCAATTACGAAGACATTATGAAGTTATTGTGCTGTACAATTACATATTCATTCTCATTAAAACCACCACATGGTGTATGCATAAGTAACATTGCTTCTGAAGTTCACTATTTTCATAATTTAAAAATGTCAAGAACAGTTAGTCTAAATTATAGTTTTCATTGCCTTAGAAATACAAACCACAAAGAAAATCCAGATACAGAGCTTTAAAGATGAGTTTCAGGTTTCCAACTAATTCTGTAAGCAGGAAGACACCAGGTACTGATTCAGATTTTCTTACTCTTTAAAACTTTTGGTGTTATACAGGTATTTTTTTAAAAAAAAAAAAAAAATCTGTTTCAGAAGGGTCAAGCATCCCCTGCACTCAAAATCAGGAATTAGTTTGCTGTCATTGTACCATTTTATGTAGAAAAATAACCTGCTGCAGGAGAAAGTGTAAGGATGTGTCCCTCAGTACCGCTTTGGAAGTGTAGAGATGCAGTGGAATTCTCAGGGTAGTTGCAACCAGCGATGCTTCACAGCAGTTTCAAAAAGTTCCAAAGCAGCCTGCTACAGATAGGGTTCAAATCCCTGCAGTCACCTCTTCTTTTGTCCCAGATATTTCATACCATGCCTAGAGTTGACAAAGATGTACAGCAATTAATGACTCCTCCTTATCTTAACACCTTGCTGTAATGCTTTATAGAACCACAGAATCATCATAGCTGGAAAGGACATCCAGGATCATCAAGTCCAGCCCTCAGCCCAACATCTCTCTAATCCCTAGACTATGGCCTCAAGTGCTGTAACTACTTGGTTTTAAACACCTCCAAGGATGAGTACTTCACCTCCCTGGGCAGCCTGTTCCAGCGCCCAGCCACTCTCTCAGATGTGGTCTTACCAGGGAAGAGTAGAGGAGGAGAACCTCTCTTGATCTACTAACCAACTCCCTTTTAATCCACCTAAGGATGCCACCAGCCTTCTTGGCCACAAGGGCCCATGGCTGACTCATGGTCATTCTTCTGGCCACCAGGACCCTCAGGTCCCTTTCTCCTATGCTGCTCTCCAACAGGTCAGTTTCCAACCTGTCCTAGTACCTGGGGTTGTTCTTGCCCAGATGCCACTCTACACTGCCCTTGCTATAGTTATTTAAATGTCTCCCTGCCCAAAATAAATAGATCAATAAAGTAAAGGAAAGAAGGAAAGTTGTTGTTTTCTTTGTCAAACAAAAATCCAGGGTTCCCACATTAAAATAGGCTCTCAGATACATTATTTAAAATAGATTATATTTTTCAGATTTTTTTCCTTTTCTCATCCAATGAAGAATTAGTGTTGTCTCTTATTTGGCACAGATATGTATGGGTGTCAGCTTGGTTTTCTGCTCTTAAATCTCCTTTTTTAAAAAAAAAAACACCAAAAACCCTCTTTTGCAGTATACTGTGCTTAATGATTTATTTGTAATAAGCAATAATCACGAACAGGTATCGTTCGTAGCAGATTGCTACGTGATACCTTTGGCTGTACTTCCTACGCTATTCCTATTGTGTCTATAGATCATGAACCAACTATGTGCCCCTGCTTCTAGGAAATGTCAACAGTTTAGCATTGATTGAACTTCCTAGTCAGGAATACACAGGCTGGCATGTAAACTGATGGTCCGAAAGAAGAGCATCTGTAGGTTTCTTCTAACTGCTAATTATTTGCATTTGCAAATAGTGCAAATAGACTCAAGTGTTGACAGTTCCAGTGCTGTGCCCTTACAATGCCAGTATAAATAAATCCATGAGCAATACCTGCATTTCTGAAACAGAGAAGCATTCTTATTTCTGTGTAAATCTTCACTGCAAGTCTGAGGGGTGACCTCGTTAATGCTGATAAATATGGAAAGTGCCGATACCATCAGGAGGATGGAGCCAGGCTCTTCTCAATTGCATCCAATGATAGGACACAGGGCAACGAGTGTAAGCTGGAACATAGCAGGTTCCAATATGAGAAGGAACTTCTTCCCAGTGAGGGTGACAGAGCCCGGGAAGGGGCTGCCCAGGGGGGTTGTGGAGTCTCCTTCACTGGAGATGTTTAAAACCTGCCTGGATATGTTCCTATGTGACTGATCTAGATGATCCTGCTGAGGCAGGGAGATTGGGCTTGGATGATCTTCTGAGGTTCCTTCCAATCCCTAACTTTCTGTGATTCTGTGACAGCTCTCCTTTTCTGCTGAGATTTAGACCAAGATTCACATATTTAATTTACATTGAGAAACAAGTGATGAGAAGACTGTTGCCTAACTTTGCGACTTGTTCCACAACTGGTTGTCAAAGTAACAAGGGAAATGTTGTTTTTTCTGTGTAGGCACTGAGACAACATTGTGTAGCTCTACGTTAACGGGTGTTCTAGCAGCATTGCCAAACCAGCAAGTTTGGGGAGGATCAAAGCTACTTGGGAACTTCTAAACCACAGGGCATTCCCAAAAGTTATCTTGCAGCTGTGCATCGAAAGATGCTCTTGTTCATCTTATAACTAGCAGAAACTGCATCTGTTTGAGTGCCCGTTGAGGCAGTTTATAGGGGATGTTTGTATCCGAGTACATCGCAGATTGCAGAGGCTCTCGAGTCACAGTGAAATGCATCCACGTCCTTCTGAAGCAGTGTTTATTCAATCTGGGCAGTGTTACTTCTGAAATACGTTTTAAGTGAAGTGGAATGAATGGTCTCACATTAACTTCCTCATTGATAACACGTTTGGAATTTCTCATGCTGAAATGTGACTATATTTAGGAGCACTTTTTCCCTACCATTCATTCCTTCCTGGTTGTTTATCTGAGTCCTCCTGCCAAAAAAGGACTTTGGAGTAAACAAGCAGTAAATAAAGTTGATTGTAATGCATATTAGTGCCTGAAGGAAAATATATCGAAAAATGATGTCGCTTTTCTTTTAAAAAACCCTAATCATTAAATACTCATTTCCTACACTGTGGACTGGAAATATCATAGATTTCCTAATTTTTTTAAATGAAGTTTGAGCCAATATCAGCCTGTACTTTATCACCTCTCAGTCCTTGACGTTAATGCTTTGATATGAATCTTGGCACTTTGCTCTGCAGAGGTGTTATGTCTTCACAAATGTAAACTTAGAGTTTAAGACCCTGATTGCAGCAAAATCACTAATCTTTTGTCTGCAAATTTGTGAGGGTTATCCGTCCAATGGATTTACATTATGTGTGTTTTCTTCTGAATAATAAATAAGTTATGTAGGCAATATATGAGAACTTCATTGCCAGTAATGTGCACACCTTTTTCTTTTCAAGGACTGATAGTACAAAACCAATAAATTCTCAACATCAAAGCAAGTTTCTGAATATTTTATCAGAGATGTAGCGTGTGGAGAGGTGAACCCACTAGACCATCACTTTACTAGACAGCTTGTTTTACTCAGACCTAAAACAACTGAAAAATAATTGAAAATAGCCAGATCTTGCTATTATTTACATGTTTTACTGAGCCTGAATTAAAGACTGATGCCAAGTAAATATACAAGCTGTTGGCTGTCTTCTGAAAGAAAAGCAGAGCACTAGGACTTGGAAAGGAAGCTTTTCTAGAGGGTCATATGAAGCAAGCTGCATATGGAAATATCTGCACAGAAGAGGGTTTGTGAAGTTATAGATCTTGAAAACCAGTAAGAGGCAAATCTTTTCAGTCTAGTGAGTCATGCCAATCATCGTATCTGAGGTCTGTTCTACCAAATTGAACTGAGAAGAAGATATAGACCAGAAAACTCGGTTTCTGTCGGTTTGCATTAGATATTGCTAACAAAAAAAAGGTCAGTGTACTGGGAAGAAAAATGTCTTTCAATTTCCTCTCACCAATTCATCAATCCATGATGAAACTGAAAAGCATCCTAATTTATTTAGTGAGTGGAGAATCACAAGTCAAGTTTTGCACCTGAAAGAAAAGCATTCACTCAGCATGTGAATCTTTGCATCTTATTAAGGCACCATCCTTGTCATGGTTTGACAGTGGAAACTCTTGTCTTCATTTTTGTTTCTTAAAGATAGATTATGATTGTGGAAAAGCATTTTTAGCTTACAGCAGTAGTTGTCTTGTCAGGTTAGGTAGTGGACTGGCCCTGTATGTTAGGGAATATTTTTATTGTCTTGATCATAATAATGGGGGTGATAATAGGGTTGAGTGTTTATGGGTGAGAGTTGGGGGGAAGGCTAGCAAGGCAGAGCTCTTGTAGAGCACCCAACCAAGATTAAAAAGGTAGATGAAATACTTTTTGAACAGCTAGCAGAATCCTCACAGAAACCCTCTGTTTTCCCTGAGAAGTTTACTGCTCGCAGTTTAGGACAAAATTCTTTCCTATGAGGGTGGTGAGATGCTGGAACAGGTTGCCCAAGGCACTTGTGGCTGCCCCATCCCTGGCAGTGTTGAAGGCCATGTTGGCTGGGACCCTGAGTAACTGATCTAGTGAAGGTGTCCTTGCCTGTGCAGGGTGGTTGGGACTAGGTCATCTTTGAGGTCTCTTCCAACCCTGGCCATTCTGTGAGGTATGGGGTTTTTCTGTTCTGTCAGACAAATGTGAATGTAGTTGTGAATTCAACTTTAAGACACTAACATCCCATCAGTAAAGTACAAAGGTCTGAGTAAGATTGTTTTACCAAATTGCAGTAGACAGAATTGCTACAGAGTACATCCCAAAGAAATACCATCACATTTATTACCCTTCAGTGTTTCAGAAAAGGCTAAACTTTGCAGGAAGGCTCTTCTGCTAGCTCTCCTGAATCATGTCACCCTTCTTTGCCGCACTCCATATGCTCGATTTGCCACTCGTACGTAGTTATAAGAGCTCCTTGCTGCTGTTCTCCTTTGGATGGGGTTTGGAATGAAAATATATGTTAATCAATATAAACTCCTCAAAGTTACTGTGGAAACAAGGCTTCTGTGAATATGTACTAAGGTAGTGAATTCACAGCAAAGCTGTAGCAACACAGGGCAAGATCTCGACAGCAGAACAGAATTTACTAGTGGACCTTAATGAAGGACAACCACTGCTTCCTGGAGTAAAGCTTCCTCTACACCTGAACCATTCAGCCTGATCTTGCTTTGTCCAGCACTCTGAGTCAGGAAGCTGTAGAAGACCTGGGCGTGTTTCCTGCTTGCAAACCTGATGTAACCAGAAAACTGCTACCAAAAGGGCCAGTTTGTAGCCCTGAAGCATGAGGCATAGTCAAGCTCACATATACCCACATTATTCTGCCTCTTCAAGAGCAGAAGCTGCCTAACTGGTCCCTTATTTCATGTTCCTCAACCTTGATTCTGCTGTGGTCCCATAATAGGGTGCTGCAGTGGCACTGTTGGTGCATCTATTCAGTTCAAGATATCTGCAATAGCAGGAGGTTCTGTTCAGTATAAAGAATGAGTGTGGTTTTGTTTAATATTTCACTTTAGATGAGAGCTTATGGAAATTAAAATAGGAATGGCAGGGTTCTTTCTGGACAAATGTTGCATTATTTATATCCTCAATTATTAATATCCTTTGTCAGTTTCTCTTCATTTCACTTTCCCAAAGTTCCTCTTTCCTTCTAGTATTTCATGAGCACTAGGTCTTTGCTTGACAATTTAATCACACCATCTAAAGTCAAAGTGATACGATCTAAGAGTTGTGGTGTAATCCTGAGTCACAGCTGAGCCTCCGAGTTACACAGATTTCTGCATTTAGCAAGCAGCCATGTAAAGACAATATCACAAGTTCTACTGAGGTTTCCTCTTTTTGAGGTTTGGGGGTTCATTCAAACTTGGAAAAGGGCAATGTGAGCAGGTCAAAACTGAAGATTTCATTAGGTTCACTCTGTAACTCAAGATAGATGAACTGTGTTACATTCTGAGAAAACAGAGCTGAAGTGGAGATCATGCAGGGAGAATTCAAGGTGTGATCACTCAGAGAAAGTGATTCCATTGTATTGCTTTGACAAACTGTTCTTTCACCAGTGTGGACGTTGCTCACTGTATTAATTTCATCTTTCATCTAAATAATCTCTTCTGATGATAAAGACCCTTGTAAAGCAAATTATGCAACACTCAGAGATGTGATCTGCTCATAAAATAACTGACACAATTTCAGTTTGATCAGTTTGTACTTCGGGTCTCTCTTGTCAAACACCCTAGGTAGTGTCTTTACTCGGAGTGTTGTGTTAAATTAGCATTAAAACACCAAACCAGCCAGTTCAACCTGGAGACGAAGCTCCCAGGTGACCTTCAAGCAGCTTTCCAGTCTCTGAAGGGGGCTACAGGAAAGCTGGGGGAGGGCTTTTGACATGAGTGTATAGTGAGAAAACAAGGGGAAAGGGTTACAGACTTGAAGAGGCTGAGTTTGGACGTGAGGAACAAACTCTCGGCTGTGAAGGTGCCGAGATGCTGCACAGGTTGCCTGAGGAAGTTGTGGCTGCCCCATCCCTGACAGTGTTGAAGGCCAGGTTGGCTGGGGCCCTGAATAACCTGATCTACTGAAGATGTCCCTGCCTATTGCTGAAGTGCACAGAGTAAACAAGACAAAAAAAGAACTGTCATCTTTATAAAAAATACTCCATTTGGTTTCTAGATTACGTTCTCCTCCCCCTCTACCCTGCCCTGCTGAGACCACATCTGGAATCTTGTGTCCAGTTCTGGGCTCCTCAGTTCTAGGACACAGAACTGCTTGAGAGAGTCCAGCACAGAGCCGCAAAGATGCTGAAGGGAGTGAAACATCTCTCTGATGAGGAAAGGCTGAGTGAGCAGAGTCTTTTGAGCTCAGTAAAAAGGAGACTGAGAGGTGACCTCATAAATGTTGATAAATATCGAAAGGGTGTATGTCAGGAGGGTGGAGCCAGGCTCTTCTCAGTGTCATCCAATCATAGGACAAGGGGCAACCGGTGTGAGCTAGAACATGAGAGGTTGTACATCAATATAAGAAGGAACTTCTTCCCGGTGAGGGTGACAGAGCACTGGAAGGGGCTGCCCAGGGGGGTTGTTTCCTTCTCTGGAGACATTTAGAACCCATCTGGACATGTTTCCCTGTGACTTGATCTAGGTGATACTGCTGTAGTGAGGGGATTGGACTAGATGATCTTTGAAGGTTCGTTCCTATCTCTAATGTTCTGTGGTAAGGAGGAAGGACCAGAAAGCATCTTCAACAGAAGTATGGTGCCTAGCAGATCTAGAATAAAATGTTATTTCAATAAAAATTAAAGAAAAAATTTGATTGCTACATTGGTGTGTTTTCCCAAAATTCTGGATTACTACTTAATCACAAGTTAATGAGAGGTCACTGCTGTAAAGCAGCCAGCCAGATGTGATTGTACAGGATAAGGTAGCACTAGCTCTCCATAGAAATGAGAGGAACTATGTAGCTTACTACTCTAGCCTTGTGTTAAATGCTTTCAATTATTCTGTGAAAAGGCACAAAATTCTTCTATTTTGACAGTCAAGACTGTCCATTCAAAAAGACTCTTATATAAGAAGTCTTCAGACATAGTTAGGTATTTCCTTTCATCTGATCTTTAATCAAAAGGTCTAACCTTTAACACTAGAACACTTGAAGGTCAATAAACTCTATTACATTCATATATTGATTTTGAGGACCCTGACCCTTGCCAGGTATCACTGGCCATAGAGGGCATTGATGACAACACAGTAATAAAAAGATCTAAAAACTCGTTCAGTCTTTCCTCTGTCTAAATCAAATACAATTAAAAAAACCCTATCAAAGCAACAATAACAAAGAGAAAGGAAAAAAAAAACCAACAAAACCCCCGCTGTGCAGGACTGACAGTAGATTCAGGGCTCCAGCACTATTGGGAGGAGTGGAAGTGTACAACTGTTACAGCTAAACTACTGTCACGTCACTTTTGGCAATGACTGCTGTCATTGGCTGACAGTAGTAAGGTCTTTGCTCAGCCTTCTCCTCTCCCCACTAAACAACCCCACTTCCACCAGCCATCCTTCATGAGACCTGTGCTACAGAATCCTCAGTGGTTTCATTGCCCTTCTTTGGACAGTCCAGCGCGTCTATGTTCTTCTTGTACTGGAGGACCCAGAACTGAACACTGTCTTCCAGTGCTGAGTGGGAAAGGACACTTCCCTATTCCTTCTGGCCATACTATTTTCTATACAAGCCGGGATACTGTTGGCTTTCTTGGCCACCAAGGCACACTGCTGGCTCATATTCAGCCAGCTGTCAGACAAAAGTCCAAGGTCCTTTACCAGTAGGCAGCTTTCCAACCAGTCTCCCCCAGGCCTGAGCGTTGCATGGGGTTGTTGTGCCTCAAATGCAGCGCTTGACCTTGCTGAATCTCACACAGCTGTCCTTGGCTCATCAGTCCAGCCTGTCCAGACCCCTCTGTAGAGACTTCCTGCCCTGAAGCAGATCAACAATCCTGCATGCCATGAGCTTTGTTTGGAAAATGGCTAAGGAATGAATTAAAGCACTAGCCCCAAAATTGTTAGGTCTTTGTTGCAGTTTGAAAATTACCAGAATTTTCAGATTTATAGATTTGTGCTTTCATGAATTAAAAAGATGCATATTGCTTTAAGAGAACCCCCACCCCCAGTGACCTGTCCTGGGGGAGGTTGTCTAGGTGAGAAGATGAAAGGGGCTAATGACCATAGCCCTGTCTCTTTTTGCTGAGGGGTCTTAGCCGGGCACAGGGTCTCCAGACCCATGCACAACCCCCTGACACACTTCTAGGGTGGTGGTGGGGGAAGATGGGTCCGCTGCAGCTTGGCTTCAGCCCACACCCCGGACCTGTTCTGCCATGGGGAGGGATGCAGTGACTGTGCATGGCCCTGTGGGTCTGGCCTGGCCCTGCATCTGTTCTGACCCGACTCTGGTACCAGCTGACACTGTGGATTGGGGAAACAAGGACTAGTTGCCCCCAACAGAGCAGCGATTCAGTGACTCGTGGTGAGCTGAAGGGCTTCTTCCCTTTCCCCGATGCTGAGGCAGGAGTAGAAGGGAGATGTGAGAGTCATAGAACCCTCTTGGCAACGTTTGCGGAGTTGGGGGTTAGCCCTGCTGTCTTGAATCCTGCATGTGGCCGGGACCATGCAGCTGTTGCCCCAGTCTTAGAAAACACTGATCAGCAGGAAGAGAGACTGGCTGTCATTTCTGCCACTGAGAAAAGCTGGGGATGCTTGAGTACTGGGGATAGAAGGAGCCCTAAGAGAGGCATCTGAGAATTCCTTCATGCTGAAGAAAGCAGGACTCAAGAAACCTTAAACCTTGGGCATGGAAGACAGAGTCTGGGTTCTTTGTTTGAAAGCATGTCTCCTGCATTGAGGGATGCAGTTCAGGTGCTGAGGAATCAGGCCTGCCTGATCAGCATTGAGCTGGAGAAGCCACACAAGAATTGAAGAGTTTGGCAGTCTGGGCAGCCAAGGGTACCGCTATTTGCAGACAGTGGTGATGCATGAATAATAGAAAGGGTGGTGGTACCAGTCTCTACTTGACTGATATGTTTTTTCCCCCTGGTCTCTAATATAAAAAACTAATGACTGATATTGTAGTGATCTCCCATTGTGTTTTTATCAGGATACGTGATGGCATTTGTGACACAGTTTCTAGTTTGTGCACGTTAACTTGCTTAACCTTTTCTTCTTTTTCTGCGTACAGTTACAGAGTTAATAAATCCTTTTCCATTCTCCCTAAGCTATCCATTGTCTGGCAAATTTTATCTGAGATCTCATAGAGACCTACCTGCTTTGTTTTCTTTTCCTTTATCTTTAATTGTGATCTTGAGCTCACCACAGTCTTTTTGTCTGACTGAGCTCCTGTGCTTCTAGAACCATTGCACACTGAGAATTTGGTCTAGATGTGTGTGAGCTTTTCTGACCACACAGAGCAGTCTCTGGCTGGGGTACAGCTGTAGCTTTTCAATGCACAGGGAAGGGTACAGAAACCTGACAGTTTGATGTGAAACAACAGCTGACAGGATTTCTATTTCCTATCGTAGGAAATGTGGAAACCTCCAAGCTTTTTTTAAAACTAGCAAGCTCTGAGAAAGCATTGGGTCTGTAACAGGAGAGAAACCATAGTTCACACTCAGGAAAGCCCTCAAGACTACCATGCTTCTGCTGAAGGGGGACAGCACTGTTGTCTGAACTACCCCAGTGGAAACGCCTTCAGGCTTCCAGGAACACGTAGCAGCTACCCCCCTCTTCAGCAGGATGCCCATGAGTCCAGCGTGTCTGAAAGATAGGAGCATCTAGATACCTCACCCCTGGCTCTAGGTCTGGCACCTGGTTACTGAAACCAAGAATCTGATAGCAGCAATGGACAGAGGGTTTAAAGAATGTCAGTCTGCATTGCTGACTCCTGAGATTCACAAAGAAATCCTGTGTACTGAAAATGGTTTGGGATTCCTGCTTATTCATCAGACATTTGCCTTCTCGTGCCATTAATAATAGCAGTTCTGGGCTTGTGCTGTAGCTGCCAATATCCACAGTGAAGCTTCAGATTAATATTTTTAATTAGAAGCTTTACAATCTTTATTCGCACTGTAATATGGGGGGGTTTGTTTCAGTTCAGTGAAGCTCTCTGGGTCACAGAAGTGAATCAAAACAGTCTGAAATAGCCAAAGTCATAGAGAAATATCCTGCATAAAATAACTTCCCAGTGGCATATTCTCAGTGGAATTTCACACAGCAGAGTGCCCAGCTGGCCAGGAAGGCCAACAGCATCCTGGCCTGGATCAGGAACAGGGTAACCAGCAGGAGTAGGGGAGATGATGGTGCCCCTGTACTCTGCACTCATGAGACCTCACCTTGAGTACTGAGTCCAGTTTTGGGCACCACAGAATCAGAAGGACATGGAGGGGCCAGAGAAGGGCAACGGGGCTGAGACCTGGAAAACAGACCCTATGAAGAGTGGTGGAGGGAACTAGAGTTCCTTAGTCTAGATGAGAGGAGCCCTCCTTGCTTTCTACAGCTACCTCAAAGGAGGTTTTAGCAAGGCTGGTCTTTTCTCCCAAGTTACGAATGCTAGGATGAGGGGAAATGGCCTCAAGTTGCATCCAGGGGAGGTTTAGATTGGATCTCGGCAAGAAGGTCTTTCCTGAAAGAGTTGTTGGGCACTGGCACAGGCTGCCCAGGGAGGTGGTGGAGTCATCGTCCCTGGATGTGTTTAAAACTGAGTATCTAGAGTGCTTGAGGCCATGGTCTAGGGGTTGGGGAGCTGTTGGGCTGAGGGCTGGACTTGATGATCCTGGAGGTCCTTTCCAGCCATGATGATTCCATTATGTGCTTAAATCTGTGACCATACTTGTTCTTCCTGTATCAGCTAATATTTCCTGTCACTGAAGGAGAGAGATTTCAGCCATGTGCATTTTGGGTAGAACAATGTCTGGTTTCTTTAGCTGTGTAAGATTTATGTGGGAAGCCACAGAACATTCTCCTGTGCACCTTTATGAAAGAACTAAATAGTTATTTCTGTGCTTGTGGGGTACTCCTACCTGAAGGAGATGCCACAGGCAGTGAGTAATTTGCAGAAAACAGCACCTCCTTGCTGTGCCATGTCCTCCTACTTGGTTCATCACAAGGAACAGCTTTTCCTGGAATCCCTGGATCCCAATGCTCTGAGTCACTGCAGATGATTCCCAGCTGCAGAATGTATATCAGAGCACAAAGCAATAGTTTTGTTGTTACTCTACATGACAGATAACTAGGACTGATAATCCTTGAGGCTAAGGCCTGATCAAGGAATCATCATTCATAGAATCATAGCACGATCAGGGTTGGAAAGGACATTAAAAATCATTGAGTTCCAACTCCTCTGCACAGGCAGGGACACCTTCACTAGATCATATTACTCAGGGTCCCAGTCAACCTGGCCTTCAACACTGCCAGGCATGGGGCAGCCACAACTGCCTTGGGCAATGCTTCAAGCATCTCACCACCCTCACAGGAAAGAATTTGTTCCTCAGGTCCAACCTCAATTTCCTCTCTTAGTGTCTGGAATCATTTCCCCTTGTCCTCTTGTTACACACCCGTGTAAAAAGCCCTCCCCCAGCTTTCTTGTAACCTCCTTGAGCTATTGGAAAGCTGCTTGAAGGTCACCTGGGAGCCTCCTCTTCTCCAGGATGAACGACTCTAGATTGCTCAGCCTGTCCTCATAGGGGAGGTGCTCCAGCCCACTGATCATTGTAGTTACTCTTTTCTGGACACGTTCCAAGAGCTCTATGTCCTTCTGATGTTGAGATCTCCAGAACTGGACCCAGTACTCCAGGTGGGATCTCACCAGTACAGAGTAGACTGGCTGTCCCTGCTTCTTTTGCTGCAGCTCAGGACATGCTTAGCTTTCTGGACTGTGAGCGCACACTGATGGCTTTTATTCAACTTCTGCACCACTGCCACCCCTAAGTCCTTCTCCTCAGAACTGTCCTCAATCCTTTCTCCTTCCAGTCTTTGTTAGTGCATGGGGTGCCTGGACCTAGGTGCAGAACCTTGCACTTACCCTTGCTGAACTTCATGCAGGGCGGGAATGGAATGATCTTCATTGTTGCTGCGTTGACACCCTCTGGTTTGTTGCTTTTAAAAAAAAAAATGAGTTTTTGATGGGGCTTTATACATTTGCCATGTAGTGGTTTTCCTCCTGAGTACTATAGTTCTCCACATCATCTGTGTCTCTGTTTAGTTTCCTTATTTGGCTTCAGCATGGATTTTCTCACACTGTAAGAGCAATTGGATCAGTAAAACTAAGCCAAGGGCACATAAACGTGGCTCACAGACTGCAAAACTCCCTCATGAGGGTAACAGGACATGATTTTTTGCATGATTTGGACTCTCTTCCATTGAGTGATTTCTCTGTGCAGTCTACTTGTGGCCATATTCTTGGCATAGGGTTTTTTGGGGGAAAACAAAAGTTCTGTTGTCCTACTGTGAAGCCAGAGACCCAGAAACTTGGTAAAAGTGCTTTGCTTTCTGCCTTGTGACTTGTGTCACAGCAAGGTTAATACCTAGGAGCTGGTGAAGGCAGTTTGTTCTTTACAGTGTTTGGTTCCAAATAGAAAAGAAAGGACAAATAGCAGTGTTTCTGGCCCTGAAATTTCATGGGTAGACCTTGAGGCAGTACAATAACAGGGTTCCCGGGTCTTTGTAAGTTGTAGCTTCCCTTTTTGTCCCCTCCTTTTGTTACGTGACTAGAAAAGACATCAGTTTGAAGAGTACCTCACTAAAGTGCTTATGGAAGAGGATCCAGAATCTTACCATAGATATCCTCTTTAGGGCCTCTTATTTAAGACCATTAACATTCTCTTTGTGAGTGGTTTCTATGACTGGCATTGCAAGAAAGGATGTCAATCCTCAGTCAGAGGATAGCAAGGTGGATTGGTCTGTTTAATCACCGAATTATCAAACATTAGTGATTGGAAGGGACCTCGAAAGATCATCTAGTCCAATCCCCCTGCCACAGCAGGATCACCTAGACCAAGTCGCACAGGAACATTTTTAATAGCAGCATGAAAAGTTTTCCTGGGACTAACTGAAACTGTATAAGGAGAAGAGCACTGTAATTAAGGACTTGTAAAGAGTTGTTGTTTAGTATGTTAGGAAAATGGATATTAGACGTGTCAATAGAGTGATCAACAAGGGATCTACATGGCTTTAAAGCAGACTTGATAATGCAATCAAATGCCATTACTGCAGCTCATGTAGTTTTAAATTTTGCTGCATGTTTGTTAATCCTAAGGCCTCGTGTTGTGAGTACAGCATACGCAGTTAGCCTCCGGCAGCAGCATCCACTCTGTTTTATTGTGATTGTGTTTCTGTAGGTACAGGAGTTGACCTGTGCAAATCTCTCTACGATACATAATGACTTACAGTCAGATATTGGGTTTCAGTTTTCTGTGGTGGATGTTTATTAAAGTTTTTAGAAATATGTGAATGTGTGCAATCTCATCCTGTTATCTTAATAATACAACTGTTCTGAGCTGACATACAAAAGCTGCTTGTGCCATGTTTGATGGGCATGCTGAAATGATGTGCTGTGTGGTTGGTTGAAGACCACTACTAAAGATAAAGGAAAAGAAAATAAGGCAGCTAGGTCTCGATGAGATATCAGATAAAATTTGCCAGACAATGGATAGCTTAGGGAAAATGGGCTTATTAACTCTATAACTGTATACAGAAAAGAAGAAATGGTTAAGCAAGTTAGTGCACACTGTGTCACAAATGCCATCACATATCCTGAGAAAAATGTAATGGGAGATCACTACTGGATCAGTGATGGAGACCAACTGCATGGCCGTG
>VXBP01005693.1:0-67972 GCA_013400115.1 Rhinopomastus cyanomelas | reverse complement strand
CCCCCCCCCCCCCCCCCCCACTTTGCACTCTGCAAACATGACTGAGAGGGTTCCTTGACCCTTGACTCCTCTGTCCTCCAGTCTCAGCTCCAGGGGGAAAGGGTAGAATCCCTTCAGCTCACCATGGGTCTCTGAATGGCTGCTCTGTGAGGGGGTGGTAGATCAGCACTAAGTCAGTCATTGCTTCTCCAGTCCATGGTGCCAGCTCTGGGCTGGGTTGAAGTTGCCACTGTCAAGCCAGGGTTTGGGCCGCGCAGAGCTGCCACATCCCTCCCTGTGGCAGGGCCAGAGCCGGGATCCAGGCTGGAGCCTAGCCGCAGCAGGTACCTAGGACAATTCTATAGCTTAGCCTCCCCTAGGACAAGTCATTGGGTTGGGGGGATCTTCTTAAAGCGACATAACCTTTTCTTCATGAAAGCACAAATCTATACATCTGAAAATTCTAATTTTCAAACTGTAACATGCTGTTTGTATTCTACCTCTTGTTATGGTGCTGTAGAAGATATTGCTGCTATTACAGTAGGGGACATAATAAACAGCAAAAATCCATTGTGGACAAGGACAGGTTGGCTGCTGTTCTGAGGTGGAAAAATGTTTTGAAACCAGAGAATTACAGACGTGCAGCCAGTGAGATGATGAAACTGTACGGTGCAGAATTGCAGCCTTACTGTTTGTTCTGCACAAGGCACGGAGCATCGCCCTAGCAATCCGCTCCCCAAGAGGTAACTAAAGATTCTTCTCACAAATTGTGCTATCAAAACCCAATTGTCTGGCTGTGTGTGCTTGGAAAATAACATGATCCCAAGCGCTGGAGTAGTGCTACTGCTTCTAGTAGTTTAGTAAAGAAGGCTCTAGGGACTCCAGCTCGTTCTTTAGCATCTGTACAGTCCTAGTCTGAACAGGTTTGCTTTGGCCTTCGCTTCTGTAACTTCTTACTTAGGGCTTCCCAAGGACAACAGGGTCAGGACTTCTTGTAAATGAGGGATTCCTATGAGACCAGTAATGAAGCAACTGTTAACTAATTATCGGTCTGTTTGGAAGACATTCACTTTTTAATTGACCTCAAAGCACTCAAGGAACAGAAGAAATCTGAGCAAAGATGGTTTGGGTCCAAGATGAACAATGAATTGGTTTCTTTCATGCGGCAATTGAATGGGTCTGTGGAGTCCACTGGACATACAAGTGTTTTGACTTCAGCATTCCTTTGCTTCAAATTAAGAATTAGCTACAAACAGCTTTCTGTGCCCTTTTATCAGCTGTCATTTTCTGTGCAAATAGTGTTCCCATCATCACTTGTCATGCAATGCAATTAATTTAAAACATAATCTGTTTCCTTTTAGCTCAAGTAGGAAAGTTCAATTCTGTGACTTGAATGTCAGGTGCAATTTTACAGAGATTGCTTGCAGGGCTGTTACACCTCACGGAGAAGATAATTATACAGCCAGAAGGAGCCTTAGGACTTTTTTTGTTCAAGAACAGGTTTTGTCCAACAAAATGATATTTAAGTTTTTACTATTTGAATATTGCCTGAAATTATCAGACTCGTGTCCCTGCTTTAACTGCTAAATAAGTTAATGCAGCAAACATGATGCTGCTGTTTTGGGGGAGTGGTTAAGTTTAAGATGATTGTGAGTGATACTCTTCCACAGCACTACTTTCTCTTTACACGTATGAGTGGCTGAAAGGTATAGAAGTAGTGGAATCACAGAACATTAGAGATTGGAAGGGATCTGGAAAGATCATCTAGTCCAATCCTCCTGCCACAGCAGGATCATCTAGACCAAGTTGCACAGGAACATGTCCAGGCTGGTTTTAAACATCTCTAGAGAAGGAGACTTCACAACCTCCCTGGGCAGCCTGTTCCAGTGCTCTGCAAAATACTTATCTATAACAGAAAATCAATAATGTGATCACCAAGAGTTCTCCTGTGCTTCTGTTTTCACCAGCAGAGAACTTACATGGAAAACAGCCAAAAGCAGGTATTCAGAGACATCATCACCAATACAGAAAAAAAATCCAACTCAATGGCAAGGGTTAAAGCGAATGAGGTTTTTGTTTTAACTGAATTCTTTGTACTTTTTCAAGACTTTAAAAATACTTTCAATTCATAAAAAATACAGAAAATATGGTTTAAAAATTTGATCTACAAGCAAAGCTTCAGATGTGCGAGAACTTTACAATTCTAAGAGAAATTGTTGATTCATGCAGGGTGGCCAAGTTTGGAAGAACACCTTTAATTTACCCCATTTTTTTATCATCAGTAATTTGTTGGTGGATGCATGAAGCAGTGTGATAGCTGTACGTTTCCGTTCTCACCAATCATACAGGTTAGTCAGACCACTCCATCAACAGAACAATATCGGGTTTTATGATTTATGATTACATAAAATATGGAATGCCTCAGAAAGAATTGTGTCTAAAATGTTTAAACTTGCAAAAGGACCCGTAAAAACATTCTTGCTGATGTAAAAGATGTGATCATGCTTCCAGTTCTAATAATAAAACCATCAGATGTTCAGAAAATCTGGCAGTGAAATTTGAAGGGTAGATATTGAAATGGACTGCCCAGGGAAATGGTGGAGTCCCCATCCCTGGAGGTGTTTAAGGACAGACTTAGTGCCTTGGTCTGGCTGATGTGGTGATGTGAGGTCGCAGGCTGGGCTTGATTATCTCGGAGGTCTTTTCCAGCTTCAATAAATCTGTCATTCTGTAGGGTTTACAGCTCCTTCAGGTTTTATATTCTGTAAGGAATCGCCACGCTGAAATCTGTTCTTGCCTTTTGATGCAAAGTGGAAGCATTGATTTGGCTTGAGAACTGTAAGTTACGCTATTTTTTGAGACTCTTGCATGGTCCGTAGCATGTTTGTAGGGACACCAAACTGTAGTATATCTGAATACAAAACAAGTGCTAAGAATTGTTTTCTTAGTAGATGTTAGTAGAATTGTGAAGTTCAAATACACAACTTGCCAGTGTGGACTGTGTGAAGGCAGGTGTGAGATCACAGCTGTAATAATGCTGAAATGGAATACTGGTAGCTGAATCTGTAGCAGGCAATTGATTTGATTTATATAATGTAAGCCACATGAGGAGAGCTATGTAGATCAGCATCTTTGGCTGGTTAAAAGAGTTCTGGTAGATTACTGGGAACTGCTGAGTTAATACTTGTTTAGTCTGGTGAAATGCTGGTGCAGCATAACTCTGTTCTGCCAAATGTAGCTTGGAGAGACGCCGTTTGCGACGAGTTAAGGTCAGTCAGTTACATCCAGTGCCATTTGTGCCATAAAAATCTCTGATAATATTAGCATAAGATTGTGGGCCATATGGAGCTTCCCGGGGCAGGAATTGGTAGAGCAGCTGTGAGCGCATTTCCAGCCTGTGAAGTGCTTCAGGTATGTAAATACACGGATGGGTGATTAAACTGCCTTTAGAGTAGTAGGGAAATACATTACAAAATGCAAGAAATGGAAAATGATTCTTTGCAGGGAAACCAAGGACGCACAATGAATACAGCCTGCACAGTTATTTCCAACCAAAGTAGACTATCATGGAGAGAAGAACTAGAAACCTTGCATTAGAAGAGTGGATTATAGTTTAGAAAAGTCCTTGTGATGAAGGCAGGTGGTTGGTATAGATGATTTAGGAAGATATATTGCTAGGAGAGGAAATCAATGACGCAGTGTAGAAGTTAGCATTTCTGATAAATGTGAGTTTCATGTTTCAAGAGTCTCATGAATCAATGAAAAATGAATGAGTTAAAAAGCAGAAAGTGAATTAAAATCTGTGTATAAGGAATAAGTACAGGCAGAAGCATGAATAAGTTTGTGGCAGACTAGGTGGGAGGTTTTGTGGCAAAGAGAAAGTAGGACCACAAATCATGAAATCATAGAATCATCATGACTGGAAAAGACCTCCAGGATCATCAAGTCCAGCCCTCATCCCTCCCTAAATAAATGGGAGTAAAAGAATTGCTGCAAACATCACTGCTGTACTGAGGTTGCTATGCCAGTTTGTCTTGATAGTCAGCATCATGCACATTCTGAAAAATCTTGACCCAAGGCTTTTGCCTACTAAGCACAGTGCCTCGAGGATTGTTACTGGTTCAGTTGATAGTCTGGTAATTATGAAAATCAAACAGAAGGGAAGAAACAATTGGAATTACCAGAGGAAAGGAATCTCAGGCTTATAAAAATTCTTAGCGGCAACAACACTGTAGGACAGTATCAGAAGAGTAAGATTAATCTACTGCTGTGGCTGAAATTGGGGAAGTAGGTCTGCCTAGTGGAAAAAAAAAAAACCACCTGGGTTTACTGGAGAAGAGAGTTGCACGCATTATGAATGTGTATTCATATGGTGTATTTTTATTTTATTGTTTAATTTTTATTGATCACAGAATTACTGAGGCTGGAAAAGCCCTTCGAGCTTATGCTGACTAGCCCACAACCTAACATCACCACATAGGCCAGACCAGGGCACTAAGTGCCACAGGCAGTCTGTCCTTCACCACCTCCAGGGATAGGGACTCTATCACCTAAAATCAAGCACATGATGCAATTTCTAATGGCAGAGTATTTCAGCTTTCATTGTCTTTGTAACATCTGATAAAATCACTGAATCACAGAACATTCAGAACAGAGGAGGTTCCACATCAATATGAGAAGGAACGTCTTCACAGTGAGGGTGGCAGAGCACTAGAATGGGCTACACAGGGAGGTGGTGGAGTCTCTTTCTCTGGAGACTTTTAAATCTAAGTGATGCTGCTGCAGCAGGGGGCTTGGACAAGATGATCTTTCAAGGACCCTTCCAATCGCTAATGTTCTGTGATTCTATGTGATAAGGCAACTGTTATTTTGCTACTACCACTTAAGTTTGACATCAGCTGGCTAAACAGTGTTCAACAGAAAAGTGTGTGTTCACAGCTTAGATATGTGATCTTTGAGGATGGAGAGGAATTCATTTATTGTTTTGGGAGGGTGTCACTGACATAGGAAACCATCCTTGCAGCATTTCAATCATCATGGGTCATCTATTTCCAGATTTATACAGTCATGGAGCTTTTGAACATGACAAGGACATCATAGAATCATTGTGGCTGGAAATGACCTCCAGGATCATCAAGTCCAGCCCTCAGCCCAACAGATCACCCCTAGACCATGGCCTCAAGTGCTCTAGCTACTTGGTTTTTAAAAACCTCCGGTGATGAGAACTCCAGCACCTCCCTGGGCAGCCCGTTCCACTGCCCAACCACTCTGTCAGTAAAGAACTGCTTGTTGAGATCCAGTCTAAACCTCTCCTGAACCTAAACCTCATTGCAGGTAGTGCTGCTGATGAGTAACTGATAATACTGAAATGATCCTTCCTGAAGATGTATTTCTGTGAGCTTTTAAAAATTCTTGAGACTGCTCAAAGAAATCTCCTGGCATTGCAGTTCTTCTATTATGAACTCTTGCAGGAAAAACAAACTGAGATGGGAGTAAAGGACCAGGGTTGAGGAGTGACTATTAAAAACCTGTATTCAAAAAAAAAATAAAAGAAGAATTGGACTGTGGTGAGGGTAAACTTGAGACAATATTTATTCTAAGCATGCACAAACCCCTTTTTGATGCTGTCTTCAAAATGATGCAGCAGCTAAATGTATTGTACCCCTGGGAAGCATAAACCTTAGGGCCTGATTCTTCTCCCTACATAATAGGAATGGTGAAAAGTAGCCTGAAAGTAGGGATAAATTGCATTTAAATCTTCTTTATGGCTCAGCAGTTGTAGAAAGGAGCATCGGTATAAATGAGAATCAGGTCCCTGGTATTTATTTAACCCTTGGGCTTTGTATATCATTTTATTTGCACCTTTAAGAGATTTGCAGAGGGATTTTTAATCAGGATTCAGCATACAGAAAGCTAAATGTTTTCATTGCCTTACAAGTAGCTTTAATCATAGAGGCAGATCATTCTTTTTATTTCTCAAGAGGGAATGGTAGAATTCCCTGCCTTTGTACAAACGGAGCTAAATGTTTCTGACACCCACAGTACAGTGTCAATTGGAAATTCACATCTCACGTAATAACAGACCATTTTAATTTCATGAGCTAAAGAATTGGTTTCCACTTGGAAATTGTACTGAAGAAAGCAATATTGTCAGAAGAACTGCCACAGTGCTTCAAGAGATAAATCTATTGAATTAAATAAGAGGGTTTCATTACCTTTTACATTGCATTTTCATATAGCATAAGCATTAATTAAACTCTTCATTGCTTTCTCCCATTCAGCAGAGCCCTTGTTGGGTCTGAATGAGAAATGCTACACATGAAAACACATTAAAACACCCTAACTACAGAAAAGGGGAAGGAAGGGTAAAAGGTGAAAATGTTTTGTGCATTTGGTCCAGTGGGAGCTACCTGCAAAAGCAAAACAGTACCTGCTGCTCCGTTTTGACATGAAGGCATCTCCAGTGCCGTGTTGTGGTTCATCCCACTAGGAATTTCTTCTGGTGGCAATTACAGAGACATGGTGGGACAGCTCACGTGACTGGAATGTGGTCATGGATGACCACATGTCCTTTTCAGGAGGTACAGGCCAGCAAGGTGAGGTGGAGGAGTAGCTCCTTATGTGAAAGATAAACTGGAATGTACTGAGTTCTGCTCAGGGGCAGGTGAAGAGAGTGCTGAGAGTTTGTGGGTGCGGATTAAGGGGCAGGCTGGCATGGGTGATACTGGCATGGGTTGTGGGTGTCTATTAGACCACCATTTCAGAATGAGGAAATTGATGAGGTCTTCTACAGGCAGCTGACAGCAGCCTCACCTCTACAGGCCCTGGTTCTCATGGGGGATTTTAACTCCCCTCATATTTGCTTGAAGACCTACTCAGCCAGCCACCCACAATCCAGGAGGTTCCTCCAGTGCATTGGTGACAATTTCCTGATGCAAATGACTTGGATGAGGGATTAGGATGCACTGTCAGCAAGTTTGCTGATGACACAAAGCTGAAAGGTGTGGCTGACACCCCAGCAGACTGTGTTGCCATTCAGCAAGACCTGGGCAGGCTAGAGGGCTGGGCAGGGAAAAATGAAGAAACTATAACAAGGGCAAGTGTAGAGTCTTGCATGTAGGCAAGAACAAGCTCAGGTACCAGTATAGGTTGGGGACTGACCTATTGGAGAGCAGTGTAGGATAGAGACCTCAGTGGTCCTGGTGGACAGCAGGATGACCATGAGCCAGCAATGTGCTCTTGTGGCCAAGAGGGCCAGCAGCATCGTGGAGTGGATCAGAAAGGGGGTGGTTACCAGATTAACAGGTTAATTGTCCCCTCTCCTCTGCCCTAATGGAACTACATGTCGAATATTGTGTCCAGTTCTGGGGCCTCAGTTCCAAAAGGACACAGAGCTGCTGGAGGGAGTGCAGCGTAGAGTGAGGATGATGAAGGAAGTGGAACACCTCTGTTATGAGGAAAGGCTGAGGGAGCTGGGTCTCTTTAGCTTGGAGGAGACTGAGGGGCAGCCTCGTTAATGTCTATAAATATGTGAAGGGTGGGTGTCAGGAGGATGAAGCCAGGCTCTTCTCAGTGTCACCTAGTGATAGGACAAGTTGCAATGGGTGCAAGCTGGAACATAGGGCGTTCCATATAAATATCAGAAGGAACTTCTTCACAGTGAGGGAGATGGAGCACTGGAACCGGCTGACAAGGGGGGTTGTGGAGTCTCCTCTGGAGACATTTAAAACCAGCCTGAATATATTCCTGTGTGACTTGATCTAGGTGATCCTGGCTGGATGATCTTTTGAGGTTCCTTCCAGTTCCTCATGTTCTGTGATTCTGTAATTCTTCAGGCATTTTGAGTACAAATAGAAGCCAAGCAATGCTCTTGAATTTTTTCAGTGTCTGGCTGTTTATAAGAAAGAGTTTCTTCAGAACTGAGGAATCATTTCTGGAATGAGATAGTTCTGCATTCTGAAGGATCAAAACAGCTCTGCAGAGTGTTGCCTCTCCTATGTGAGGAAAGTCCAGCTACGGTGAAGTTGTAGACATTCAGAATGTTTTCAATAAAGCAATCAAGCCCTGAAGTGCTCTTTGGATAGCCTGCTTTCCTTAACTGGAAAGCCATCATGTTTGTTTGGTTCTGAAACATTTCTGCCTGTATTCAAATATTTTTTATTTTTTTTTTCCTTATGATTCCAGGGGAACATTTGAGAATCTGCCCTCAGGAATATACCTGTTGCACCTCAGATATGGAGGACAAGTTAAGCCAACAGAGCAAACTGGAGTTTGAAAACTTAGTGGAGGAGACAAGTCACTTTGTACGCACCACTTTCGTATCCCGGCACAAGAAGTTTGACGGTAGGCTGAATGTCATTTTACTTCTTTTCAAGGTTATGTGGTTTAAAAGATGGTTGTCCATAATAAATTCCAGCCTTTTTTCTCTAAAATGAGCTATGGCCTTTGCAGTTGGCAGTGTGGCTAGGCTCAGGGTTACCTTACAGCTGCTGAGCTTATCAGCCTTCTGAGTATTGTCTGTAATTACAATGACATCAAGAATTGGACTGCTGAGTGCCTGCAGGCTTGGCTAATGCTGAACAAAAAGATGAGAAGTGCGTGGGGAGGTTGAGGGCTTTTGTCTCCAAGATTAAAGTGCAAAGCTTAGGGTTGCAGTTATGTTTAGTGGTGCAGGATGAATTCTGCATGTCCTGTGGTTTTGGTATTGCAGAGTTTGGTTTTTTTTTTCCCCAGGCTGCTTTCTGTAGCCTTGTTCCTGCTTGCTTTTTGTGAGATATGCAGGGTCTCTTAGAGGACTTCTGGCTTCCAAATACGAAAGCCTCAATTGCATTGTCATGCAAACCACTGGAGCAGTATCAAGAACAACTTTTATGCCTAGAAAGTATTGACAAGGTTAGTTTGTTGTGTTTGCTTCTATTCAGGACTACAGACTCATGTGGTACTCAGGTTTTGCAAGATCTTTGTCAGAAAAAGGGTTCAGTATCATGAATTCAGTATAGGTTGGGGACTGACCTGTTGGAGAGCAGTGTAGGGAAAAGGGAACTGGGGGTTCAGTCTCATGGTTTGGAGAGTCTGCTACATTACCACGAAAAGGTGATTCCTCTGTCTGCTAGCTCTCTGTAACTTGAATTCTCAGGAAGTATTCATGTTGATTATACTTGATCTTCTTGATCTCATTCACAGTAAGAAATTACTAGAGACCTGGGTGTCGTGGTGGCCAGCACGGTGACCATGAGCCAGCAGTGTGCCCTTGTGGCCAAGAAGGCCAATGGCATCCTGGGGTTAATTAGAAGAGGGGTGGTCAGCAGATGGAGAGAGGTTCTCCTATCCGCCTCCTCTGCCCTGGTGAGACCACATCTGGAATGCTGTGTCCATTTCTGGGCTTCTCAGTTGAACAGTGTTAACTGAATGTTACGTGTCGGTGTTTATATCTGTGTTGCCCACATCTCTATATTTGGTATTATACTGCCACACTGGGTGGTCATTTCAAAACAGTCAGTATTTGGATTTTACTAATTGCTGCATGAGGATCCAGAGAATCTTCTACTGAGAATCTTGCCTAGGAAAGTTTTGAACCAAGAAAAGCTTCTTTGAATCCACACATGCTCAGCGTTCCTAGAAAAGAATGCAATGCCTATTGCAGGAATAGGACTCTCAAAACTTTAAAAAAACCACTAGAAAAAGGAAAAAAGCCAAATCCTTCCCACAGACAGAAAACACAAATGAAATTAAGAGTTCCATCAGTTTTGGATTGTTCTCAAGGCTTTGGGTAGGACTAATCCAAATTAGCAGACATCTGGTGACCAGCTGCTTCCTACTCCTAGCAATACACAAGAAAAGATGCTCCAGTCTTGGACCCCTGCTGTGTATCTCCAAGCAGGTTAAAATATATTGTGCTCCTAGTGTAGCTGTAATAGTATCATCCCATCACCACCAGTTCCCTTGCACAGTGGCTTTGCTGAGCAGCCGTTTCACAGATCAGCCAACTTCTTTTAAGTATTGCCCTTTCTGCAGCTGAAAAGCCCCCACCAGAAGTTTCTGTGGTGAATGTTAATGAGACAGGTTCAGGGGCATTTTCTCACTATTCCTTTGAATGACTTCAGGAAAATTACAGTAAATAACTTTAAGCTGAGTAGACCTGAACTTGATGAAAGAGACACTGCCTCCTAATTCTCATTTTAAACAGTACAGTGGTAGTCTTGGTTATGGTGTTAAAAATGAGCTGATGTCTAAGAATAGCTGTCATGAACATGAATGGATATGGATAGCCTTCAGCAGAAAGTGTGAAACAAGATGCCATTTAAGGAAACTAACCTTCATAGTGTAAGAACCACTCTGCATCTGCATTGATCTGTCTTACAGGGGCATCATTCCCCATGCACCTCTTTTTTACAGCCTAGCAGAACAGTGATTCATACCCATTAGCGATGCTTATGTGTCTCGAAGTCATTACCAGCGCTGGTGTTATCAATTACAAGGCAGGAAGGCAAGTTTCAAAGAGAATCTCCCAAAACAATGCCCGTAGGAATAGCTGGCATCCCAGATACCCTCCAGTCCTTTTCTTTTCTGGCACAATTTATGAAAGATCTTGGAGAAAAGTAGTGGCTTTGAATCTTTCTTTGATATTAGACTTGACAAAAATATGTTGTGTAAAGCTGCTTTCCATCAAAGCAAGAACTCTTCAATGAGGGGAACTCCACCCAGCCCTCATATTTATATACAAAATAAAAGCACATCAGCAAGCTGTCATCCCTACTACATTACCTGTGCTGTGGTACTTCTTGCTTTTTGGTGCAGTGTGTGAATGTACAAGTGGTGTTTGTAAAATCCTGAGAATTGAAAAATCTGTGTGTCTTAACAAAGACACAAAGTTCTAGTTCTCCTAAGCACATTAGAAAACCAAATTGCACTGATTTTCTGTGATATTTTGTAGAGGTTCTTTTTCTGAGTATTCCTGACACAGTTCCCATCTGTTGCTAACAGCAGCAATACTGCAAGGCCAGTGCAAATGGCAGGAGAGTGGCTGAAAAAGAGAAAGGGGGTAGGATCAAAAATGTCATGAGCTATCTATTATGACTAATGACAGACAGTGAACAGGAGCAATCTTAGATGAGTAACTTGATGCAGATTGGGTGAAAGATAGCCTTGACCTCAGTTGAGAGGTGGCCACCATTGCTGCTTGCAGTGTGCTTTGGAGCTATGCCTAGGACTTTAATACAACAAACTTTTAGGCCTGAAATAACTCTTCATTAGTGTGTGGCAAGGTATCAATTTGGTGAAATTACTTACTTTGAATTGATCTCCTGCTACTCTGCACTGGTGAGATCCCACCTGGAATACTGGGTCCAGTTCTGGAGGCCCCAACATCAGAAGGACATAGAGCTCCTCCTGGAAGGTGTCCAGAAAAGAGTAACTACAATGATCAATGGGCTGGAGCCCCTCCTCTGTGAGGACAGGCTGAGCAATCTGGGGTTGTTCATCCTGAAGAAGAGGAGGCTCCCAGGTGAACTTCTAGCACCTTTCCAATAGCTGAAGGAGGCTACAAGAAAGCTTGGGGACAAGCTTTTTTTTTTTGGAGAGGGGACAAGGGGAAAGGGTTCCAATGTTGAAGAGGGGATATTGAGGTTGGACATGAGGACAAAGTTCTTTCCTCATGTGAGGGTGGTGAGATGCTGGAACTGGTTGCTGAATGAAGTTGCGGTTGCCCCATCCCCGGCAGCGTTGAAGGGCAGGTTGGCTGGGGCCTTGTGTAACATGCTCTAGTGAAGGGGGTGGGACTTTGATCTTTAAAGTCTCTTCTAACCCTAGACATTCCATAATTCTATGATTTTTGCGGTGTCATGAAAGCAAATATAAACCATTCACTAATTCTGAGTTAGGAGATTCATCAAGACACAGCTAAAAGGCTGTCTTTGCTCTTTGAAGAGCAGCGTGCGTAGTGAAAACATTAGACATGTGTGAGGCAGGATGGAGGTGAAAACAGCTCATTTCAGTAATGTGGGACATTCTTGCTCAATGAAATCTTAGCGAGATCATGACCAGAAATGGCAACAGGAGGTAGCTGTTGAGTACTAATTTAAGTGAGTGGGTACAAAGTACGTGATGCAGTTTTTACTCCAGTTAGAGCAACTTGACTACAGGGATACAAAAACTGTGCTGAGGAAATATCTTCTGTTTCTACCTGCTTTTCCTTTCTTCTGGAATTGAAGTGTTTTCACAGGGGCATGCAGCTTCAGGAAGGCTTGACTTTATACATACTTGCGGACAAGCTCGGTAGCATCATGGAGATGCTGCTGCATGAAGTGACCTTTGCTTGATGTGAGCTAGTTTTTGAAACTGCAAAACATCTGTAGAAGGGAAAAATATGACAAATTTTCAAAACATAAGAAGATATGAATGCAAGTGAACAAATACAGACTAGGAACTCTACTATTCTTTGGAGCAATCAGAGAACATTAGGGATTGGAAGGGACCTTGAAAGATCACCTAGTCCAAGCCCCCTGCCCCAGCAGGGTCACACAGGAACATGGCCAGGAGGGTTTATGACTAAGCAAATAATAACTGTTTGAGTTTCATTAATTTTCAAAGGTTAAAAACAGTTGCTCAAAGAAGGCAGCTTCTTTCAATCACCACAGCAAGCAAAAAGCAAGATTTGAAGTTGAAATATGTGCTTCGCGTCAACAAAACACTAACCAGATCTAGTTCTGCATTTCAGTAAATTCAGGTATTTTGGGGGTTTTCAAATGAACGCTAAAGGTTCTTTTCAACAGAAAAGTCCAGTGTTGGAGATTTAAAAAGAGAAAGGAAACAACTTTAAGCTTTTTTCCAATAGTGTGTTTTCTGGCACAGCCTATCTCTATGAATTTGTGAAAAGCATCAGCACTGCATTTTTAATGTTCACCAGTTTCTGATGTTAACACTTGGATCAGCTCTACAAGGAAATCTCAAACACTCCCAGGAAAGCAGTGTTTATTTAATGTTTACTCTTGGCTGTATCTCCATAACTTTGGTGGCACTCCTACAAGTAAACAATATATTCATTTAAGCTCTCATTTAATAACTTGCAGGTGCTTAATGAAGTTTTAGTACTGGCCATGAGCTGCAGATGCTTCCTGGCTATGAGGAGTGGATCTTATGGTCTCAGACATCTCAGGAATGTTTTTTGGACTCTACTCAAGCCCAGCTAGTTGGGATCTGTTGCCTAGTGAGAAGAGTTACAGCTGTGAAATCAGTCTTTTAAGTGCAATTCTCAGAAGCCATATTTTTCCTATATGTAGTTTATATTTGGGATTCAGCTTCATATATTGATACTAAAACATACACAGTCTGATATTTTAAAAGGTGGCTGTGTGCTTTAAGCATCTTGGCATTCATGATCTATTCATACACATATTTATTTTGAAGTCTGAGTTAAGGAATGCAGGCTGTGTCCAGTTCTGGAGTCCCCAACATCAGAACAACATAGAGCTCTTGGAAGGTGTCCAGAGAAGAGCAACTCCAGTGATCAGGGGGCTGCAGCATCTCCCCTATGAGGACAGCCTGAGCAAGTGGGAGTTGTTGAGCCTGCAGAAGGGGAGGCTCTGATGTGACCTTCTAGCATATTTCCAATAGCTGAAGGGGGCTAGAAGAAAGCTAGGGGAGGGCTTTTGACATGGGTGGTAGTGTGAGGGCAAGGTGAAAGGGTTCCAGCCTTGAAGAGGGGAGATTAAGGTTGGATTTGAGGAACAAATTGTTTGCTGTGAGGGTGGTGAGATGCTTGAACAGGTTGCCCAAGGAAGTTGTGTCTGCCCCATCATGCCTGGAAGTGCTGAAGGTCAGGTTGGCTGTGGCCCTGAGTAACCTGCTGTAGTGAAGGTGTCCCTGCCTGTGCAGGGGAGTTGGAACTGGTGATCTTTCAGGTCCCTTCCAACCCTGGCCGTGATATGATTCTATGACTGATGTTTAAGTACAAGTGTGTGTTTGCAAAATAGTATTTTTAAGTCAACAGAATGAACAGAGTGAAACAGAATCTCTACAATAACTGGTATTGATACGGTCAAGCCAGAACGTTTGGAGAGTGGTTAAAGTGAAATGTATTGGAAGTATTCCAATATATTTATTAATGGCATTTCAAGAACAAATCCCAGGAAGCATCTTAGAGACCCTAACGTGTGACAGTGGGTATTCCTCATTAATTTGGAAAAATGCTAGTAGCACCACTGAGCTCTGTGTTTCCTCTCCCCTATGATCAAACTTTTCTTATGTCACTGAGCTCTCCCAGACATGACACTTGAAGTCCCACACTGCCACAGAAAAATGCTGTGTGTGGTAGAGGGAGGCTTGTGCAAGTGGGGAGTGGGTAAGAACATCAATTGAACTAGCAGCATCTTGCCTTTGTGTTGAAATGGCACCGTTGTTAAAAGAGTAATCTAAAGAAAGATGAGATATTGGGTTCATGTGGCTGAACTGGCCCAAGCAGGATGTGTCAATGCGATGAGTGTCATTAAATGTGGCATTGTCACTGATTCAAGCTTTCAGCTAAAGAAATAAATAAAAATCTCATCCCCTATTGACACATGCTTACAGTCATAGAAAGGCCAGGGTTGGAAGGGACCTCGAAGGTCATCTTGCTCCAACCCCCCTGCACAGGCAGGGACACCTTCACTACAGCAGGTTACTCAGGGCCCCAGCTACCCTGGCCTTCAACACTGCCAGGGATGGGGCAGACAACTGCCTTGGGCAACTGTTCCAGCATCTCACAACCCTCACAGGAAAGAATTTGTTCCTCATGTCCAACCTCAATCTCCCTTCTTCAAGTCTGGAACTCTTTAGCCTTGTCCTTGTGCTCCACACCCGTGTCAAAAGCCCTTGCTGATGTCACACACTTCCCTCTGATCATGTTTATAGCTCCCAATGCCGGTAAGTGCATCAAACCACATACATTCATGTTCTGTGGAGGCTCATGTCTGAGCTGAAGCTGTTTTACTGCATTGTGGTTTTTTAGTGTCCTCTGCCAGAGACAGTGCAAGCTGTCAAGCAAGCTGTATGGTGACATAATGATAGACAGGGATAAAATAAAATCCCCTGTGGGATAGGAAACCCTACATGACAGCTTCTCTGCTGAATAAGAATCAGCTATTGAGTATCAAGTGCTCATTAAGGAAATGCAAGCTGAGAATGTATACAGACTGGAAATCACCCAGCAACAGACTTTTCTTCTCTCCAGATGTTCTAGTCATAGCATTGCTCTCCTTGAATAGCTGTGGGTGTATCTATAGCAGAACATAGGAGGTTCCACATCAGTATGAGAAGGAACTTGTTCCCAGTGTGGGTGACAAAGTACTGGAAGGGATTGCCCAGTGGGATTGTCTTCTCTGGACACATTTAAAACCTTCCTGGACATATTCCTGTGTGACTGGATCTAGGGGATCCTGCTGTGAGAGGATGTTTGGACTGGATAATCTTTCAAGGTCCCTTTCAATCCCTAACATTCTGTGATTGTCATTAAATAGATGTTATCACTGGATCAGGACCGGCCTTATTAAACTCCATACCTTTATATAAGTACTTCATTTTATGCCTAAATGAGAAGTCATGGAAATAGGAGAGTCTTTGGAAAATAAAAGAGAAACAAGAAAACATTTTCAAATGTCTCTTCAATAATGCTCTTTGTGGAAGAAAGGCACCACTGGTGTCTACTTGAATTCTGCTTTTCTCTGCTTTTACATGGCTCTCAAAAAGGTGTTTTTTTAAAAAAAAAATGTAACTTCAAAGCAGTAATGGATTGGTTCTAATAACAGAGCCAGAGAGACAATACTCTTCATGCTAAGCTAATATCATAGCTGTTCACAGCGAAGCCTAGAAGTGTAGGCATTTGGGGGGTGGTTCTGGAACCTTACATTCTCATCATTACTGTGACTGTTTTTTAACTGCTTTCAGTTAAAACGTAACAGTAAATAAAACTAGAAACATCCCTATTCCATTCTTAGGTGGCAGGGTAGTCTTTGCTGGACCTAAATATATGCAGGCTTAATTCCAAGCCTTCACGTGAGGTTCAGTTGCACTTCCAGCTAATGCATAAAACACAATGCAGCGAGGCAGAGCGATGCTGCGCTCACCATTTCTAAAAAAGCACTTTGAAATAAAGCTCCTTATCCTCCCCTTCACCTGTGCTCTGCTCTCTCTGTTACACTTTCTGATAGATGCATTGCTCTAGCACAATCTATTGTTCTACTTATCCATCGGGAGGTTGCTTGCTGAACTCTGTCACTGTTGTTTCCAGGAGGAAATGGTTTTGTTCATCAGTTTCTAAAGAGCCATGTAGAAAAGGGAAAGATTAGAGAGAAGAGAAGGACAGATGAGAACTGACTGTATGAGTAACTAGAGCATGTGAGGCCATGGTCTATGAGTTAGGGAGATGTTGGTTTGAGGGCTGGACTTGATGATCCTGGTGGTCCTTCCCAATCATGATGATCATTCTGTCATTCTATGATTTATAGAATCCCGTGAAAGGATGTCTTGAAACCTTGGTGACCCAAGTAATGCCACCTCAGCAAAGGTCTTAATGGGGAACCTGCAGGGCCTTCTTGTTGTAGGATCTGGTAAAGGTGTGAGCAGAAGGAGGTGGCTGTTACCCAAGAATTGTTTTCCAGCAGGAAGTATTTGCTGCTGTTATGTAGAAGGTAAATCTGCCCTTCTCTTCACACCTGCTTTTCCTCTTCAACTTGAAAGAGCCTTCTGAATGCAAGGAGTGTCTGCAATTAGGCCTTCAAATGCACAGCTGGAAAGGAAACAGTCTCAGCACAGTACAAAAACAGCAGCAGTTTCCTCGTTTGAGTAAAATGTCTAAATGGTTTAATCTTTTTTAATTTACTGCTTCAATGCTGCTTTTTACAACTCTCAGAACAGAATCACGTGTTGCTATACTGACAGAAAATGCCTTATCAATACTCTATATTGTATTTATTTATTATTACTACTCCAGGCACACCTAGGAAAGCTGCAATCCATTTCTAACTTGGGAATTACTGGTCTCAGTATAGGTTTCTGATGGCTATAGGGTCCACAGATAAAAGGGGCTAAGCAAAGTGTTTTGGGTTTTGAGTTCATGGTAGTAGGTACCATCCTTCTACCGTCAGCAGTGATGGCCCAGTTTGGTGCCATTGCTACCATCTCTGTGCCATGGTAACCACCAGGGCCAAGCCAAGGAGATGCAGTTGGGTTCTGGTGGCCCCATGTCCTGGGATATATTGCTAAGCACTGATGATCAGAGCTCACAAGTCAGATCCCCAAGCTGCGAGATTTGCTCAAGTCTGCTGAAAATAGAGTAAATTCTGTCTGTTCTTGGTGTTTTTGCACTTTCCAGTGTCCTCTCAGGTCTCTTTTTGCTCAGGCTTTGCATCACTCTCCTCTTCGTGCTACTTGTAAATCATGTAGGGAACAGGATTTAGTGGGCAGGGTGGGATTGACAGTTGGCTGGATGATCTTGCAGGTCTCTTCCAATAGTCACGATTCTATGATTCTATTTTTAGACCAAAATATCAAAAATAATTAAAAATAATAAATTGACAATGAAAATAGAAATGATAAATTACTTCTGCTTGCAAATATTTAAATGTTACTGCCTGAAATTACTTTGTTTGAATGAGTGACCTCTGTTTTCCATGCATTCAACCTCTATAAAGAACCGTAGTGTACCTACATATGGATTATTTCCTTCTGTCTCTTTTTAAAATCTCCTTTTCCTGATCATGCCTTACATACCCTTCTTTCTTGAAATTTTCTTTATGAATACAGTGAATAGTTTCAGGCTGGTTGTAGTTACTCATTCAGGAATTATGTCAAAGTTGAGTAACTACCACAAGTTTACTTTACTGTGGTGATCATGCATAGCATCAGCCAACTTTAAATCAGCAAAAAGTGTGCTGATATTCTTCAGATAAAAGAATGGAGGGAAGGAGAGAAGACAAAGAAAATGAAAGAGTTTGAGGAGGAGGAAATCAGTAACTTAATGCTTTGATTTCTGGTTATGTTCAGCTGTAACATGAAATCAAAGTACTGGTGCAGACTTCAGACTCCTAGGAAAGAGCCAGCCCTTGCTCCCACAAATGACTTAACACTTAGTCTATTCAAAAGACTTTATTAAGCTACCCAGTGAAACAGCACACTATCAAATTTGCTAATAGACCCTCTAAGATCAAATGCAGCAAGCTAAAAGGTTTCTTCTCAGCTTCTGTTTGCAAAACAAGTGCAAGTTAATGGGGTATCACATTTACATAGTGCTGGGGCATTGACCTGAAGTCTCTTCAGGAAATAGATCTAGGTTTTACCTACACATACTGTGCTTTACAATGGAAACAGCCCACCATTCCTAATAAGACTGTAGTCTTGTTAATTAAAAAAATGAAGGCAGACAACAACTTTTCTATCCCTGAATCTTTACCATGTCTACAGTGCTGAGCTATTCCTTCTTGGAGGGAAGTTACCTTCCCAATAAGCCTCATTTCCCTGTGTTTGCCACCTTAACTGTGGAGCAAAGGAGGGCAGCTCAAAGGTTGCAGTAATGAACTTGGTTTGTGTGTCTAGGGAAAAGAAAAGGATTTAGTTTCTTTTCAGAACAGCTCAGGGCCATTTGGAAAGGAATTTGGGGAATGGTTTAGAAATGTCTAGAGAAGAGAGCACTTGTAAGGCAACATCCTTCACTGGAGACATTCAAGACCCACCTGGATGTGTTCCTATGCGACTTGGTCTAGGTGATCCTGCTGTGGCAGGAGGAATGGACTAGATCTTTTGAGGTCCCTTCCAATCCCTAATGATTCTATGATTCCTTGTGAAAGCATGATTCTGTGATTGCTGATGCAGATAATTAATAAACAGAACTTTTATTCTGATAATGGTGTCAATCCACATACTAAAGGTTGAACATAGAACATTCTCCTGGATTGTCAGGATTTGGAAAAGCTGGAGCGATGGGCTGAGGCCAATGGAATGAGGTTTAACAGAGCCCAGTGCCAGGTCATACACTTCAGTCACAACAACCCCCAGCACCTACAGGCTGGGGGAAGAGTGGCTGGAGAGTTGCCTGGCAGAAAAGGACCTGGGGCTGTCTGGACAGGAGCCAGCAGGGTGCCCAGGTGGCCAAGAATGCCAAAGGCATCCTGCCCTGGATCAGGAATGGGGTAACCAGCAGAAGTAGGGAGGTAATGTTACCCCTGTACTTTGCACTTGTGAGACCACACCTTGAGTACTGGGTCCCGTTTTGGCTGCTATATATGAAGGACATTGAGGTGCTGGAGTAAGGCCAGAGAAGGGCAACGAGGCTGGGAAAGAGGACTGCAGAACAGGCCCTGTGAGGAGCAGCTGCTGAAGGAACTGGGGTTCTCTAGTCAGAGGAGGCTGAGAGTAGACCTTCTTGCTCTGTATGGCTACCTCAAAGGAGGTTGTAGCGAGGCTGTTGCTGGTCTCTTCTCCCAAATTGCTAACGATAGGATGAGGGGAAATGGCCTCAAGTTGCATCAGGGGTGGTTTAGATTGGGTCTTGGGAGGAAGTTCTTTCCTGAGAGAGTGGTTGGGCACTAGCACAGGCTGCCCAGGGAGCTGGTGGAGTCCCTATCCCTGGAGATGTTTAAAAACCAAGCAGGTAGAGCCCTTGAGGTCATGTTCTAGGGGCTAGAGAGCTGTTGGGCTGAGGGCTGGACCTGATGATCCTTGCAGTCCTTTCCAGCCATGAGGATTCTATGATTTCCAGTTAATGTAGACATCTTTTTTTAGGTAAGACATGAAGAAAAGCTGGAGAGATATTTAGCAATTAGAATTCACAAGATAAATAAAGAAAATCCCAAAAATATTGTCCCTTACTTTACCCATTACCAAGAAAGACAGTCATGAATTGCATGGTCATTCTCTGAAGGACAGGGTTTGTTTTCAAATCTGCATCTCTCTGCTCCACACATTTCTGAAATGAGACTCGTGACTCTCTGCTGGAAAAGAAAATTTGTAGTTAGATTTTGCAGATTCATCTCACTTTGTCTTATCTTAACCAAATATATAATTTCCTTTGGCCACACAGAAAGGCTTCACACGTACTATTCACACGGGGATGAAACCATGCAGAGATCATTGTCCAGAATTACAGAGATGGAAAATATATGTAATCAACGAGAATGTAAATCATTTATCCCTAAACCTTTGAAACACAAACCATTCATTCATTCAAGTTTAACTTACCTGGATCTTGATAGTTGTTCTGTATGCAAAAGTATCTCAGTTTGTTTTTACCTCATGTATTTTCATTCTATGATTTTTATTTTCTCTTAGTTTTTATTAACAATTTAAACCAAGATTGGTTCATACAGTCTTGCAACTTTTGTCTAACTAATAAAATGCTCCTATAATATTAATGTGCCTTTAAAGATGATGAAGAAACTGAGAGGCATAAAGGCAATCTGAATTTCCTAAGGCCACAGAAGTCAGTAGTGACAGAATTGTGAAGGAGACAAGGTTGCATTATCTCCAACCACAGGTAGAGCCTCCTCTTTCTTGATGTTAGTGCCATAAAGTCATGGGGATTTCTTATTTTTTTATTGATCCAGTTGTTTTCTGTATCAAGAATTCTCTTTGTTTTCTATAGTGAGCTTAATTTCCTCTCACGTTCTATCACACTCCTGTGAATTCCTTTTGGTGCAGAAAGTTTTGGTGTTGAAGGGTCCAGACCTTTACACAGCAGTCAGTGAGGGCATCGTGTTGCAAGAGAAGGGGTTTCTGCTTTATCATATCCTCTGCCTCAGGAAATAAAACTTTGTTTTCCTTGCTGCAGTTTCTTGCACATCCATGTTACCCTCAGTTTATCACCTCCAGTTCCTTCTTGTTCAGGTATTCCTGCTGAATCTTTTCTTCCTTGTCTTAAGTGTGCTCACTTGCATTTTTCTAGATAGAACCTACTTCACTACGGATTGCTGATTTTTATTTTCAATCACTACAGGCTTCTCATCTGATTTCTGTATCAGGTGTTGCAGCACCTCCTGTTTTGAAATCATCCACAAATTGTGTTAATGTGCTATTTGCTCCTTCTTCCAGGCGATTAGTAGGTGACCCATTTGGAAAGGACATCCATTCTTTACCTGACATGAGGTTTTTGAGATATACCACTAACATGTAACTAATCAGGTAGCTGAAATTCTGCTATACCCTACTCCTATCATGGATCTTTTAAAGAAGCAGTGCTCTTGTTGTATGGAATTTCTGATGTGCCATTTCATGCCAGTTTCCCACAGCTCAAGTGATCATTGAATCCAGTTATTTATCAAACAAACCTTTGTTCTTCTTTCTTCCTTCTTTTTTCAAAGCAAACTAAATGGCAGTAGACTTGTGGCTTTCTTGTTTCAATTAGTACTGTTACTACACTGAAGACATCATTTTCTGTAGCTCACTGGTTACTGAGTTGTCTAGTGCATCTCTAAAGCAGTAAATAACTATTCGTGCTTGATATCCTTGAGTTCTCTGCAAAGCAACCGAATGAATACGTTATTTCACTAGGCTGATTTTGATTTTAGCCAGTAAATTCTGTTCAAGGTATCAAGACACCACCCTGTAGGGAGCCAACTGTAAATAATTAATATCAAATTTATTTTGCAGCATGGTTGAGCAGAACTTAACTGTTAAACAGCATCCCCTGACTGTAGGTTCTGTGACTTTAGCCTGGAGAAGAGGACACTCAGGTGGGACCTCATCACTCTTTATAACTCCCTGATGGGAAGTTGTAGATAGGTTGAGGTTGGGTTCTTCTCCCAGGCAACTAGCACCAAGATGAGAGGGCAGGGTGTAAAGCTGTATCAGAGGAGGGTTAGGCTGGATGTTAGGAAGCCTTTCCTTGTGGAAGGGGTGATCAGATACTGGAATGGACTGCACAGGGCAGTGGTGGTGTCCCCATCCCTGGAAGTGTTTAAGGACAATCTGGCTGTGGCCCTTAGTACCCCAGTCTAGCTGATGTGGTGATGTTAGGTCATGGGTGGGTTGGATAAGCTTAGAGGGCTTTTCCAGCCTCATTCATCCTGTGATTCTGTAAGGATTTCAAATACAGTTTCTCTATAGGGATTTGTTTTTAGTTGCCAAAAGCTTTATATTTATTGCATTTCTGTGCAAAGCTAGGAAGACAACAATATCTTCATGTCTTGCCCAACAACAGTAAACAACAGCTAAGCACTTGGTGATACCTACTTATTCTGCCTCTTAAGACTATGTCGTCTTCATAGAGCCAAGAGAATGTGGCCTTTTCGTCTGGAGAGGGGTTGTATGCTAGTTTTTTGTGCTCTGTGTGTGATTTTCAGGAGCCAGCTTTGCTCATAGCTTTCAGACAAGGAAGATGGGTGTTGCTTAATAGCACATGCCTTCAGTAAAGTGCAAATTGATTTGGCAGCAGCTTCCAGCTTAATACCCTTTACTCCTCCTTTCTGGCTGTGCCATGTTATTTGTCCTCCAGGAGAGCTTTCTGGTATCACTGGGACTGGAAGGTGCCAGATGTTGCTAATAATGGTTGAATGATAACAATACTCTCTGACAGAATTAGCTGTCGCAGTCACTGTGTGTCACTTGATGTGACATCAGTGTTTGGACTGCATACTCAGAGTGTCAGTGTACCTGTGTAGCGCAGACAAACAGGCAAACAAAAAGTACGAGTAAAAAACTAATAGAAAAAGTGGAAACTAAGCATTATGTCTCCTCAGTAGCAGAAGCAAGTCCAAATGTGAAAGCACACGTGAGCCTAGTGTAGTCCTGTGGTCAGAAATATTTAAGGAGAAAAAAAAAATCTAAAAAACCAGAAAAGTGAACAACAAAAGATGTATTCTACATCTTGAACGCACGAAGGTGATGGGAGGTTTGTATATCCTACAAATACACTGGGGTGTCCATTCCTTTAACTGACAACATACAATACGTGTAGCTGGCTGGGCTAGGACCTTCCTGTTACAGCCCTTAGCCCTGAGCTATCCACCTCTGTTACACACAGATACACAGATCATTAGGGATTGGAAGGGACCTCCAGAGGCCATCGAGTCCAACCCCCCTGCTCGAGCTGAACCATAGAATTGAGTGCAGGTCACGCAGAAATGCATCTAGATGGGTCTGGAAAGTCTCCAGAGAAGGAGAATTCACTACCACCCTGGGCAGCCTGTTCCAGTGCTCTGTAGACCTTCTCTGTTAAGAAGTTCTTCCTGGTGTTGAGGTGGAACTTCCTGTGCTCCAGCTGACACCCACTGCTTATCACAGGGTGGAAGTGAAAAGAGATTCTCTTTTTTTCTTGATACCCAGCCGTCATGGATTTATAGACAGTGATTAAATCCCCTCATAACCTTCTCCTCTCCAAGCTGAAAAGTCCCAGATCTCTCAATCTCTCCTCATAAGGTAGGTGTTCCAGTCCCCTAATCATCCTTATGGAGCTCTATTGGACTCTCAAGCAAGTCTGTATCCCTCTAGAACTGAGGATCCCAGAATTGAACTGTTCTTAGAGTCTGATGGGAATCATGATGTCATCTAGAGCCTTTTCTCTTGAAGTATCCGTGCAGAGAATGCCAAGCTGAATGTTCTTCTATTCCTCATTCAGCTATTTGCTGAAGATAGCTTATTAGTGAACAGATTGATTTATGCTTTGACCTTTACTGCTCAGTAACTGATCTGTTTGTCTTTGCCTCTGAAAGACAGAGATGCTTGTGCTATAAGGTAGCCCCACCATGACTTCAAAACACACTATTGTAAATGGAAACAACGAAACCTGGCATTTGAAAACGCTGCGTGTGGAATATCTTGGTAGAGATTATGGTATTGACAAAAATGCTAACCATAATTACTGTGAGTGTGCCTTTATGTGGCTCAGAAACCTATCTAAGAGGTACATGTGCTGTGTGTAGCTGCATACCCTTGTGAAAATGAATAGATGATATCATTTATTCACATTGAGATTGCAGTAAGGAATGCTTTGAATAATACATCTCATCACTAATGTTTAGAACATCTGAATGACTCTAGAAACACTTTATCTGCTTATTACTCGGTAGTTTCAAGTTAATCTGATTTAGTTTTAAGGCTTGATTTGAGAAATAAAAGACACCTCTGAAGAATGAGATGTGGAAGTACTTAGAAATTTAATATTTCTATTGCTTCCTGTTAATTTGCAAGAGCTATTTTACAGTGTCTCTGTAGAAACACTACTCTGATAAAAGGAGTACAAATCCTGAAGTGCAGCAGGTGCTGGCTGTGTCATTTCAACATCAGTTTGGGGTTCAACTGCATCGCAGGACTGAGATTGTGAGTTTGCAGGTGTTAAAATTAAGACTGTGAGGCCAGCTGCATTCAGGCACTGCAAGTGTTCACGGCAGGCATTCAAGGGCAAATCATGCTTGAACAACCTGATTGCCTCGCCGACAAAATGACTGGCTCTGCAGATGAGAAGAGAGCCATGGAGGTAATATACCTTGACTCTGGTAAGGCTTTTGACACTGCCTCCCACCGTGTTCTCATTTGGTAGCTGAGGAAGCCTAATCCGGCTGCTGTGTGGATAGAAAATTGTCTGGGCTGTCAGACTCTGAAGGGCGGTGATCAGTGGCCACTGCTGAAGAGAGGGTACCCAGGACACTAGGGAATGTGGGCTGGGGCCCATGGGGCTCAGCATCATCATCTGTGACCTTGATGGTGACACAGGACCAACTTCTTAATTGGCAAAAAGTTAGGGGAAAGGGCTGATGTGAGGAATGTGAACTTTGGTCCAAAGGTTTATCAAGGCAAATCTGGTTAGGACTGAATCATGAGGAACCTCATGAAGTTAAATGAAGAGAAGGCAAAAGCTCTGCCCCTAGGAATGAGAAACCATGTGCAAACTGGAAAGAAATTGCCTTATAATTCCTTCTGCTGGAAGGAACTAGGGATCAATGTGGATGCCAGGCTGAATATGAATTGTTTGCTTTTTGTCTTACTGTGATAAACACATACACTGTGATAGAAGAAAAGTAGCATAGTCAGTTTGGGGAAATTATCACCTCCCTCCACTGCTGAGCCCTCACCTCGAGTACTCCCACTTAAGAAGTGTGGAGAAAAAGAAGTGGTCCACCAGAGTATTACAGAATGGACAGGACCTTATAATACTTGTTCTACCAATAAAATCAGTGAGAATTTAATTTGTCTGACAAAGACGAGGGAAAGGGGAGCCGGAATAGCTGTCATTAATTCCTTAAAGGATGTTTAGTGCCAATCATAGTAGAAACCAACTTCTCCAAAGGACCTTTCCAGACAGTCCCGAGACTCTTTGTGTTTCTCTGGTTGCAATATCAGGACTAGCCAGAACAACAAAAACTCCAGACATTTTAAGGATTCAAAAATCTTTAGTAGGAGGACAAGCAAATGGTGAATGTACATGAAGAAAGAAGCAGAATATTCTTAACCAAATATGCAGCAGATCTGTATGGGTCCAGAAGAGTTAGCTTTGGTTGGAAGCTGAGGAAGTTTCCCTTCCCTTCCTGTTTGTTCCAGCTTCAGTGCTCTGTGCACATTTGTAACTCTCTTTTTTGCTTTCCTCAGACTTGGCAATGTAGTTATTCAGAGTGTTCTCCTCTCTACCCGCTGTTGTTCCCAGTTCCTGGCAGTTCTCTTTCTTTACCATGACTTAAAGGTTAGTCACCCTCCTGGTACTAGATGGCTTAGCTTAGTTCCTTGTCCTGTGCATCTTTGGTACCTCTGTCTAGTTCACTGCCTCTCTTTCTCTCACCCTTTCTCTGTTTTTCTGAACAGGGCTGTCAGCCAGTGTGTAGATAACTTAATCTGAGCAAACAGTCTCAACTGCCTTGGTAGTAAGTGGAAAGAAGTAGGAACTTTCAGGCCACAACGTATTTCCTGCTTTAGAAGAGTTGAGATGAATACATCTTATCTATCTGCAGTTCCTTTTCTCTGTTGCCTAAATCAGGAAAGAAGATTATGGCTCTCTGATGTATGTCACAGGCATCTAAATTCAGGCAAGATGATGCCACAATAAATGAGAGCAACCATAGAAAGAACGATGCTGCCACTATCTCCCAGTAAGAAGAGCTATTCCTTCTCCTAAGTTTTGAGCACTTGTCATTTCTTCTGTGTCCAGACTACCTACATTTCTCTCCCAGCTTTTGTGGTTCCCCATATTTTTAAGCTCTGTACTTACAGACACAGTGAATGCCTCCCTCTGTGCCCTTCGCACAGCGTTGTGAGTGTTCGTGTATCAAAAGAATTCGGGCAGGAAAAGATCCTGGTATCTGATACCTTTTACTTTGGATTTGCAGATGTCACTCAAAAGAAACAGAATGGGCAATGCATTTGTTTCTTTTCTGATTATTTTCTTTCTAACTCTTATGTTCCAGTTAACTTAGGGGCCTCTGTTGTGTTGACTGCCATCAATGCTCACCAATCTGAGGAATATGATCAGGTTACTGGCGGGTACAAATGCTTCTGCTGTGTTTTAAGTACAGCAATATACGGTCAATGAGGTTTTAATGGCTCTGTATCACAGCTGGGCTATAGTCATAAATGCATCAAGACTTCACACACATTCTCCTTCTGTGTGACTGAGGACACTGAAGGATCCAAATACCTGGGAAATCTAATCAGAATACTCTGATTTACAATAAATTATCCGGTGCTATAGTACTATTTTCAGTCTTCTCAGATTTGAATTTGAGTTACTTCAGATTTTAATGCACTGGGAAGCATTAGGCTAATTTTATAGATATAGCAAAGTGTTTATTTCCAGATATTCATGAAATCTCTAGTGACTATTACAAGATGAACTTTTCCAATCACAAGCAACAATGAGGCCATCTGCTTTAGAGATGGATGGCCATAATGTGTCTGGTTCCCTACTCTTCCTGTTGTCATTAAAACTGCAATTTATAAAAAGAAAGTTTGTGAGGATATCAAACTAGATGGATTGGCTGATTTACCCAGTGGATGTTTCACTCTTCAAGAAGAATTTGACAGGCTGAAGAGTTGGGCTGAGATGAATTAAAAGAGTTTTAACACAAACAAATGCAGAGTCCTTCACTTGGGAAGGAATAATGTGAGGCATTATTATAGGTTGGGTAGCGATCAGCCAGACAGCACCCCTGGGGAGAGGGATCTTGGAGGTTTTGTGGATTATAGAGTCAAAACATATTGGGAATAGCCCCTTGTCACCAAGAAGGCCAAGAGGGTGTTAGGGTGGATCAAGAGGAGTGTGTCTAGCAGATCAAGACTGGTTCTTCTATCCCTTTATTCTGCTGTAGTGAGGCTGCACCTGGAATCCTGTGTCCAGTCCTGGTCTCCCCAATTCAAGAAAGAGAGACAATTAATGGAGAGAGTTCGACATAGAGCTACGAGGATGATTAGGAATCTGGAACAACTGCCTTCTGAAGAGAGATTGAGAATATTGGGGCTTTTCAGTTTGGACAAAAAAAGGGTCTGAAGGGATTTAATCCCTGTCAGTATATCCATGAGGGCTGGGTGCCAAGCAGAATGGAATCCTCTCTTTTCAGTGGTGTCAGACAGGAGAAGAGGTAATGAGTGCCAGCTTGAACACAGGAAGTTTCACCTCTATCTGAGCAAAAACTTTTTTACAGTCAGGGTTATGAACTATTGGAAGGGGTTTCCCAAGGAAGTTGTGGAGTCCCCTTCTCTGGAGATGTTTCAGATCCATCTGGATGCAGTTTTGTGGCATTTATTGAGGCTTTGTATGCTGTTCTGCTTATCAGTATCGTAGAATCATAGAATAATTAGGGATTGGAAGGGACCTCAAAAGATCATCTAATCCATCCTTCTGACACAGCAGTATCACCTAGACCAAGTCACACAGGAACACATCCAGATGGGTCTTAAACATCTCCAGTGAAGGAGACTCCACAACCTCCCTGGGCAGCCTGTTCCAGTGCGAAGAAGTTCCTTCTCATATTTATGTGGAACCTCCTATGTGCCAGCTTATACCAATTGCCCCTTGTCCTATTACTAAATGACATTGAGAAAAGCCTGGCTCCATCCTCCTGACAGCCACCCTTCAAATATTTATAGGCATTAATGAGGTCACCCCTCAGTCTCCTCCAAGCTAAAGAGACCCAGCTCCCTCAGCCTCTCCTCATAATGGAGGTGCTCCACTTCCTTCGTCATCCTTGCTGCTGTACGCTGGACTCTCTCCAGCAGCTCCACATCCCTCTTGAACTGAAGGGCATAGAACTGAACACAATATTCCAGATGTGGTCTCATCCTGCTTGAGCTGGAGGGTTGGATCCTTCTAATGCTAATAAACTGTGTGTAAAATTTCACCTAAAAATTAATTCACTAACTTTTTTCTTCTTTCTTTTTACAAACATATTTTCATTCTTTGATACAGAAAATACAACCCAAGTGATTTGCAGGGATGTATGAACAGAAACCTGTTTCTATCATTAAAGAATATTGCACAAATATGGACCCATTTGTCTTTCACTTGATTGAAATGTATAGAGCTGGAAAGAAAAACTTGGAGCTGTTCCTGTTCTGCATGTAATTGTGTGCTTTAGATCACTGAGATGAAGAATCACTGTCAGTGACAGTGTAAACAAATGGGAAGGAACCACTTTTAGCTCTCTTCACACTGCATTTCACACAAATGCCTGATACTCACATTTTTTCCTCATCCTTTACGAATTTCATGTGAGCAGCGCAGACAGAGACAATTGCGAGTGACAGAAGATAAAGGATAATCTCCCATCATGGAAAATTTCTAGTATTTTTTAGTACCTGGTAATAACTTTACCTCTGAGATGACACCATTCTCAATGTGCCCTTCACGTTTATTTCACTGAGATTTTAAGGCAAAAGGGTCTCATTGTAATCATCGTGCCACAAGCCTCCCTTCTTTACAGTTGGTTACTTGATCCCAAAGTTTGGATGTGCTGGTGGAAAGAGCACAATGCTGCTCTGGCGTCGTGCTGGATGAGCTATGTTGTCTGGGTGTGATCTATGTCTTTCTCGAGAACAAAGATGCAATTGTGTATTTGGGTTGGCTTCGTATTTTGCTTTTGGATGATCAGGAAGTGTCTATATCTACTCTCTCTACAATTTTTCAGAGAAAAAAAAATCCCATTTCACTGAAACCCCAACTCAATGATGAGCCCATGGCCCTCTATATTCTGCACGCTGATGTCTGCTAGATTAATAATGTCTGATTTGTGGGGTTGGGATCCTTTGGGTTGCTTTTTATTTTAATGTATAACTGATTTTTTAAATCCACAGAATAAGCCTTTTCTGTGCTGTTTTAACTTTTCTGCTTTCAAATGCCCTGTTCCCCAAGCACAGTAGTGGTGGCAGAGGTTAAACATGATTGTCATGGTTTCTTCTACCCGTTCAGTCTAGGGCAGCTTCCTCATTTATTGTAGGGATGGTCTGCAGATTTGAAATGGAAGGATAATGCTACGTGAGCTTTTTGCTCCGAAACAGAATATTTTGGAGTTCACATTATAAGAGATAAAGTGATAGCTGAGTATTTTATAGTAGACAAAGTGACAAGTTAATATTTATAAGAAAGATGTGATAACTTGAGTTAACGGAGATGTCATTCCTTCTCATTTCTTGAATAGGTAGTGCTATGACAGAACAGGGGAGCTGTGAGCTGCTCTACGTGACTTACACCCCAGTTTGAAGCCCATTTTCCCTTCTCTTTCAGACTATTACATACTACTGTAGGTATTTTTACTAGACTGCACTGTGCAACCGCAGTCAGCAGCTCTTTCGCAGCACAAACAAGTGGAGTGTTCAGCATATCTTTTACACTTATACTTTTGTCTCTTTCCTCTTAAAAAGCAGAGTGAAAACTGTCTTCAACCTGTCTTAGCTTTGGTTTTGATTTTTCCATAAGGAAAAACTAGAATCTTAGAGTGTTACCTCACTTCTTCAGCCAAAATGCCTTTCCAGAATACTCACCGTGGGCAAATAAATGCTCTGTCTTGTGAAAAATTGCTTGTCAAACATTTGCTGTTAGATAGATTAGAGTTGTGAACAAGTTGTGAACCAGAGGGAAGGGCCTCAAGCTTCAGTGGGGTAGGTTTAGCGTATATATCAGGAACAAATTCTTTATGGAGAGAGTGGTCAGGCACTGGAATGGGCTGCCCAGGGTGGTGGTTGAGTCTCCATCCCTGGATGTGTTTCGAAGTCACTTAGATGTAGTGTTGGGGAGTCTGTTTTAGGGGTGAACTTGTAGGTTAGGGTTGATGATTGGACTTCATGATCCCAGGGGTCTTTTCCAACGTGAATGATTCTATGATTTGATTATTCTAAGTTTAGGAAGCCCTTCCTTATGGAAAAGGTGATCAGACACTGGAATGGACAGTCCAGGGAGGTGGTGGAGTCCCCATCCTTGGAGGTGTTTAAGGACGGACTGGCTGTGGCCCTTAGTGCCCTGATCTCCCAGTGGGGTAATGTTAGGTCATGGGCTGGGTTGGATGATCCCAGATGTCTTCTCCAGACTCAATAATTCTGTGAAATATCCCAGCAGCACCTCACCATGGTCAGTCTTTGTTTTACATGGCTCATTATAGCATCACATTGATTCTTCTCCTTCAAGAATGATAGAGTGATGAAAAATTAATTAAATTTATAAGCAAGCAAAGTTTGCTTAGGGGCAGAGATAATACATTTACCTCTGATTATGTTCACCATTTATTCCTTTGTGATTATGAGGTTAGGGGAGTGGATCGATTACCCCTCTTCCTCTAAATTGGCACAACACTTTATCCTATGAAAATTGAAAATAAAAGTGTGGTGTTTTAATTCCCCTGACCCTCAAAATCCTTGTTTCTAAAATATTTTATGAATGCATTAGAAATTTAAGTTACTCAGCCATTACTTAAGTTATTCTTGGGTTTTCATAAGAAAACATGGATTTAGGGACAATATATTGTAATTACATTGTCTTGTTATCTACTGGGGTCACGGACATAAAGTACACATGGTTGCCATTTACATTGCTTTGGAGTTCCCAAGACACATAGATCATGCTAAAAAAGTAAAACTAGAGGCAGCGTAGGCCCCCTGCAGAATGAGGTGGGTACCCTGGAGACAGAGGATGCAGAGAAGGCAGAGATACTTAACACTTTCTTTGCCTCTGTCTATACTGCTAAGCGTTGTGTTGACATTAGACCCCAGACTACAGAGGAGGTTGAGGCAACAGGTGAGCCTGCCTTGGTTGATGAGGATTGGGTTAGGGATAAGTTGATTGAACTGGATGTGCACAAATCCATGGGCCCAGATGGGATGCACCCGCGTGTGCTAAGGGAGATGGCGGAGGTCATTGCTAGGCCGCTCTCCATCATCTTTGCTAGGTCCTGGGGAACAGGAGAGGTGCCTAGGGACTGGAAAATAGCAAATGTTACCCCAATCTTTAAAAAGGGAAAGAAGGAAGACCCAGGTAACTATAGACCGGTCAGCCTCACCTCCATCCCAGGAAAGGTGATGGAACAATTTGTACTAGAGGCTGTTTCCGGGCACATCAAGGACAGGAGGGTCATTAGGGACAGTCAGCATGGCTTCACAAAGGGAAAGTCATGCTTGACCAACCTGATAGCCTTTTATGAGGGTGTAACCAGGTGGATGGATGAGGGCAGAGCCGTGGATGTCATCTATCTTGACTTAAGAAAGGCATTTGACACGGTCTCTCACAGCATCCTTGCAGACAAACTGAGGCAGTGTGGCCTAGATTTTCGGGTAGTGAGGTGGATTGTAAACTGGCTACAGGGTAGAAGTCAGAGAGTGGTGGTCAATGGGACAGAGTCTAGTTGGAGGCCTGTATCTAGTGGAGTGCCCCAGGGATCGGTGCTGGGACCGGTCCTGTTCAATCTATTCATTGATGACTTGGATGAGGGATTGGCATGCACTGTCAGCAAGTTTGCTGATGACACAAAGCTGGGTGGTGTCGCCGACACCCCCGCAGACTGTGCTGCCATTCAGCGAGATCTGGACAGGCTGGAGAACTGGGCAGAGAAAAATCTAATGAGCTATAACAAGAGTAAGTGCAGAGTCTTGCATCTGGGCAAGAACAACCCCAGGTACCAGTATAGGCTGGGGACTGACCTGTTGGAGTGTAGTGTAGGGGAAAGGGACTTGGGGGTCCTGGTGGACAACAAGATGACTATGAGCCAGCAATGTGCTCTTGTGGCCAAGAAGGCCAACAGCATCCTGGGGTGGATTAGAAGAGGGGTGGTTAGCAGATCAAGAGAGGTTCTTCTCCCCCTCTACTCTGCCCTGGTGAGACCACACCTGGAGTATTGTGTCCAGTTCTGGGCTCCTCAGTACAAGAGGGATGTGGAGCTGCTGGAGAGAGTTCAGCGTAGGGCAACAAAGATGATAAGAGAGGTGGAACACCTCCCTTATGAGGAGAGGTTGAGGGAGCTGGGTCTCTTTAGCTTGGAGAAGAGGAGACTGAGGGGCGACCTCATTAATGTCTACAAATATTTGAGGGGTGGGTGTCAGGAGGATGGCACTGGGCTGTTCTCGGTGTCATGTAGTGATAGGACAAGGGGCAATGGTTGTAAGCTGGAACATAGGAGGTTCCACATCAACCTGAGAAGGAACTTCTTCACAGTGAGGGTGACGGAGCACTGGAACAGGCTGCCCAGGGGGGTTGTGGAGTCTCCTTCTCTGGAGATGTTCAAGACCCGACTGGACAGGTTCCTGTGTGACTTGGTTTAGGTGATCCTGCTGTTGCAGGCGGATTGGACTAGATGATCTTTCAAGGTCCCTTCATGATTCTATGATTCTATGATTCTATGCTGAGAATTGGCAAATATGATGCTATGGGTGTGTGTTCAAGAGATCTAGAGGGGCTACTGAATTCCTTTGGGGACCCATCTCCCAGTGTTCAATGTAATACCATACCTTTAGATTTCAGCAACCCATTCATATGCTGAACGTCTGGTTATGAGCAATATTTCCTCCTGAAATGGAGTTGATCTGCCTGGCCTTCAGCTATCCCTCCAATAGGGCATGATGGTGTTCCTAGGCCATCTGTATTAGCTCTGTGGGGACCACTGACAGTCAGTTGAGGGAGGCGATTGTCTCCCTTTACCCTACACTTGCGAGATCTCACCTGGAGTACTGGGTCCAGTTCTGGAGATCCCAACATCAGAAGAACATAGAGCTCTTGGAAGGTGTTCAGAGGGCAGCAACTCAAATGATCAGAGGTCTGGAGCACCTCTGCTATGAGGACAGGCTGAGCAAGTTGGGTTGTTCAGCCTGGAGAAAAGGAGGCTCCCAGGTGACCTTCAAGCAGCTTTCCAATAGCTGAAGTGGGCTACAAGAAAGCTTGTCACATGGGTGCGTAGCAAGAGGACAAGGGGAAAGGGTTCCAGACTTGAAGAGGGGAGATTGAGGTTGGACATTCCAACTCTAATAAACTGTGTAAACTGTGTAAAATGAACATGTGAGCTATACTTCAGCCTCTCTGTGTATCTTTAAATAAAAAAAAAATAGAATGAGTCTACAATGAATGCTACTAGAGATGTTTTTATTTATGAAAAGTGCTTTGTGACAGGTAGGACATGTTTAGTTTGCTTCTGATTTGTAGTTGAGCAGAAAAGGGCAAGAACTGTCAGCATCCTTCTTAATAATAGAGGAAATGAGTATTGGTGTGACTGCCAGTATGATGACAGGACTTTGCTTGTCTTAATTACAGTTACCTGCCAATTAAGTATTGCTGCATCCTTTCCCTGTTCTAGACATCTGCTCTTGTGTGCTTGGTGTTGGAGATGTTATGATGAACCAGATAACTGTATTTTATTTGCTGTTTTCTTTGGTGAGGTTTTTACTTGTGCTTTGCCTTGCTGGATCCATGAGATGACTTCCCCGAGAGCCATAAAATCATAGTGCTCCATCTTCTTATTTCCTTTTGGCATAAGCTGACTCTAACAGTTACTGGTAATTACAATTACAGAAAGACACCTGTTTCAGGACTCCTTCTTGCACACAAAGAAGAGCAACAAAACTGGTGAAAGGTCTGGGACACAAGTCTTATGACGAGTGTCTGAGGGAGCCGGGGTTTGCATGGTCATGTTCCTGAGTGATTTGATCTAGGTGATTTTGGTGTGGCAACGGAGATTGGACTTTTGAAGTCTCCTCTAATCCCTAATGTTCTGTGATTCTGTGACAGGTATAGTGTGCATCATCATGTGGTTCTCTCCCTTCTGTGTTTTGTGTTTCCTGCTTTTCATTTTAAGAGTCTAAAGCAGTGTTTGGATCAGATAATGAGCTAATCTATTCGAATAGCAATGTGTGTGTATTTGCCTGACTGGAGTTTCCAAGTATTATGTGTTCTTGTCATATTGCATTTCTTACTGTAACACAAGGAGTAAGCAGAAGTTAACAGAAATAACAAATATCCAGAGAAAAATCCTATGAATTTGCCTTGATGGATGTCTTTGGGTTTAAGTATTTTTTTGTTGAGAATTCAAGCCCAATCATTTTACTATCACAGAATCATAGAACATTAGAGATTGGAAGGGTCCTTAAAAGATAATCTAGTCCAATCCCCCGTCCCAGCAGAATCACCTACATGAAGTCACACAGGAACATGTCCAGGCAGGTTTTAAATGTCTCCAGAGAAGGAGAATCTACAAACCCCCCCGTCAGCCCATTCCAGTGCTCTGTCACCTTCACCATGAAGATGTTCCTTGTCAATAGGAGCCTTTGCAGAGACTGCAGAGAGCTTTGATTTGTTTCTTGCTCTATAGATAGGAAGAAATACTATTAAAGATTCTTGTGCTTAGAAGAGGACATTTCAAATTCACAGGTTTTGCTTTGGGTTATTAGAATAATACAGACTAATACTTTAGTCAGTTATAAGCTGCTAAGAGCATCTGTATTGTAAAAAGTTCTGCAACTTATTGAACAGCTCCAGGCTTCATAAGCTGTGCTTAGTGGATTCCTGTGCTCCTGTTATAAATTAACAACTCCAGTATTACTGCTAATCCAAATAAACTCCCTGGTGATTACAGATTACAGTCACAAATCCAGAAGGTACAATGCACTGTGCTTTTCTTAGCCACGTTAATTATTTCAGTTCTGGGCGACTCCGTAGTAAGAAGTGAACCACCAGCTGGCTAATATGTACAGTCAAAACATTTAGCAGCAGGCTTTAACATTCGTAACAGCAAGAATCCATTTCACAGAAGACAACAGAGAATAAATGATTCTCATTTTAAGAGTCCTTAAGGCTAAAGTGCTTTATCCTCCTTAAATGTTCTGAGTAACTAGCTCCACGTGATGTCATCAAGATTAATTTAATGTAGGTAGTTTGTGCTGCAGAAATAACCAGTAAAAATGTATAAAAGGCCATGGGACTTAGGGCAGACAGAGCAAAACAAGTGATGTTCTATGTAAAACAGAATTGTCCTGCTTTACAATCAAGCCTTGCAACTATTTATTCTCTTTGGAGTGCGAGGGAATCTCCTTTTCTTTCTTTCTGGGTAATTTTTGACTTTAAGCTGAAAGCTGGAAATCACAACACTCCCCCCTACTCTTAGAAGTTTTCCATGGGACAAGGAGTAGGCCAGGCTTTTTCTAGAAGCTAGTTTGCAAAGAAGCGGTGGGAACACTTGTGGAAAGTGTGCAAAAGACAATGTTTCTAGTCTGATGTTCAGTTGGGACAGCAAATGGTAGTAATCAAGTAATTAGAGGAAACTGTTAGTTTTTAAGAAAGCTCTTATTCAACAGCACAACCACTAGTGCTTTAGCTGTCTGAATTTCCATTAAAGTCAAAGAGTGCACAAAGTATTTATGAGAGCATCAGTGCCTGTTCTATTAGAGAACAAACAGATCACTCAAAAGGTTTCTCTTAATCTAGAGAAGAGAAGGTTGAAAGGAGACCTTCTTGCTGTCTACAACTACCTAAAAGGAAGTCATAGCCAGGCTGGTGCTGGTCTCTTCTTCCAAATTACTAATGCTAAGACAAGGAGAAATGGCCTCAAGTTGCATCAGAGGAGATTTAGATGGGACGTTAGGAAGAAGTTCTTTCCTGAGAAAGTGGCTGGGTGCTGGCACAGGCTGCTCGGGGAGGTGGTGAAGTCGCTGTCCCTGGAGATATTTAAAAACTGAGTAGCTAGAGCACTTGAGGATGTGGTCTAGGGGCTAGAGAGATGTTGGGCTGAGGGCTGGACCTGATGATCCTTGCGGTCCTTTCCAGCCATGATGATTCAGTGATTCTGTGTGTGATACAAGGCTTGTTAGAGATGCTGATAAGTCTGATTAATGTTTGGTTTCTATTGGTCTTTTTCATGAGAACTCTGATAAAGTCTTCTTGCATTTGACAGGAGCTTGTCCATTAATTGTGACAGAAATGCGTGATGTAGGACATTATGGAGACCCTTGTACTTCTAGTATGACATTTGGAGGCCAGGAAGATGACAGTAATGCTTTTCAAATGAAGGTAGATGCCTGTGATAAGGAAGCTGAACTCAGTGCTTGTGATCTAGCCAAAGTCATCAGTGCATGCTGGTGTTACTGCAGGTATCCAGTAGAATAAACAGAGCAGCTCTCCAGATAGAATGTTTCTTTGTGGGAACAAACAAACAAACATTAGACAGTTATCTAGTGACAAATTCTATTTGAGATATCCTGTCTGGGCTGGGATACATCATCAGCTACATCAAGAGCTTTACTGTGCAACAACTGCTTTTTAGCAGCATACATCCATGTAGATTTCAGAGTTGGGGGATGATTAAACATGGTTTGGTTTGGACTGGGACAAGAAGACAGAGCACTGGAACAGGCTACCCAGGGGGTTGTGGAGTCTCCTTCTCTGGAGATATTTAAAACCAGCCTAGACATGTTCCTGTGTGGCCTCATCTAGGGGATCCTGATGTGGCAGAGGGATTGGACTGGATGATCTTTTCAGGTCCCTTCCAGACCCTAATGTTCTGTGATCCTGTGTTTACACAGGTCTGCACAGCATCTTTGTTCTAAAGAGAGAGATCCTTCACTCTGAATCATTTTTCTTTTAAAGCCACAGGTAAAGTTCATTCAGCACTGAATTACTGCATGCTGTTACTATCCTTTAATTATATCTTTGTGTGTGTGTGTGCAAATCACAATCACTGTAACTGTTTCTGTGTCACTACAGAATTTCACAGGGCTAGAGCTAGAAAAAGTTAAGTTACAGCAACCTGATTGTTAAACCTCTGCTGTGAGAGATAAAACAAGGTCCAGACTGGAATATCGGTGCCAAGTAGACCAGTGGAATCCTGGGGTGCATCAAGAAGAGTGTGTCCAGCAGATTAAGAGATTTAATCTTCTCCCTCTCTACTCTGCCCTAGTGAGTCCACATCTGGAGTATTGTGTCCAGTTCTGGGCTCCCTGGTTCAAGAGGGACGGAGATCTGATTGAGAGAGTGCAACAGAAGTCCACAAGGATGATTAAGGGACAGAACACTTGCCTTATGAGGAAAGATTGAGAGATCTGGGACTTTTCAAGTTGCAGAGGAGAAGGTTACGAGGGGTTTAAAGCCCACTGGGATACGTTCCTGTGTGACTTGGCCTAGGTGATCCTGCTCTGGTGGGGGGATTTGACTAGGTGATCTTTAGAGGTCCCTTCCAATCCCTAAGGTTCTGTGGAACTTAATCACAGTGTACAAATCCATAAGGGCTGGGTGTCAAGACAACAGAGACATTCTCTTTTCACTTGGGCCCTGTGATAGGACAAGGGCCAGTGGGTGTCAGTTGGACCACAGGAAGTTCCACCTCAGTATGAGGAAGAACTTTAAGGGTTACAGAGCAGTGGACCAGGCTACCCAGGGAGGTTGTGGAGTCTTCTTCTCTGGAGACTTTCTAGACCCATCTGGATGCATTCCTCTGTGACCTGCCTTAGGTTCTATGGTACAGCTGGAGCACAGGGATTGGACTCAACCCCTGGATGTCCATTCCAACCCCTAATTATCTGTGTATCTGTATAATTGTAATCTAGCTTCTGTAGTCTAGACAAGTAACAGACTATTGTCCAGCTCTGAAAACTCCACAGAAGCATTTCTTGTATTTTTGGTTTTTTGTGCTGTTGCTACAGAGAGAGGGGAGAAAAAAAAATAATACAAATGGATAGTAATGAATGGCCATTTAGCAGATGCTCAAGAGAAAACTAACAGCAGGTGTTAGGAAAAATCCTTCTAGAGATACAGAGGTTTAAGGTGGTGAAGTCAGAGCATGGTTTAACATGGTTTTAAGGAAGTTTTGAAAGAATATTTTGATTTTGCCCAGCACCAGGAGCTCTCTGACCTTCTTCTGTTGGAGACTCCAGAACTGGACCCAGTACTCCAGGCAAGGTCTCATAAGTGTGGAGTAGAGAGGTAGAAATGTCTGGATCCAGTGTTTAAAATATCACTTGGGGTTGCAGAAGAAATGTAAAGGTCTGCACTGGTTTAGATACAGGATTTAGATTCTTTTTCCATTACCTAGTGCAAGCTTTTCATTACTTTGCCTCACATTTTAACTGTTACTTTTGGAAAAGAGTAGGAGGAAGGCATGGATTTAGTATTGAAGAAAGAAATTTCACAAGCAGACCAAGTTTGCTAAGTACAATCCCTTAAGCTCTTTCAAAGAGCCATTGCCATTTAAATTCAATATTTGAAGATTTAAGATTTCTGATAGTTTTGACCTTTTGGTTATGTTTCTCAAAAGTGTTATCCCAAAGTAATTTGTTTTCAGAAGGATAAAGCAAAACAGAAATCTCATGCAGTTCAACAAATGAAAGTACAAAGTCCTGTGCATGAAGAGATGCAGTGCCAGGCACAAGTAGAAGCTGGTGGCCACAGTGACTGGGATGCAGCTTGGAAGAAAATCATCTGGAGGCAGGGCATAGTGGCCTCAAGTTTCATCAGGGAGGTTTAGATGAGAGTCTTAGGAAGAAGCTCTTTCCTTAGAGAGTGGTTGGGCACAGGCTGCACAGGGAGGTGGTAAAGTCCCCATCCCTGGAGGTGTTTAAAAACAGAGTAGCTAGATCTCTTGAGGCCATGATCTAGGGATTAGGAGCAGTTGGGCTGAGGGCTGGACTTGGTGATTCTGAAAGTCCTTTTACAGCCATGATGATTCTATGATCTTCCAGTATGATCAGCATTTTCACTCTAGAGTAGGAGTGTAGGAAAAACTGCAGGTATGTGGATAGCAGTGCAAATTGGTTAGCTCTGTAATGCAGCTGTCATTTTGCAGTGTTGTTTTGTCTGTGGCTAAGATTTTTATCTGGATGAAACAGCTGTTCATGGGTCAAAACAAGAGGAGTCAGAAACAGAACCAGCTCCCTTCCCTTCCATTACACTGCATGATGCAATTATTTTCTGCTGCCTTATAATTGTAAGTTATTCTGATGAAAGTTTTGGGAAGTACAAAATAGATTTGCTTCTATAGAAGTAAAAACCAGGTCCATTTAACTTGGAATGGCATGTAGCAAAAATACTTTTCAGTGTGTCTTTCATGGGAATTTGCATTAGAAAAGTCTCTAAGTAGTTACCATATTTAAATAAGAGCTTTGAAGCAAGACTTTTTATTCTGCATAAAAAAGAGGTACTTGGCAATGTTTATTGAATTTTTTAAAGCATTTTGTCTTCAAAAGAGTATATTACATGAAGAAAGTCTCTTTCTTCACATACCTGCATAAAGTTTTTTTGGAGACACTATGATAAATGCTGGAGTTTGAGTTGATAAATTACAGAAACAATCAAAAGGTATAAAAGGAGGAGGTTTTTAAAGCTCATGTAATTTAGCTTGTCAGACAGAACCCTTGCAGCATTTGGGGTTATATTGAGAGAGCTGGGGCTGTTTAGTTTGAGGAAGAGGAGGCTGAGGGAAGACCTCATCTCTTTCTACAGCTATCTGAAACGACATTGTAGAGATGTTGGTGATGGTCTATTCTCACAGGTAGTTAGTGACAGAACCAGAGGGAATGGCTTCAAGCTTCAACAGAGTAGGCTTAGACTGAACATCAGGAAGAAATTCTTCCTGCAGAGAGTCGGTCAGGCACTGGAATGGGCTGCCTAGGGTGGTGGTTGAGTCACCATCCCTAGATGTGTTTAAAAGTTGCTTAGATGTAATGTTGGAGGATCTGCTTTAGGGGTGAACTTGTAGAGTTGAGTTGATGGTTGGACTCAGTGATCCCAAGGATCTTTTCCAACCTGAATGATTCTGTGATTTTATAATTCTATATTTGTAGCTGTGTTTATTCGTGGAAATGTTGAGAAACTGGAAGTTTTATGGATTTTAAAATTATTACTGTAATGAACAATTGCTCAAAAGATCTCTTTGAGACACCAACTAGCAGCACCCCACCAGTGTGTCCCAAACCATAGAATCATAGATTCATCACGGCTGGAAAGGCCCTCCACAATCATCCAGCCTTCATCCCAACATCTCCCTAAGCCCTAGACCATGGTTGTTATATGTTCACTCCAGATCTAAACACTACTGTGAGGAAAAGCTTACGCCCTGTGAATGGGTGATATAGGCATGTCTGACTGTATCCCGTCAACCCCATTTTGATGGGACATTAACTTCCATTATGCAGTTCACTTGTATTTCACCAGATATGTCAGCCACGCTCTATAGCAAGGACTCAGAGCTGCACAAGGCATTCAGATGATACAGCAAAGATTTGCTGGGAGATCAAGACCAAGTATTTGCTCTGAAGCACATAGCAGAATGGTTTTAGTGTAAATAAAGTTGTGTAAGGAAGCATGAAATTGAGAGTGCTCTTGAAGCCTCTGGGCGTGGAGTGAGCTAGCACTTCTGCCACATTTTACAGTCTTGGTTGGGTGATCTGTCTTCAAAATGGGGTGAAGTGGGATGAGAAATCAAGAAGTGCCCATTATGCAGACCCTTTAACTTCTCAGAAGGTTATAATGTTGGTAGCCAGTACAATACATGGCCAAGAGAGAAGCTGTTTTGTCAGTAAAAGGTTATGGTGATACAGAGTGCATTGGGTTCCTTGACTGCTAGATGTAGCACTGCAGCTCAGCTGTAGCATGCAAGAAAATTAATTAACCCATGTATTCTGATAGAAGCCATTTGAGAGCATTTGGACAAGATATGTCCACGTGAAGTGATACATGGTAGGAGACAGAACAGGAGAAAGGGACTTGAGGGTCCTGGTGACCAGCAGGATGACCAGCAGCCAGCAATGGGCGCTTGTGACCAAGAAGGCCAATGGCATCCTGGGGTAGATTAGAAAGGGGGTGGTTAGATCCAGAGAGCTGTTTCTCCCCCTCTACTCTGCCCTGGAGAGACCACATCTGGAATATTGTGTCAAATTCTGGCTCCCTCTGTTCCAAAAGGACACAGAACTGCTTGAGAAAGTCCAGCATAGATGTACAAAGATGATGAAAGGAGTGGAGCATCTCCCTGATGAGGAAAGGCTGAGAGAGCTGGATCAAAAGGGAGACGTAGGGGTGACCCCATTAATGTTGATAAATATGGAAATGGTAGATTTCAGGAGGATGAGGTCAGGCTCTTCTCAGTGCCATTCAATGATAGGACAAGGGGCAATGGGTGTGAGCTGGAACAGATGAGGTTGCACATCAATATGAGTAGGAACTTCTTCCCAGTGAGGGTGACAGAGTGCTGGAATGGGCTGCCTGGGGGAGTTGTGGAGTCTCCTTCTCTGAAGATGTTTAAAACCTGCCTGGCCATGTTCCTGTGCAACTTGATCTAGGTGATCCTGCTGTGGTGAGGGGATTGGACTGGATGATCTTTTGAGGTTCCTTCCAATCCCTAACAGTCTGTGATTTGGTGAGAAGCGAGTGCCTGAGCGCAAAGAAATGCCAAAAACTTGTAACCCCGTCTGGCTGTCATCCAGTAGAGCTGAGGACACTTTGGTGGTTCTATTCAAGCTCTGATTTGTTTTGTAGTCACTTACACCTGAATACACAGGCACTACAATTAGAAAGACATGGTTTAAGCTGTAATGAACTTCAAAATGTATCTCTAATCCTTTGCAACCATCTTGAGGTACTTTGTGTTACTGTAAAAAGAATACTATTCAAAGCAAAGCAAAACAACCTGAATTGCTTGTAAGGCAGGGAGACACAGATGGTTGTGAACTGATCTTGTTAGAATTTGTTAAAGTAAAATGACAGATGTACTTTAAGAATTGAGTACAGGTGCTACAAAGAGAAAGTTATTACTTGGTGTCTGACTTTGTTTGGAGACAGCTGGTGCTAAAACTTCTTTTGATGTTGTTGATAATGTGGGATTCAGCCATTTTATTTGGTCTCATCTGACATGTCACATTTAAAATGTAGTTAAACGGTCCTGGAGATGACAACCAACTGCAATAAATAAAGGCTTGAGTCTCCGAGTTGCTAAGTGTGCCCAACTCCCAGTGACTTTCAAATTGAGACTCATTGCAGTGTACAATGGAACCTCTATGTTTGAAATGTTTTCTGTATCTGCACCTGAGTCTAAGCTAATCTGTACAGACATAGTCGGGTGTGATGCCTATATATATTGCAAAGGAGGTGATTTTTGGTAAATCAGAGTACTGAAAGTCAGATAGTTTTGTACTTGCTGCATAGCAGCAAGGCATAGCTTCAACTCCCATGTACTTTTTTACTCTGAGCAGAGCTGACTGCAGAGTTACGCAGTTTATTAGGGTTGGAAGGGGCCTTCAAAGGCCATCAGGTCCAATCCTCTTGCTCAAGCAGCACATAAATTACTGAAAAGCAGATCTGCCTAAAAAGCCTCAGTCAGCCCCACAAAACCACAACCAGTTTGGTCTGAAACACCTCCAGAGAAGGGGACTCTACAACCTTCCTGGACAACCCGTTCCAATATTTTATAACCCTGACTGTAAAGATGTTTTTCCTCAGATTGAGGTGAAACTCCCTGTGTTCAAGCTGGCATCCATTACCCCTTGTCCTGTCTGACACCATGGAAAAGAGAGGATTCCTTTCTACTTGCCAGCCAGGCAAGGATTAAATCCCCTCTGAGCCTTCTTCTGTCCAAACTGAAGAGTCCCAATGTTCTCCATCTCTCTTCATAAGGCCCAGACCCCAAGTCATCCTTATAGCTCTGCATTGAACTCTCTCCATTAATTCTCTATCTCTTTTGAATTGTGGACACCAGAACTGGACACAGGATTCCAGGTGCGGCCTCACTAAAGCAAAATAAAAGGGTAAAAGGTCCTCCTTTGGTCTGCCAGACATATTCCTCTTGATCTATCCCAATACCCTCTTGGCCTTCGTCACGACAAGGCCCACTGCTGATCCACAACAACTCCAAGATCCCTCCCCAGGGGTGCTGTCTAGCTGGTCACTACTCAACCTGTATTGATGCCTCATATTATTCCTTCCAAAGTGAAGGACTCTACATTTGTTTTTGTTAAAACTCATTCCATTCCTGTCAGCCCAACACTCCAGCCTGACCAAGTCTTCTTTAAAATTTAAACAGATGCTACATGAATTGACCAATCCACTCAGTTTAGTATCATCTGCATAGTTGCTGAGTAGACACTTACACTTGCTGAGTTAGACCTTATATTATTAACTCATTCCACGATGAGTCTGCAGAGCATTGTGTCCATATATCATCACACTTTACAAATCAGAAAAGAAAATAAGTGTCTTTTGCAAGGTTGCCTGACTGAGATCAAGGGAAAAGGGGGCACTAAAGTCATTGTTTAGATGTGGGCCCATGAGAGAAAAACACAAAAAGAAGATATGGGTTAGAAACAGTGGTGTTTAGTTTCATTCTGCTCATCAGGAAAGCAATTTTAGAGAAAACGGTGGCTGGCAGTTGGTGAAAGAAGGGAAGGTTAGTAAAGCAGAGGCAGGGACATCATTATTCTGCACAGAGCTGACAGAAGCAGGTGGTGATTACCTATGAAATGTTATGGGGTAGTTGGCAGCGTGTCACTGGGAAAAATGGGATGTGCAGTCTCTTTATTCAGCCCATCATGGCCCAGTCTAATAATGAGGTTTAGTTTCCAGGCTCATGCGCTGAAGGTATTTTTCAGGTCTCACTTGAAGCTTGGGAGAGAGAGAACAGTCATAGAGAGACACTGTCCTATGAAGAATTAGTTCCTCCAACAAATGTGTGGTGCTGCCCTCTGCCAGCTGGCTCTTCTTTTTAAGATGCGACGTTAATTTGGTTTCAACTGTGTGGCTTCTACAAGGTTATTCTGTGCAGCGACTGAAATGTATTACAGCCTGGGGTGAATGGCCATAGGGCATGTAGCTTTTGATTACTCACTTGTCCAGCTAATTAACCGTGCTAGTGTCATAGTTCAAACCCAGCACTACGCAGCTGCTCACACAACAAAAACCTTTAGGGTTGAGACAAGGACAAGCAGGGCTCACTCATCAGTTGCAGTCACGGGCAAAAGACAGCCTCAACTTGGGACAATCAGTTTAATTTAAACAAAACCCACCAACAACTCAACAATAGGACAAGAAGATGTAGAGGTGGTTCTTAAATGCACCTTCTCTCCACACCTCCCTTCTTCCCGGGATCAGCTTTGCTACCTCCTTTCCCCTCAGGGGTAAGATCCCTCAGAGTCCTCCTCTGTAACAACATGGTGTGCCTCCCACAGGAAACAATTCTCCATGAGCTTTTGTGAGTGGTGTGGGGGTCTCCTGCAGGCTATAGATCTCCCATTGATGATCTGCTGCCATGTGTATCCTACTTATACCTGTCTGGATGCTTTCCTGTGTGACCTACCCTAGGTTCTATGGTCTGAGCATTGAATTTGCAAAACATTTTACTAGTCAAAAACATTTTACTAGTTAACTACTTAGCTAGCAGACTAACTAACTAATATTTCAAACATCTCACTATTGCTGAAAAAAGACCTCCTGACACATACTGGACATGGAACACCCTGAAATGATGGTATAAAAGGTGGTCCTCTTTGACCACCTGTCTCCAACTCTGAAGACATTTAAACCCACTTGGACATGTTGCTGTGTGACTTGATCTTGGCCATCCTGCTGTGGTGGGGGGGGATTGGACTTGATCATCTTTTGACATCCCTTCCAATCCCAAATATTCTGTGATTCTGTTGTCACTACTTTACCAAAGTTTCTTTAGACCACTGTAAAAACGCAGTGGGAAATGATTCTTTCAGTTTCTAAATTTGCTTATATTTTACCCTTTGTTAGAAATCAACATCACTTACGTTTGAAAAAAAGATGAAATACACTTTATGTGAAATACAAAAAATTCTTAGGTAATGAGGAAGAACTCTGTTCTCGTGTATTGATACAACTCTCCTAATGGTGCTGGCAGCTCTTACTGGAGTAAGGAAGGCTCTTTGAAGCACTGGCAATGTGGTGCCTGTGTTCATATTGAACTACAGGTATAAAAGCCTTGGAAATTACCTCAATTTTCTGCCAAGATATTGTTTAAATATTACAGAGAAAGGAATATTAGGGTAGGAGGGAGTCTTATCAGATGCTTAATTTTCTTAAAATACAGAATGATACCTTGGCAGTAGTAATTCAAAATCTGTAATTGTTAGGCAGACAGACAAGGATCTACTGGAGACAGTCCAAAGGAGAGCTATGAGGATGAATATGGACTTGAGCATTTCCGCTGTGAAGAAAGACTGAGAGAATTTGGGTTTCGATTCTGGGGAAGACTGAAAGGAGATCTTATTAATGTCTGTAAATAGGTTGCTGTGAGGGTGGTGAGATGCTGGAACAGGTTGCCCAAGGCAGTTGTGGCGGCCCCATCCCTGGAAGTATTGAAGGCTAGGTTGGCTGGGGCCCTGAATAGCCTGGTCTAGTGAAGGTGTGGCTGCCTGTTCAGGAAGAGTGGAACTAGATGATCTTTAAGGTCCCTTCCAATCCTGGCCATTCTGTGATATTCTGAAAGGTTCCATAACAAACCACATATTTGACTGGTTTTTATCACAAAATAGGAAGTGTTTGCCGTATCACTTTAAATTTTGTGGTGTTACGTGGTGGGGCTATGGCAAGTCCGTAGACCCTTTGACTGAAGCAGAAGAGTTTAACCTTGGACAGATTAAAGTGTATCCATGGGAACAAGGAGTCAGCGATATCTGAAGAATGTAAACAACTGACTGTGCTGGGAGAAACTTGATACAGAGATGAGCGAGGGGCGTATGAAGCTGAAAAGCCAATGGCCACTTGTTTATATATGTGCTGTACCAATAAAATAAGGACAGCTGTGTGCAGAAAGGGTATATAAAGGAGATAGCTGCGTTAATAAAGTATCTTCTTTGACTGCTTCCACGTTGGTCTTGACTCTGTGTCGCACGTCCACCCCAACCGCGACAATGCTATTTCACAAGGACTTGGTAAATTAGGATATGTGGGTGGCTATCAGACCTTTTGGCACTTTATCACATCTGAGCAAGAGGAGAGGAAGATACATTCTGCAATGCAAATGTGACTACTCATTGGCATTTACCACCGTTGCTCTGACTTTTCAATGTATGCGTCTTGTTGCAGATGTAAAACCTTGAAGGAAATTTGAACGCTAAAAGGAATTCTGTGTGCTTTTGATATTTGAGTTCTTCATGGTCTGGTCTGAAGACACCACCCTGTGTCTTACTGCTGTCTGTTTAAATCTTTCCTAAAAGACTAACTTGCCACGTCAAGGCCACTGGCTAACATCCATTTCGACACTGATGAAATTACCTAGAGCGAAGCAGGCTTTCCTGAGGCACACGCTGTCACAAGTAAGGAAATATGAAGCGACCAAGAAAATGTTTCTGGCTCAGCATAACAGAGGAAGAAATAAAATAGGAAAAAAAAAACCCCTTGCAAACCACAAAAAAAGGAAAAAATCAAAAAGAATATAAAACACTTTGAAAAGTGTGAGTGAAAGCCTATTTGCCTCAAAGTAATGGCTTCAAGTTGTGTCAGGGGAGGCTTAGATTGGATCTTAGGAAGAAGTTCTTTGCTAAGAGAGAGATTGGGCACTGAAACAGGCTTCCCAGGGAGGCAGTGGAGTCCCAATCCCTGGAGGTGTTTAAAAACCAAGTAGATAGGGCACTTGAGGTCATGGTGTAGGGGTTAAGGAGCTGTTAGGCTGAAGGCTGGACTTGATGATCCTGGAGGTCCTTTCTACCCATGATGATTCTATGATTCTATGTAAAATAATGATTATGAACTAATAAATCATAGAATAGCAGTCCAGACAAGAGGAATCTGTTATTTACCCAACTGACATCCTGTGAACCCTCCAAAGCTGAGATGAGGTGATAGCTGAAGGGGAACTTCTTCCAAATATCACCTTTTCTATCTGTTCTTCTTATCCTTTCCCGACTCGATTTACTTACTTAAAAAGCATTTTCTTTTTACCATCTTTGATTTTGAGGTTAACTTTAATTTAGGGCTCCTATTTTTAACAAGTTAATAATCCTCCATCTGCTAGAACTATTCATGTTACATTAGCTGGTTACCATGGTAAAATTGTCTAGTCTGTCTCGGCTACTCTATAAGTAGTCAGTACCCATTCTTTATCTGAACAGATCCTTTCTTTGTGTTCATTACCCATAGCACTCTGCAGCACTTTTGGGAGAACGCTGAGAACTTGTCTTGGCATCTTTGTTTTCATTATTTATCCAGTAATTCTGTGGTCCCCTGTTGCATGTTCATACAGTTACACTGTACTCCTATTAGTATGTGTCGTGGATGTACACTGTACTCATAGTAGGTGCTGCTCGTACTGTACGTAGTCTTCCAATAATTACATGTTACAATAAATACATGTTATGTGCACTGATAGTCAATGATTATCTTCTCTTAGAATTAGATTATTCCATTTGTATTGATTACAGAAGGAGTGAGACAGCCTTCCAATAGACCATATCTGTATCAAAGCCCCAAACACATTTGCTTTTAGTCCCTCCAGCAATCTGACTCATACGAGAAGTGTGCAAGGACACCAGAACATGGCAAGGCATGCTGAAACCCAGACAAAACACGTCCACTGAGCAGGGAAGCCTTTAGAAGGACCTATGAGTAATGGCAGTGAGCAGAGAGGTTTTGTGAAATCAAGGCATTGCTAGGGCAGTCATTTTCTTCATGAGTCTGCTTTTACTATTAGATCTGCTGAAACAGTGGGAGCAAACAAGATGTTAGTACAAATGTTTCTTGTTAGGAGTGATTTGATTTCTGATGTAGGCAGAGACATACAACTTATTAATATGTAATATCTATGCATTTGCAGGCTTTCTGGCGATTTTCTGGGTGAAAGATACCCTAAATGTATCTGTGTGAGTTAGCATAATATCAATACTCTACTAATTTTAAAATGTAAAAGAAAAGAAGAAAAATTAATAACTTGAAGCCATATGGACCTACCCGGGAATAAACATAGGTGTCAATTTGGGTATTGCTGACACCGTGTTAACCACAAATTATTCTGCCTTCCCATGAGGTATTCCAGGCTATTCAGGAGATAGCTGTCAAAGAAGGTTTTCCTCTCAAACCCTCTTCCTTTTGCATTTCTTACACTGAGTTTTTAAGGTCTCATTTTTGGCAAACTTATGTGTGACAGTATTGCTCCCTTCCTTCTGCTACTGGTATTCTAGAACACCCATGCAGTTTGTATGTATTGTAGTAATAGGAAGAGAGGTACAGAAACGCTCTATTTGGAAAGAATAGGAAACATGAATGGACAATTCCATTTTTCACTTCTCTAAAGGTATAAAGAGCCATCAGTGTGTGCTTGCAGCCCAGAAAGCCTGTGTTCTGGGATGCATCAAAAGAAGCAGTGACAATTGGTTTTGGGAGGGGATTCTCCCCTTGTACTCTGCACTTGTGAGACCCCACCTGGAGTACTAGGTCCACTTCTGGAGGCCCCAGCATCAGAAGGACACAGAGCCTCCTGCAAGGTGTCCAGAGGAGAGGAACTCAAATGACCAGAAAGCTGGAGCACCTCCCCTATGAGGACAAGCTACCAGATGACCCTCTAGTAGCTTTCCAGTCTCTGAAGGAGGCTACAAGAAAGCTGAGGTAGGGCTTTTGACATGAGTGCAGCGTGAGACAACAAGAGGAAAGGGATACAGACTCGAAGAGGGGAGATAGAGGTTGTACATGAGGAGAAAATTCTTTGCTGTGAGGGTAGTGAGATGCTAGAACAGGTTGCCCAAGGTTGCACCATGCCTGGAAATATTGAGAGTCAGGTTGGCTGGGACCCTGAGTAACCTGCTCTAGTGAAGGTGTCCCTGCCTCTGCAAAGGGGTTAGAACTGGGTGATCTTGGAGGTTGCTTCCAACCCTGGCCATTTTATGATAGAGGATTCAGTAGCACAAATGGAAAGACTTCTGTTTTTAAATGCAGTTTCAGGAAAAAAAAACCAAAAACCCAACCAAACAAAAAAAAAAAATCCCCAAATGAGAAAAGTGAGATTAATCTGCACAGCCTTGACACATCCAAAGCATAGATGTGTAAATCTCTCCCAGTTCCCTAGGCTTCTTTGAAAGTCAGCAGAGATAAGCATTCCAGTCAGTAATTCATCTTACGCTTCTTAGATGAAAAATCTTACACTTCCCTAGCATGAGATTAATTTCCTTCACCCAATGTAAAGAAAACCTAGGATGAACAGTTGAGATATAAATGCCAGATCTAGAGATCCCTAAACTAAGACTAAGTTATCTGTCCCATCAGGTTAAAGCAGAAAGCACTGTTAGACCACTTACTCCGACTTTCTGTATCTCGCATTTCATGCAGTGTCTGAAACCCACAACTTCAGCTAAGGTTGGCGTGAGGCTGAACCAGTATTAAGGTCAGCTTTCAGGTCCTCTATCACAGAGCTTCTTGTCTTCATATATCAATCTGAATTCCAAAACCTGCAGCAGAACACATGCCTCTGCATGAAAGGGAATAGATGAATGCTCAGCTTTCGATTTTTCTACCTCTGCTGTGAGCCCTGAGAAAATCTGCCTCCTGTACAAGTGAACTGGGTCTTCTGCTTCTGAGTGATGAGTACAGGGAATTACTTTACTGTGGTTGCAAAGACTGTTTTGTTGTAGTTGATTGTCTTGCCTGCTTGTGGCCTGGTTCCAAACATGAAATACTCGTTGCAAATTTTTTTCTCTGCCTCAAACAGCTTTTGCTTCATTTTACATGCAGTACTGTTGCTCCTTCCCAGGCAATAATATCCTTTCAAGATCCTCTCAAAACACCATTTCCATGTATTAGGTGTGAAAAACTCACCTTGAACGATACGATTTCCAATCTATTTTTGAGAATCAGGTACTTGCCTCGTCTTAAGTTTCATTTTCCCACCTTCACAATATTGCCATATTGAGACTCAACATGAAATGCAGCAGCTTAAATCCTCCCTGATTCCAGTCTGTCTCATTATATTACACTTGTTCAAAAAACCCCCTCTATTTTATTCTTTGAAATTTCAAATAGATTTGAAAGTGCCTTCTTTTTCCCCTTACAAATGCTTTTACCTAATTGTCCACTGTGCTGTGGCTCTCTGACCACCTTTAATCACCTGTCGGTAGTTCATTATCTAGGCACATATGCATCAGCCCGCTATTTGAAACGTCCTCATTAACAGCTCCATTTAGTCTTTAGCAGCTATAGCTCTGACTGCCGAGATGCCCTATAATCTAAATTCAACAAATTGACACCATCCTGTCTTTCAAGTCCACATGTAAAGAGTATAGGTATGCTGGAGATTTCTAATGAGTTTTTAGCCTGTCAAGCACATAGTACCTAGTGTGGAGAAAACTCCTGATGTCTGTGGTTTTAGTACTGAGAACATCTGAGGTTTAATTTATGATGTAGCAGTTTGCATTCACTAAAGGAGATCACATGCCATGTTTTCCTTCATGCCAGTTCTTCTTCCCTGGTTCTTCACTTGTGAGACCTCATCTCAAATATTGGGTTCAGTTTTGCACGTCCCACTACAGGAAGGACACTGAACTGCTAGAATCATAGAATGGCTCTGGTTGGAAAGGACCTTAGAGATCATCTACTCCAACTTCCCTCCCGTGTGCAGGGACACTTTTTTAAGCTAGACTTCATGCTCAAGGGTGGAGGGCAAAAGAGCTAGTAAAGGGTGTAGGTCAGAAGTCCTTTGAGGAGCAGCTGAGGGCTTGTTTAGCCTGGAGAGAAGAAGGCTCAGAGGAGACCTTATCAATCCCTACAGCTGCCTGAAAGGAAGGTGTAGCAAGGTGGAGGTTCTCCCAAGTAGCAAGAATGAGAGGAAATGGCCTCAGGTTGTGTCAGGGCAGGTTTAGACTGGATATTGCAAAGAATGTCTTCACTGAGAGGGATGAAGTGATGGAGGCATGAACACTGAAAGCATTTAAAAGATGTATGGATACAGTGCTGAGGGACACAATTTAGCAGTGATTTGGCAGTGCTCAGTTAGCAGTTGGTCCTAATGGTATTTAAAGTCTCTCACAGCCAAAATGATTCTGTGATTCTGTTAAAATGTGTTGAGTTTGCCTGGTTTCTGAAATGGTGGAAATTCAATAGATTGGTTGATCCCTTAGAATCATTGTCTTAGGACACAAGATAACTTAAAATCCAGAACAGGTGCAATATATCTGAAAGTACTTCTCAGCTTGACATCCAACAGGCTTCCTTTGTATGAAAATTATCCCTTGCTTGCTTACCTTTTTTTTTCATTGTTTGTCAAGTTTTTATACTGATCTGCAAGTACAGCAACAAGCTTTTATATCAATGACACTGATTTCATAGAATCACTGAGGCTAGAAAAGCCCTCTGAGCTCATCAAGCCCAGACCAGGACCTAACATCAGCCAGACCAGGATACTAAGGGCAACAGCTAGTCTTTCCTTCAACACCCCCAGGGATGGGGAGTCCACCACTGCCCTGGGCAGTCCATTCCAGGGTCTGATCAGCCTGTCCATGAGGAACAGCTTCCTAACATCCAACCTAACCTTCCCTTGGCAGCTTCAGGCCCTGTCCTCTGTCTTGGCACTGGTTGCCTGGGAGAAGAGCCCAACCCCCACCTGACTACAATCTCTCTTCAGGGAGTGGTAGAGAGGGAGACGGTGCCCCCTGAGTCTCCTCTTCTCCAGGCTAAACACTCCTCCCCAGCTCCCTCAGCCTCTCCTCATCCGATTTTCCTTCTAGCCCCTTTCCCACTCTCATCACTCCTCTAGACCCGTTCAATCAACTTCGGATTCCTCTAACCAGACTTTCATCACCAGAATGCCCAAGGGACACTGAGCTTCTAAGAGTCATCTATGCAAATCTCCAACAATAGATTCTTGCTTTGCCTAACTGGGATTTGTGTGCTTTTGTCTAGCCTTCTCTCCCTCTGCCTTGCTCGCCTTTCACAGAGCAGGTTACTCTTTCCTAGCCTCATTAGCTGTCAACACAAAGCAATGCAGTGGTGTTCTACAGTCTTTTCACCCCTGGATGCTATCCTACATGATGAATAAAAGCAACCAAACACACTTGAAGTCACGAGGTTTATTTGAGCTTAGATTTCTGCTCGAGTTAAGCACTGCAGATGATATTTGTGTGCTTTTTGCAGGACAAAAGAGGGAAGCTTTTAGTGAAGAAAAGCTCTCCTCTGCAACCTTTGCCTTGTCTTAGTGATAGTTACTGTTTTTCCTCTCTCCTTTTTACTCAAGCCTCTGGTCTACTTATTCTGACACAGCACAAGGATTGCATCAGTTGACCAGCAGTCACGTTAGCAATCTGTTCCACAGTGGAAGAGGAGTTTCCCTGCAAGTAGAAGGCTCTCAGCTTGCACATGGTGGGAAAAGTAGATGCACAGTTATGAAGGAGAAAAAAAGATCGAATGAATCAAACAGGACTAAATAAGAAATGCAGAAGTTTGAGTCTACCAGGACCATACCTTCAGAAGACTAAGGCGTACAAAGAGCTACATATGCAGCAGAATCACAAGTGTGTTGTGGGAGGCAGGGCTGGGGAGAGCAAAGAGCAGCCTCAGTTCAGGTGAGAGTTAGCCAGAGTTAGGCTGTCAGCTGGTTTAGTTGGGTCTTATTTAGCAGCAATACCGTTACCTCCTACGGTAGTTAGGTTGCTTTCTTTGACACAGCAGTTCCCTGTTTCTAGTAGTCAGTATATTTTGAGTTACACTCTGGTTTAACCCATTTGGCACTTTGGGATTCATTCAAAATGTGCTTCATACTAAGCAATGCGAATGACTATGCAAAAGTGCATGTGGCATTTGCTTATGTTCATAGTGTAAACAGATGTTGGACACACTGGAGCGATGGGCTGAGGCCAATGGGATGAAGTTTAGCAAAGCCAAGTGTCAGGTCCTGCACTTTGGTCACAACAACCCCCAGCACCTACAGGCTGGGGGCAGAGTGGGTGGAGAGCTGCCTGGCACAAAAGGACCTGGGGATGTTGGTAGCCATCTGGCTGCACAGGAGCCAGCAGGGTGCCCAGGTGGCCAAGAAAGCCAGCAACATCCTGGCTTGGATCAGGAATGGAGTAACCAGCAAGAGTAGGGAGGTTATGTTACCCCTGTACTCTGCACTGGTGAGACCACACTTTGAGTACTGAGTCCAGTTTTGAACGGCACAGGATAAGAAGGACATTGAGCTACTGGAGTGGGGCCAAGAGAAAGGCAACAAGGCTGAGGAAGGGACTGGAGAACAGGCCTAATGAGGAGCAGCTGAAGGACCGGGGGTTCTTCAGTCAAGAGAACAGGAGGCTGAGAGGAGACCCTCTTGCTCTCTACAGCTACCCTAAAGAAGATTGTAGCCAGGCTGGTGCTGGTCTCTTCTCCCAAATTATTAATGATAGGATGAGGGGAAATGGCCTTAAGTTGTATCAGGGGAGGTTTAGATTGGGTTTTAGGAGGAAGTTCTTTTTTGAGAGAGTGGTTGGGCATGGCACAGGCTGCCCAGGGATGTGGTGGAGTCCCTATCCCCAGAAGTGTTTAAAAACCAAGCAGGTAGAGCCCTTGAGGTCATGTTCTAGGGGCTAGAGAGCTGTTGGGCTGAGGGCTGGACTTGATGATCCTTGCAGTCCTTTCCAGCCATGAGGGTTCTATGATTTCCAGTTAATGTAGACCTCTATTTTTAGGTAAGACATGGAGAAAAGCTGGAAAGGTACTTGAAGCCATGGTGTAGGAGCTAGGGAACAGTTGGGCTGAGGACTGGACTTGATGATCCTGGAGGTCCTATCCAGCCGTGATGATTCAATGATATAAACAAGATATATAATCTTTTGTTATTTGTTTGTATTTTACATATAAATATGCAAACGCTTTTTAAAAAAAACCTTCAGTAGGGGATATTCCTGGATTTTTACTTAGAGTTAGCATACCTAGCGTGGGGAAATGCTAGAAGTAAGGTCAGCACACATGAATTCTAATGCGGTCTTTGCTTTTATGATCACATACATTTTTAACAGAAGCCTAAAGCCAGTGCCTAGTTCTTTCAGGCTGCTTTGAAAGAAAATGCTGTCTATAGGTTGCCAAATTAATTTGCTTCTGTTTTGAAGGTGTGTAACACCAAAGATGGGACTGAGTGCTTTGAAGCAGGATGATGCCATCATTAGTGCAGCCTTGTTAAAAGTAGTGTCTGTGTGAGTGGAAAAACAAGACAAGCTTTCAGGAACCTATGCCCTTTTTCCATTCATAAATCAAAGCAGCAGGATTTATATTGAATACCCTTGATGAAAACAGATGCCCAGATGTCTATCAGTTAGTCCACCTCTGGTAGGTAAGAGGTAGCCTACAGAGCAGTGAAACACCAGAGGACAGAGTGAGAGGTGATAAACCAGTTATCTCCCAGGGAAAGAGACAAGTCTGTTAAAGCAGGAGAGGATCTGGAGGGATGGAAAGGGAAAGTTCTGGAGCATACATTTTAATATCAAAAATATGTATTTCTTGAAGTGCATTAAATAATCTTGTGACTATGCTTCTTACTTTCTGAAGACATCATGAAAAACGTGGGGTGAGACTTGCAGAACTGTTTTGTTTCCAGTTGTCAATAAAACCATCTAGAAATGTTTTGAATGAGGAAAGTGTTATAAATTAGTGCATAAAAACTGCCTGCCCCAAATAGCGACATCATAATACAACCATGATTAATTTTCAACCTGAGAAATGGCTGTCATAAATAGAATCTCAGGAATTTGTATTTATGAAGCATTCGCTCAGCATGGCAGAAATGCCATGGAAACAGTGATGAAGAAAGTAATTCTACTTTCACTGTGAGGTTTGAATGATGTGTGCTAAATAAGGAGTGAGATCAAACACTGAACATGATCATAGAATGGCCAGGGTTGGAAGGGACCTTAAAGACCATCTGGTTCCAAGCCCCCTGCACAGGCAGGTTAGATCAGGTTACTCAGGGCCACATCTAACCTGGCCTTCAACACTTCCAGAGATATGGGGTGGTCACAACTGCCTTGGGCAATCCAAATCCAGCATCTCACCACCCTCATAGGAAAGAATTTGTTTCTCATGTCCCACCTTAATCTGCCCTCTTCAAGTCTGGAACCTTTCTCCTTATCCTCCCACTACCACCCATGTCAAAAGCCCTCTCCCCACTTTCTTGTAGTTCCCTTCAGCTGCTGAAAAGCTACTAGAATGTCACATGGGAGCCTCCTCTTCTCCAGGCTGAACAACCCCATCTTGCTCAGCCTGTCCCATAGGGGAGGTGCTCCAGCCCTCTGATCCATTTCAGTTGCTCCTGTCTGGCACATTCATAACAAATCTAGAGTAGTCATTTGACTTGATTTGTTAAAGGAAAAGTAGCTCATTCTTTAGGGACACTGCTACCCCTATCACATCAGCTGATCTGCTCCTCTTTTTCCATATTCCTGCATGTTTTTTTCTTTTTCACAACTCCTGTTTATCTTGTTTCTGCAGAGTATTCAGGCAATTGCCTCTACTCTCATTTTACATGTATGGCAGAGAGTTACAATAAACAATTTTGAATCAGTAGCTTTCAGCCATAGCCAGTCCTGTCATCATAGATCACAATCAGGTTAATCAGACTGCTCACGCCTTGTGATCCTGAACTGTCTCTTCCCACACCCCTTTGTGTCCTCCATGTGCATGAAAATGGCCTTCAGGAGGATTTCATCCATGCCATTCCCAACTCATGATGGCCAGCGTGTAATTTTCCTGATCCTCATTGCACTTTTGGAAGCCCGGTATGGAACTTTCTGCCTTGTGGCTACTGCTTCTCCCACACAGACTGGGACACTTGAGAGCAGTCTTAGCCAATGGAAAGAGAGAAAAATCAGTTATTGAGTTACTTGACCTTTTCCATTTCTTTTGTCACTAGGTTTCCTGCTCCACTGAGCTGTGGACCTCGACTTCCCTAGCTGCCAATACACACGCAGAAACTCTTCCCGTTGCCCTTCATCGTCCTAGTTTGTTTCAACTCCAACTGAGCTCTGCCTTTCCTACAGTGTCCTTTCATGCTTGGGTTGTGCCCTTGTATTCTTCCTGCATAGTCCATCCCCACTCCCACCTTCTCTGCCCTTTGTTTTTCTTTTCAACTTGTTCAGGTCTTCCCTATCAGTCCATTGCTTGTTTGACTTTCTGCACACAGAGATGGATGCTGTGCTCTGAGGATATTTTTCTTGAAAATCAAGTAGCTGTCCTGAGCTGAGCCCTTGTTCCATGAGAAAGGCAAATTCCTATTTTGTATGAATATTTAATCATTATGAAAACTAAGGATGGAAGTTACCAGGATCCATCAGAGGAAGTAGGGGTGGTGCAGAAGAAAAAAACTCTTGGAATTAGATGACTGGCAAGACAGATTTGAAGATGGTATCTACAGCTACCCTTCTTGCTGGTCTGATAACAATCTTAACAGCTTTGATTTTGAATCATGGAATCATCATGGCTAGAAAGGACCTCCGGTGTAATCAAGTCCAGTCCTCAGCTCAACAGCTCCCTAACCCCTAGACCGTGGCCTCAAGTGCTGTAGCTACTCAGTTTATTTAAACACCTCCAGGGAGGGGACTCCACCACCTCCCTGGGAATCCTGTGCCAGTGCCCAACCACTCTTTCAGGAAAGGACTTCTTCCTAGGATCCAGTCAAAACCTCCCCCAATGCAACCTAAGGCCATATCTTAGTGTAGTCTCAAATTCTGAGATAAAGAGATCGTAGCAGTGTCAGCGTTTCAATTACTATTCAGTTACCATAGGCTTAGTTATATGGTGATGATTAAAGCAAATAAAGTGCAAGAAAAATAAGAAGGGTGGAAGCTAGTGACTTTGCTGAAGGGCAGTTTTCATGAGAAGCAGCTGAAGGAACTGTGGCTTAGTCTAAGGAAAAGGAGGTTGAGGGGAGACCTTACTTCCCTTTACAACTACCTAAAAGGAGGTTCTAGAGAGATGGGGATTGGTCTCTTTCCCTTAGTCACTAGTGATAGGTCAAGAGGAAATGACCTGTAGTTGTGATAGGGGATGTTTAGACTGTACATCAGAAAAAATTTCTTCCCTGAGAGAGTGGTCAGGAATTGAAATAGGCTGCCTGGAGAGGGGGTGGAGCTGCTATCCCTTGATGTGCTCAAAAATTTTGTAGGACTGGCACTAGGGAGCTTGGTTTAGTGGGCACAGTGGCATTGGGTTGATGGTTGGACTTAAAAAAATATCTTGGAGGCCTCCTCCAACCATAACAATTTTGTGATTGTCCAATTCTAAGCTATGCTTTGAATTCTGTGTCAGTGTGCCAATGTCAGCCTGTTTTGGTATCAATGATATCATGTATCTGAGACAAGATGTGAAAGTATTCCTAAGACTGCAATGGCACGTGTGTGCCAGTCATCATCGTGGTCTTTTGTCACCCTCCCATTTTAGGCCCATTCATCTTCGACATCCAATCAAGATAAATTGGATTAGAATTGTATTGAGATCTCTGAAGCTTCATATGCTTTTTAGTATTTTTATCACTGTTCCAAACATCATCAGTTCTCAGAGGCAGAATAATGTCAGGATAAAGACTGACTCACTGCTATCATATGAATCAATACACCGCTGAGAGGAAAACATTGCTCCTGTACCTTGGTGTTCTACTCTTAAAAGAAACAGCTGAAACTTCTCAGAAATCCTGATTATGAGGTATATCAGAATATTTCTGTTACTGTTTGTAAGTCTTGGAACACTGCATGTTTTATATTGCATAATATTTAGTACTATACAATAATTTTTGGAAATACTTTTCCCCTTTCTAATCACATAAATTATCTCTCTCCTGTTTATGTGGGAGATAAATATAGATTTAAAACAATTTTCTCCGCATTGTTTTGTGGAAGGGGGAAATTGTACTCCATGAAGTAGCTTCCCAGTCCCTTTTAATCCTATTTGTATTTATGTTACTACAGGTAGGCAGGGCATTTGATTTTTGTACTCTTTGTGTTATATGCCCTAGCAGAGGTGCTCCAGCCCTCTGATCATTTGAGAGCTGCTCTCCTCTGGAGACCTTCCAGGACCATTGTGCCCTTCTGATGTTGGGGACTCCAGAACTGTACCCAGTACATCAAATATAACGTCAAATAACTAATAAGTTACAAATACACATTTAAATCAACTGTTTTGTCTTTCATTAGCAAGACAGCATACAAATATTGTTGAAGGGCTGCTTAACTGACCCCTAAAGCAGATCTGTTTTCTTCATCTTATCCAAGTGTCGACCCAAGTAACTATAGACCAGTCAGCCTCACCTCCATCCCAGGAAAGGGAAACAATTTATCCTTGATGCTGTGTCCAGGCACATCAAGGACAAGAGGGTCATTAGGGACGATCAGGATGGCTTCACCAGGGGAAAGTCATGCTTGACCAGCCCGATAGCCTTTTATGAGGGCATAACCATTTGGATAGATGATGGCAAAGCAGTGGATGTGGCCTGTCTGGGACTTGAGTAAGGCATTTGACACAGTCTCCCACAGCATCCTCACAGCAAACTGAGGCAGTGTGGACTGGGTGATTGGGTAGCAAGGTGCATCATGAACTGGCTCCAGGACAGAGTGAGTAGTGGTCAATGGGACAGAGTCTAGTTGGAGACCTGGATCTAGTGCTAGTACTGGGACCAGTCCTGTTCAATCTATTCATTAATATATTGGATGAGGGATTAGGTTGCACTGTCTGCAAGTTTGCTGATGACACAAAGCTGGGAGGTGTGGCCGACAACCCAGCAGACTGTGCTGCGATTCAGTGAGACCTGGACAGGCTGGAGAGCTGGGCTGAGAGAAATTTAATGAACTGTAACAAGGGCAGTGTAGAGTCTTGCGTGTGAGCAAGGTACCAGTATAGATTGGGAACAGATCTGTTGGAAAGCAGTGTAGGAGAAAGGAACCTGGGGTCCTGGTGGCCAGCAGGATGACCATGAGCCAGTCTTGTGGCCAAGAGAGTCAACAGCATCCTGGGATAGATCAGAAAGGGGTGGTTAACAGATCAAGAGAGGTTCTTCTTCCCCCCTATTCTGCCTTGGTGAGACCACATCTGGGGTATTGTGTCCAGTTCTGGGCCCTTCAGTTCAAGAAGGACGTAGAGCTGCTGGTGGGAGTCCAGCGTAGAGCAACAGGAATGATGAGGGAAGTAGAACACTACTGTTATGAGGAAAGGCTGAGGGAGCTGAGTCTCTTTAGCTTGGAGGAGACTGAGGAGTAAGCTCATTAATGTCTATAAATATGTGAAGGGTGGGCATCAGGGGAATGGAGCCAGGCTCTTCTCAGTGTCGTCTAGTGATAGGACAAGTTGCAATGGGTGCAAGCTGGAACATAGGACGTTCCATATAAATATCAGAAGGAACTTCTTCACAGTGAGGGTGACGGAACACTGGATCTGGTTGCCCAGGAGGGTTGTGGAGTCTCCTTCTCTGGAGAGGTTTAAAACCCTCCTGGGATATGTTCCTGTGTGGCTTTGTCTAGGTGATCCTGCTGTGTCAGGGAGATTGGACCAGATGATCTTTCGAGGTCCCTTCCAATCCCTAATGTTCTGTGATTCTGTGAAATCCCAATATCTGTGGCAACTATGAGGCAAGAGTTTTGACTGTCGCATGGAGTAGAGATGTGTTGCTAACAGCAGGCTTGTAGATTTTAGTAACAAGAGAGGTGGTAACTATTACTGGTACCGCACAGTTTATTTACTAAAATACTACAGAGCTGAAGCCCAGACAACACAAGAGGTCCTTTAGGACCTCTAGGTCTTTGTCTTGGCAGTATCCAAGCCTTGAGTAGATCTCATAACCTCACATGCATGGCAGATATGGCTCTGTAAAGCTGTATATGACAGTACCTTGCCTATGCAAGTTAGATAAAACCACCTGAACCTTGAGGAGACTGGGCAGCAGGCCAGAGGCAGAAAACTGCAATCACAAGTGCAGCAAAGGAAGAAGATTATGTAGATGAGTTGTGTGAGATTTGAGGTTGGCAAGAATGGAAGAAATTCCTTCCAGACCCCACATTAACAATATGGATGAACCTGGTTTTTTCAGAAGGCTTATATGAAGTGTAAAACATCCTAATTTGGATCAGCCAGCAACACTGTACTGAAAAACCAGCCAATATTTCAATGAAGACCTGAAGTAGCCTTGTGATTTCTCTCAGTGTATCTAGCACATGGAATGAGGGGTAGCAAGATGTCCCCCAATGCTGTACTGGAATGTAATTTGCAGACATGCATTAAATTTGCATGCCTGTTCCTGACCTCGCCTGCTGCACTCGTTTCATTACTCCATTATGCTCTACTAGATGATGATATTTGCTTAGAAGGGTAGAAAAATTTAAAAAATAAGGCATTACTGCTTCAAATTTGAAAATAGTTGTTCAGGCAACTTGGGAGTGGTGGGGAATTAAACAGAGAGAGTTATAAATATGGTTCACAGAATCACAAAATTATTCAGGCTGGAAAAGACCTCTGAGCTCACCCAGCACAGGACCAGGACCTAACATCACCGCACTGGCCAGACCAGGGGACTAAGGGCCACAGCTGGTCTGTCCTTCAACACCTCCTGGCATGGGAAATCCACCACTGCCCTAGGCAGTCCATTCCAGCTCTGATCACCCATTCCATGAGGAAGGGCTTCCTAATATCCAAACTAACTCTTCCCTGCAGCTTCAGGCCCTGCCCTCTTGTCCTGGTGTTAGTTGTCTGGGAGAAGAGCCCAACCCCCATCTGACTAGAACCTCCCTTCAGGCAGTTGTAGGAGAGGAGAAGGTCCCCCTCAAGTCTCCTCTTCTCCAGGGTAAACCCCCATCAGATCCCTCAACCACTCCTCAGCAGCCTTTCTCTGCAGTCCCTTCCCCAGCCTCGTTGCTCCTCTGGAGCCGCTCCAGCCCCTCAATCTCTTTCTTGAAGTGAGGGGCCCAGCACTGCCCCCAGTACTCTAGGGGAGACCTCCCCAGTGCCCAGTAGAGGGAGAGTCCTGCTGGCCATACTATTGCTGATCCAAGCCAGGATGCTATTGGCCTCCTGGACCACCTGGGCACCCTGCTGGCTCCTGTTCAGCTGGTTGTGAACCAGTACTGCCATGTCCCTCTCTGCCGGGCTGCTCTCCAGCCCCCTTATTCCGCCCCGTCTGTAGCTACAGGGACTCTTTCTGTACCTTTATGAACCTTTCTTTTTTTCACTTCAGAACTGTAAGTCTGTCAAGGCTTCAGGAAGTTTTCCAAAGCGCTGACATTTACTGCTACGGTCTCTGGATCCAGGTGTAAATGTGCTAGTGTATGTTGGCTCATCTGGACTTCTGGCAGTGTGTCTGCGCCTCCTCCGATGTGTATTCTGGCAAGACGGAGGGGCTGGGCAGGCAGAAGTGTCTATATTAGTTTTGGCAAGGGCAGCATTGCTTCACTGCACATTCCACGGCTCATTCACGGTGTCGGACCCTCTGTTGTCCCTATGGTGCTGTTGGAGATGTTACCTTGAAATCCTAGATGTAAGGCAGAAGGGCTGTTTTGTTGGAAGAGAGGAGCAGGTAAGTGGGGTTTTGGGTTGGTTTTGCTTTTGGGTTTTTATGCTTTTAAAAGTTACAAGTATGTGAAGGACTTGAGAACTGAGACTTAGTGTTGTCTTTAGCTATGAAACACTGAGGCCTCATTGCGAGTGCTGGGAACAGTGCTGGGCCCCTCACTTCAAGAAGGAGATTGAGCAGGTCCAGAGGAGCAACAAGGCTGGGGAAGGGACTGGAGGGAAAGGCTGATGAAGAGAAGCTGAGAGGGCTGAGGGTGTTTAGCCTGGAGGAGAGGAGACTCAGGGGAAACCACCTCCCCTCTCTACAACTCCCTGAAAGGAGGTTGTAGTCAGGTGGGGGTCAGGCCCTTCTCCCAGGCAGCCAGTGCTAGGATGAGAAAGCAGGGCCTGAAGCTGCCAGGGGAGAGTTAGGTTGGATGATGAGAAGCTTTCCCTCATGGATAGAGTGATCAGACCCTGGAATGGACTGTCCAGGGCAGTGGTGGAGTCCTCATCCCTGGGGGTGTTGAAGGACAGACGGGCTGTGGCCCTGAGTGCCCTGGTCTGGCCTTTGTGGTGACGTTAGCTCCTGTGCTGGGCTCAGAGGGCTTTTCCAGCCTCAACAATTTTCTGATTCTGTGATATTCTGAGTCAGTGAATCTGAAACTAGACCTTGTCTAGATGTGTGTCTGGAATAATATTAGTAGATTTCCTGTGTTTTAGGACAAAACATCATAATTTTTTACCATTTCTTCTTCTTCCTAATAAACTATAATTCTCATTTTGCTTACACTGGTCAGCACAAAATAGTTTGCTTGTTGCTAGCTGAATTGAGTCAACTGTTGTTCACATAAAATAATACTAATTGAATTTTTTAAATGTATTTTTGCTTTTTTTTCAGTATTTTATAGTTGAAAAATGTGTCTGAACAGGGAAGACAGATCAAAGTAAGATTTATGATTGGTGAAAAGCCAATGCATCTTATTCAGACAGGTTCCTCGTCAAAAAATGATTGTGGTAAAACAATTCTGAAAGCAAACTATATAGCAGATTAGGGATAAACTTAATGGGCTTGAAAGTTCTTGCAGAATTCTACATTTACTGAACAATGCATCATAAAAGCAAATGCAGATTTACTGTGGGAACTGTGTTTTATAGCTTCCTGATCTCTAGGTGCTCATAAACAGCGCTTTAAGAGAGCACTTTATTGCGAAGACGTTTCGTTCGTAGCATGTCTCCTCACAAAGTAGTTTTCATTTAAATGAGAACTGTCCATTTTATTTTACTAAGCATGCAGTTATGGAAAGATGGTGTTTTAAAGCTGTATGACAAGGTTGTGCTACGGAGAAGCTGAACTTGAAAAAGCTATAACAATCTAGTTAGTGAAGCATAATCAATTTACCTGTTTTCTTCATGCTGACTGGTACGTGAAGAAACCAGCTGTGCATCTCAGAGCACTGTGGAGCAGTAAAAGAGGTTTTAGAAGCTGCCCTTCTCTACAGAATCCTACTCTTTGCCTGTTATTACATAACACTGATGTCAACATTTGCATGGCCACCGTATCCACTTCCTTCTTAGTAATTTAAGTTGCAGACTGTAGCAATCTGTTCGATCACTAGTGTGAGCAATGTGTTAAAAAAGCAGATCATAGAGAAGAAGAAACATATGCTTTCTATTGAAGAAAGATATTAAATTACGTGGTTTAGTACCCAAATATCAATAGCAGTGGATATTTGAAGAATCGTTCTGAAGCGACGTTAGTGTCATAGGCTAGAATTGATGATCTTAGAGGTTGCTGATTGTGGTGATGTTAGGTTATGGGTTGGCTCGATGATCTTAGAGGTGTTTTCCAGCCTCAATAATTCTGTGATTCTGTGAAATTTAAAAAGGAAACAAAAAAACCTCATCAAAACCCCAAACCCCTACACTCACTATTCTTTATTTCTTTAATGCAAACCATTTGCTTTTAATTTACGTGTAATCTTGTGGAAGGAAATTCACTCCTCGATCCTCCTGTGAAGTGGATCCAAATTGTTTGATTCATGTAATGTCTTGGAGGGAAATATCTACCTGACATTTGCCTCTGCAAATTAATGGGAGTTTTAGTGTAGTCCGATGAAATCCAGTTTCCATACAGGCCTCATTAAACCAAGAGGAACCGTAGAAACGCGTTTTCAAAAGTAAAAATGTCAAAGCAGAGCTGTGCTGTTGCTCAGGGGAGAAGAATATATAGAACTGTCGTCCATGAAAAATATCTGGGGTAAGAATCTTATCCTAATTGTCATTGTCTATTAGAGTTTTGCACCACAGACTTCCATCTGGTATTTCCTTGTATTTCAAGTTCCTGCTGTTAAACGTGTCTCAAGAACTATAAGGAGAGAGTCTGACACGGTCATTGAACCTTCCATTTCAGGCACAACAGCTAGAGCCATGTGGCTAGTCTTGCATGTATTTCTTCCATTGCATAAGCCCACATCTTTTAATTGAGATTTTTTTTGTGTTTCTGCAAGTAGCAATGACAAGCACTAATAAAAAATTAGTTCATTCTGAGATAGATGCTAGGCTAAGTCAATATGTGCACTAAGGTCTTTGGAACCACAGCTGAACCAGCACTATCCTATAACACTTGAATTTTCATTTATATTGTGAAGTAAATCTAGGCCATTGAACTTTGAGAATATTGTTGCACAGGGAATCACAGAATGACTGAGGCTGGGAAAGACCTCTGAGCTCATCCAGCCCAGCCCATGACCTAACATCACCCCATGAGCCACATCAGGGCACTAAGGGCCACAGCCAGTCTGTCCTTCAACACCTTCAGGGATGGGGACTCCACCACTGCCCTGGGCAGTCCATTCCAGGGTCTGATCACCCTTTCCATGAGGAAGGGCTTCCTAACATCCAACCTAACACTCCCTTGGCAGCTTCACCTTGCCCTCTCATCCTGGTGCTGGCTGCCTGGGAGAATAGCCCAACCCCACCTGACTATAACCTCCCTTCAGGGAGTTGTAGAGGGTGAAGGACCCCTTTGACTCTCTTCTTCTCCAGGCTAAACACACCCAGCCTGTCCTCATCAGACTTGCCCTTCAGCCCCTTCCCCAGCTCTTCTGGACCTGCTCAATCTCTTGAAGTGAGGGACCCAGAACTACCCCCAGTGCTCAAGGGAGGTCTCCCCAGTGCCCAGTCCAGGGGGACAATGACATCCCTAAATACTTGCTAAGGTGTCTGTCTATTTTTAGTGTAGTACTGTGAGCAAAGTCAAGGGGGAATCTCTTCTCCATAGCCGGATAGCACTGACCAATCTAAACGTGTCTGTGATTTAAAAACATAATCATCACATACCGAGGCACAAGAAAATGTAAAATCTCCATGTTATCACAAACCAAATGAATTAAGGACAGGCTCCACAGAATTCTGTGAAGGCACAGAGCACAAAGATAATATCTAGGTGACAATGCTTTCTCTGTAAGGAGATGCATAGTATTCAGTAAGCTAAATCAGACTGGTTCTCTAAGGACTGTGCTGAATGTGTGTCTAGTGTGTAGCTCTTGTAGTTTGAGTTTGATGGGTGTTAGCCTGAGAGGATCGGGTTGTTATGGTAACATGCTAACTGTGCCAAGTGGCTTCAGGGACAGAGGTCCTGCCCAGCTCGTACCTGCCTCTGAGGTTTGAGACAACCAGCGTCTCTGCAAATAAGCATGTTTGGATGAGAGGAAGAACCAGTGCAACTAGTGTCTGGTTTCCTGTTTGTGAACTCTCTGTTTGGAGATGAGTGTGCTGCTGGCAGTCGTCTTTGGCCTTGGAGAGCGATAATAGAGGAGAGAGTGTGAGTTTGGAAACCCAGAGAACAGTGGATAAGTGTGCCTGCAAAACCAATAGGGTAGTTAAATGAAAGAAGACAATCTCCTTTGTGGCCCTGAAAGACTACATGCTGAAGCAGGGTATTGGCTTGGAGCATGTGGAGCAGGGAACTTATGCTTAAGGGGACCACTGGCCCTGAGGAAATGAAAGCTTGACTCAGTTATGGACACCACATGCATAACAAAAAGAACTACTGCAGAGTTCTCCCCCCTTAGGGGAAGGAGGTAACATTGCTTGGCCCAGTTATAGAATCGTGGAGTCATTTAGGTTGGAAAAAGCCTTTAATATCATCGAGCCAAATCCCTACTTAGCTCTACCAAGCCCACTGCTAAACCATGTCCTAGAGAACCATATCTGCATAACCAATGGCATCCTGGCCTAGATCAGGAATGGGGTAACCAGCAGGAATAGAGGGGTGATGGTGCCTCTGTACCCTGCACTCATGAGACCCACCTTGGGTACTGGGCGCAGTTTTGGGTGCCACAGTATGAGACATGAGGGGCTGGAGCAGGGCCAGGGAAGGGCAACGAGTCTGGGAAGAGGGCTGGAAAGCGGGTCCTGTGAAGAGCAGCTGAGGAAACTAGGGTTCTTTAGAGAAGAGGAGGCTGAGAGAAGAACTTCTTACTCACTACAGCTACCTCAAAGGAGGTTTTAATGAGGCTGATGCTGGTCTCCTCTCCCAAATTACTAATGCCAGAACAAGGGGAAATGGCCTCAAGTTGCGTGAGGGGAGGTTTAGATGGGATCTTAGGAAGAAGTTTTTTCTTGGGAGAGTGGTTGGGCACTGGGACAGGCTGCCCAGGGAGGTGTGGTAGAGTCCCCATCTCTGGATGTGTTTAAAAACAAAGCAGCTAGAGCCCTTGAGGCCATGGTGTAGGGGTTAGGGAGACGATCACATGAGAGCTGAACTTGATCCTGGGGGTCCTTTCCAGCTATGATTATTCTGTGATTATGTGATTGGTTTTAAATATGTCCAGGGACAGCAATTGAACCACCTAAAACTTAATACAGCACTCGAGATCTTGGGTTCCCTAGTGCTGAATACAAGGAGATAAACACTTTCCTTATTTTACTGAAATTCAATGTACACAGCCTTTTCCTCATCTACTAGGTGTGTCACCTTGTCAGAGAAGAAGATCAGTTTCATCAGGTAGTATCTGCCTTTTCTGAATGCTTTCTGGCTATATAAGCTCTATAATAGAGCAGAAGAAAAACCAACCTCTACATAAAAGCTCAAACTAGATAAAAGATCATTCTAGATGCTGGCACTGTATATATTCATTAGGAAAATGAGTTTAGTGATATGAGAATTGCTCTGCAACTTTTAATTCAAGCTGCTGCACTTCTCTCGGGCACACATGACAACCTCAAAAGAAATGAAGGGCTTAATTCCTGAATTACTGCATGACTTTTTTGTAGCCTGTGTTATGAAAAGACCAGATGACTGTAAGTTCCTTCTGGACTTTAAACTTCTTAAATCCACTGAAAGGAAATGTTCACTGAAATTGGAGCTGACGCTGGAATCTAAACCTCATGATATAAAGTGAAGGAAATACTGGTCCACTAGAGAAGGTGACTGGCTATTGCCCAGCATCCATTAGTTCCATTCCATATGCCTAAGCTTTTAAATTATGGTCCACATACATACAGAGATAGATTTTTACTGATTGTCAGAGCACAGCACAGTGGGTAATATTGTCACTAATTAAATCAGTTCCTAGATCTTCCTTTAACACTTGTGTTCATTACAAAAATACTGAATTCATACTTGTAAGAAACCCAAATTATCAAATGTTAGATTTGCTCTAAGTAGAATTAAGTAATTTCATGAGGAAACATTTGTAAGAGGATGAGAAGGGATATTGAAAGGTTTGATCAAGCTTTCACTTTTCAGATGGCTTTGCCCTCACTGTGTCTAACCAGGTGTTCTCTAGGAACAGGTATGAGATGATTTGCAGTTGCAGTGCTCATAATCAGTCCAAGCTGAGATTAGATGCTGTGTATTGATAGTAATACTTCTTAAATAAAAACAGAAATGGAATCTGAGAGGAGACCTTATTGCTGTCTACAACTATCTGAAGGTTCAAGAGGTGCTTGTTGATCTTTTCTCACAAGTAACAAGTGACAAAACAAGGAAATGGCCTCATATTGTGCTGAGGGTGGTTTAGATAGGTTATTAGGGTAAACTTCTTCATGGAAAGTGTCATCGGGCTTTGGAAGAGGCAGCCCAGGGAGAAGGTTGAATCACCATCCCTGGATGTGTTTAAAAATTGCATAGATATAGAATCATTACGGATCGGAAGGGACCTCGAA
>VXBP01005692.1:0-16809 GCA_013400115.1 Rhinopomastus cyanomelas | reverse complement strand
CAGGCCAGCCATCAGGACCAATCCTGAAAAGAAACATCACAGGGTCACTGTTATAGGAGACTCCCTACTGAAGAGGAACAGAGGGCCCAATATACAGACCTAACCCATTCCATAGAGAGGTCTTCTGTCTCCCTGGTGCCCAGGTAGGGGGCATTTTAGGTAAAATCCCCAACCTCGTGAGCCCTTCAGACTACTACCCACTTCTGGTCTTTCAAGTGGGTAGTGATGATGCAACAATGAGAGGCACATGATCAATTAAGAGAGATTTCAGGACCTTAGGGCAACTGCTAAAGGGATCCGGAGCTCAAGTTGTGTTCTCCTCTATCCCTCTAACATAAGCAATGGATGAGGGAACATATACGAAGAGCCAGCAGCTCAATTCCTGGCTACGGAACTAGTGTCATCAACAGGGGTTTGGATTCTACAATCACAGCTCTGTTTACAAGGCACCGGAGCTCCAAACAACAAATGGGATGCACTTGTCTCAGAGGGGAAAAAGGATCCTGGGGCAGGAATTGGCAGGGCTCAATAACAGGGCTTTAAAATGGGTTTGAAGGGGGAAGGGCTTAATAGACTGGTGGCTGGTGGCAAACAGTGGGGCAGCTCACTAGAGACAGAGGGATGGAAAGCCAGTGAGGGCCCTCAACTTGCCCTGGGGCAAGCCAGGGATGATGCACCAGGATAATATTGTGGGGGCTGCAAGGAAGAACTGCCCATCATACGTGAAGATCTGGAAAGTGTTCAAGTCCATGGGACCTGATGGGATACACTCACGAGTACTAAGAGAACTGGCAGATGAGGTTGCTAAACCCCTCTCTATTCTATTCCAAAAGTCATGGTGGTCTGGTGAAGTCCCCANAGAGTGGTTGTTGATGGATCCATGTCCAAGTGGAGGCCAGTGACAAGCGGAGTCCCTCAGGGATCAGTCCTAGGACCAGTCTTGTTCAACATCTCTGTCGGTGACATGGACAGAGGCATTGAGTACACCCTCAGCAAGTTAGCTGACTGCACCAAGCTGTGTGGCGCAGCAGACACGCTGGATGGAAGAGTTGCTATCCAGAGGGACCTGGACAGGCTGGGAAGTGGGCACAAACCAACCTCATCGGGTTCAACAAAACCAAGTGTAAGGTCCTGCATCTGGGTCGAGGCAATCCTAGGCACAAGTACCAGCTGGGCAGTGACTGGCTGGAGAGTAGCCCTGGGGAGAAGGACTTGGGGGTGCTTGTGGATGAGAGGCTCAACATGAGCCAGCAGTGTGCACTTGCAGCCCAGAAGGCAAACTGGATCCTGAGCTGCATCAGGAGAAGTGTGGCCAGCAGGTCGAGAGAGGTGATTCTCCCCCTCTACTCCGCTCTGGTGAGACCTCACCTGGAGTAATGTGTCTACTTCGGGAGCCCTTATTACAAGAAGGATGTGGACGTGCTGAAACAAGTGCAGAGGAGGGCCATGAGGATGATCAGAGGGCTGGAGCACCTCTCCCATGAGTCCAAACTGAGAAAGTTGGGACTGTTGAGTCTGGAGAAGAGGAGGCTCCCAGGTGACCTTATTGTGGCCTTCCAGTATCTGAAGGGGGCCTACAAAAAGGCTGCGGAGGGACTTTTTAGGATATCAGGACTAGGGGGAATGGATCAAAGCTGGAGATGGGTAGATTTAGAGTGGATGTGAGGAGGAAGTTCTTCATCATGAGAGTGGTGAGAGCCTGGTATGGGTTGCCCAGGGAGATGGTGGAGGCCCCTGGACATGTTTAAGGGCGGGCTGGATGAGCCAGCCTGATCTAGGGTGGGGTGTCCCTGCCCATGGCAGGTGGGTTGGAACTGTATGATCCCATGGTCCCTTCCAACCCTGATTGATTCTGTAACTTCTTCCCAGTGAGGGTGACAGAGTACTGGAAGGGGCTGCCCAGGGGGTTTGTGGAGTCTCCTTCTCTGGAGAGGTTTGAAGTACTCCTGGACATGTTCCTGTGCAGCTTGATCTAGGGCTGTGGCAAGGGGATTGGACTGGATGATCTTTCAAGGTCCCTTCCGATCCCTAATCTGTGGTTTTGTGACTCTGTGATTCTGTCATTCCCTTTAGAAGCTGTTACAGGCTGTCTGTGTCCAGCTTAGATATTAATAGGTCTTACAATTGTTTTCAAAATGCTTATGTTACACTCCTACTAAAAATGAGTATGGTCCCTTGGTTTTGGCAACCCATGAAAAACAAGGTTTTAAGTATGCACAGGATTGTTCAAATGCTTGTGCTAGGATTTCCCATTGTCTGATCTGCAGTGCTAGCTTTTACTTTCGGTTGGGTTTTTTTTGGTAGGTGCCTGAGTTTGCTGTTACACAACAGCCACATCTCCCTACTCATCAGGATGTTCCGTATGTTGCTGCATGTCCAGTCCAACCTGACCACTCAGCCTGCACAAGTGAAAACACGCAAAGAACAGTTGTTTGTAAGAACATCGAGATTCGTGTTATACATGTTTTTTAAAATCTACATGTAATTGCTAGTTTATTGATCCTATCCTAATAAGAATATCTTGAACATAAATTTCATTTTAAAGTTTGAGTCAGTGTACGCTGACTCACTCTGTCCCTCACCTACCCTGACATGACCTGTAGGTACTTATGGAAGCTTTACTGGCTGTGTTTAGGAACAAAATCTCATTTTTAATATCCCTTCAAAGAAAGCTAATTTTTTTCTAATGAGTTCAGTATCATAAATTGTGAAATTGTCAGTATCCTACATTTTCACTCTTTTTGTCATAATTGTCATCATGAAAAGCTGTTTTTGTTCTGTTGAGACTTCTGCAGTACAGTTGTGGTAACAAAGTGACTGTGACCTTTATTGGGTTACTTTTTCAGCTGGCAAGAGCAAAATTCTTTTTGAGAAGGGATTGGATAGGCATCTGGGGACTACAGCTATTGTGAGAGTGTTCAAGCTTGAACCCTGGTTTCTGGGAGCTGCATAGCATCAGTTGCTCCTCACTGGGAGTGGGGGCTTTCTCCCTGTGAGCTACTCGCAAGCCTCTGTTGCTTGCTTGACTGTAGCTTTCTTACTTTTCTGTCTTCTGACTCTACACCTCCTCCAGCCTCTACTTTCCTGTTTTTCCCCCCATCATATAATGTCAATGACAGCCATGTGTCGTCAGCCATTCCACTCTGTGAGGACGAGTGGGAAAGCTTCCTATCAAGCAGTTCTCCTGCCAGATCTTTAGCTACATAGTAACAAAGACAAGGGTTAGTATGTCTGCAGAGGCAGCTGTCTTAATGTGATCTGAGATGCATTAACTCACGTTGTGACTCCAGAAACAAAATAGAGATCTCCATTATATCATGGTGCCTAGTTCTTATTTCTCTTCATACCTTTTTCATGCTGACGAGACAATTCATGTTTTTGTTAAGTAAATAAAGCCAGATATACAACATTTTTCTAGAAAGCAAAAACCCACAGGTTTGTTCTTCTTGTGGTTTCACAAATGATTTTGCTAACAAAGGAAAGGCATAAGCAAGTACATTCCCTTCCCAAGCTAGTCAGTCAGCTTAAGAAGTCCTTCAAAAAGTACCTCTAAAATGTGATTGCCTATTCATAGCAGGTCTAGTTAGTGTGTAAGCAGGTAAGTACTGTTGGAAGTGTGGAAGAGCAGGTAGGGCTGCCTCCTCCAGACAGTTTAGGCTTCTGTAAAAAAAGGTACTGATTTTCATTTGGGGTAAGTGAACTTAAGAGTTCACTGGTATGACTTCAATCCTGGAAACACCTTCTCTCAGGAGGAAAAATAATCAGTGCCAATGGCTGAGCTTGGTCACATGTTCCAGAGTGTATGTAAATACAGCAAGAGGGTGTGAATGTGTTCAGGATTTTTTTTCTTTCTACAGTCTTTTTTTCATTTAGTAGGTGCTTTACAGAGAAAAGAGTGGAAAGTTTGAGGTGAAAATAGACTTGATACCGAAGTTGTTTTTTATGTAGAATAGAATATTCTTTCAGGACTTCACAGGTAAACATCTAGATGAATGCTGCCTAGCCCTTTTATTTTATCAGCTAAAGGTGTTTTCATTTGAAAACAAAAGACTTCAGCATTCCCAGAGACTTCTCTGTTCACATTTTCTATCTCCTACTTGAAAAAGCTGAGGGGAATGACCTTGTAGCATGTTTCTGGCAGCAGATGAGTGAAGAATGAGGTAGGATATCTTCCTACCCAAGGTTTATGTCACTGGCTTAGGAGTGACTCAGCCTTTCATCTTTCAGAAGTAAATAAATAGAGATCTCTGCAGTTTGCCATGGGTGGTGGTTTCAGTCATGACCTTAGAAGTCATGACTGTTCTCTTTGCTCCACATATTTGCTTTTGCTCTTTTCATAAGAGTAACTGGTTACTGTGCTTTTTCTAGTAAATCTTTGCTTAGTTTTCCACTTAATCTCAATTTTGTTATGTGACTAAGAAACAGCCTAAGTATAGGATCAAATCAATGATATTTGGCCATAAAATGTGCAGATGTGTCCTGTATGTATGCTATTCATATATATGTAGATCTTTTCAGGGAACTGTAGCATGCAAAGCATATCACAAACGCATAAGAAGTATGCACAGCCACTGTACTTCTACTTCTTCCCCATGGCTTTTAAACTAGCTTCTATAAATTCCATAATATTTCTTTGTTGATCATAGTATTGTATATATAATATATGTTGTAAAATTGTGAGATATAAGGATAAAAACTTATCTAAAGTACAAAGTGGTTGTAAAACTTTACATTGACTAAGTAGAAAACTTAAGTCTCAAATACTTCTCCACTAAAAAATGTTTTCAGACATCATTTAATTGTGGGTTTATACAGGAACACTGCAAACCCTGTATTGACTTTGTTACAATCTGAGATAATCCAAACACATGCAAACAACAGATTTTCCTTGAATTGTGCAAAAGCAAATATAGTTTTATAAATAAAATTAGTAATGCAAGAATAACTATGTGGTTAGCACAGGGTTAAATACACTGATACGAATGCCATATGCACTCAGTCCAGGAGATTCTGCAGTGTACTTAAGATATCTTTCTACTATAAGTGGTGGAGGAACTTAGGAGGAGAGGTACACTGCTGTTCCTTGTATTAACAAACAAAGAAGGACTTGTTGAGAATGTGAAGGTTGGGAGGGAACCTTGGCTATACTGACTGTGATAGGTGGAGCTCAGTATCCTGTGAGGAAGAAGTAAAGAAACAACCAGGATTTCAACCTTGGATTTCAGGAAAGCTAAGTTTAGCCTCTTCAAAGGTTGTTGGAATACCATGGGTCAGGGCTGTAGAGGGCAAAGATGTTCATGACAGATGGTCAATATTCAGATACTGCTTCCTCCAAGGTCAAGATTGGTGCATTTCTACAAGTAAGAAAGCAAGCAGAGTAAGCAGGAGACCTGCATGGATGAGAAAGTATCTTATGATAAACACAGAAGGAAGACATGTACATAATGTGTAAAAGAATACTGGCCCCTTGGGAGGAATACAGAAGTGTTGTAAGAGAATGCAGGGATACAAGGAGGTGTTAAGGCCCACCTGAAATTAAATCTGGATAATGGTATCAAAGACAACAAGGAGTCTCTGTAGTGTGTCAATAGAAAAAAGAAGACTAGGTAAAATGTGGCCTGCTCATGAATGAGATGGGCGCTCTAGTGGTGGAAGGCACAAAGAAGGTCATTACTGAATGTCTTCTTTGCCTTGGTATTCATTGCTAAATCTATCTCTCATGAACTGTGGATGTAAGAAATAAGGTCTTGAGAGAGGAAGACTTTCCCTTGGTAGAGGACAAGGTTAGAACTTAGGCAAACTGGACATCCATGGGCCCCGATGGGATGTGCCCAAAAGTGCTAAGAGAGCTGGAGATGTTTTTGCATGGCCAATTTTCATCATCATTAAAAGGTTATGGAGAACAGGAGAGGTGCCTGAGGCTGGAGAAAGGCAAATGCCACTTCAGACTTCAAGAAGGGCAAGAAAGATGACCCAGGAAACTACAGGCGGGTTAGTTTCACCTATGTCCCTGGAAAGATGGTGGAACAAATTCTTTTAGATATCCTCTCTAGTCATATGGAAGAGAAGAAAGCGATCAGCATGGATTCATGAAGAGGTAATAATGCTTGACAAATCATGGATTTTTATTGTGTCATATTAGCTGGGTAGATGATGAGAGAGCAGTGCATGTTGTCTACCTTGATTTCATCAAGGCCCTCAACACTGTCTGCCAAAACATTCTCTTTAGAAAACTCACTAGTGAGTGTTAGATAAGGCGACAGTGAGGTATGTCAAATGGTGATTGTGTACCAGAGCTCAGGTGGTCATAATCAGTGGTGTAGAGCTGAATTGGAGATCTGTGACCTGTGGTGTTCCCCAGAGGTCAGCACTGTGTGCAGTCTTGTTTAGTATATTCATCAGTGACCTGGATGAGGGGACTGAGTATATCCTCAGCAAGTTTGCTGATGATATAAATCTGGGAGGAGTGGCTGACACACCAGAATGCTGTGCTGCCATCCAGTGTCACCTGGAGAGGCAGGGGAGTCGGGAAAAGAGGAACTTAGGTTCGATAAGAGCACGTGTAAAGTCCTGAGGAAGAACAGCTCCATGTATCAGTACAGGTTACAGGTAGATCTGTTGGAAAGCAGCCTTAAAGAGAAAGCTACTTGGAATCCTGATGGACAATGGGCCGACCATAAGTCAACAGTTTGCCCTTGTTGCCAAGAAGGCCAATAGTATTATGAGATGCATTAAGAAGCGTGTGGCCAGTACATCTAGAGGGGTTATCCTACCCCTTTACTCTGTATTTGGAATACTGTGTCCAGTTCTGGGCCCCCCAGTGTAAGAGAAACCGTAAGTGTCCAGTGTAAAGAACTACTGGAAAGAGTCCAGCAGAGGAAAATGAAGATGACGGGGCCCGTGAAGAATGCCTCCCTTGAGGAAAGGTTGAGAAAGCTGGGACTGTTTAGCCTGGAGAGGAGAAGGCTGAGAGGAGACCTTATCTCTGTAAATATCTGAAAGGTGGATATAAAGAGGATGGAGCCAAAAGCTTTTTTGTTGTGCCTAGTGGCAGAACAAGGTAATGGGCACAAGCTAGAACACAGGAAGTTTCACTTAGATAGGAGGAAAATCTTTTTCTGTACAGATGGCAAAGCACCAGAAAGGGCTTCCCAGAGAGGTTGTGGAGTCTCCTTCTCTGGAGATACTCACCTGGGACACTGTCCTGTGCAACGTGCTATAGGCAGTCCTGCTTTGGCAGCAGTGTTGGACTGGATGATCTCTAGAGATCCCTTCCAATTCAAATGATTCTGTAATTCTATGAATTAGTTCAGAAATAGTTGCCTGATAAGGTAGTCAGCCTTTTTTATGTGTTGCCTAAGCCCAGCATACTTAGAGTAGCTAGATTTAACTGAGAGCACTGGTGTCATGTGCCCTATGAAATTTTGTAGATAAAGAATTCTTAAGGTACTAATTGCAGTGCATTGATATTCATGTGTTCTTTTCAGTATGTGTATAGTGAGAGCTCAAATTTTAAATTGATTTAAACAAAACATGAAAGGTATGAACCATTAATTGTACATTAATTTTTATTATTTTGTGTATATTTTAAATGGTTGATTAATATTTACTTAATCTGAGCTGATAAAGAGCTTCATAGGTTCTCAGCTGGATACTGTTGTACACCAGCAGAAGCTGTTCCATTAGTGTTTTATATTATGAGCATTTATTGACAGTCTACATGTATAGTAATCTTAATTTCAGAATAGCTCTGTACTGTAGACTGAAGTCTAAACTTACTTCTTCATTCACTGACATACATTTCCAAAATAGTTGAGGACTTCAGAACTAGAAAGGATTCTCGTGCTGTTTAAAAGGGCATAAAGGAGCTTTAGTGTTACTGCAATCTGTATCATTAGATATCCTAATGAGAAGCTAGCTGGTATGGTATTTTCCACTGAAATTGGTTTCTGTGTTACCTGTAAAGGTGACAATTTTTTCAGGAATAAAATTCTAAGAGAAAAGGCTTCTTTAATTGTGAATTTTGTCAAACTGTATCTTCTACAGAACGTCACAGCGTTTTAATACCCTACGCTAATAGTTTTCTAAAAAGATAATCACAGAATAACAGAATCACTCTGGTTGGAAAAGACCTCCTGAATCATCAACCATCTACCCTACCTTACAAGTTCATCCCTAAACCATATCCCTCAACACCCCATCTAAATGATCTTTAAACACATCTAGGGATGGCAACACAACGACCTCCTTGGGAAGCCCATTCCACTGCCTGACCACCTTTCTGTGAAAAACATTTTCCTAATACCAAGTCTAAATCAACCCTGTTGTAACTTGAACCCATCCCCTCTTTTTCTATCACCAATTGCTTGTAAGAAGAGGTCAGTACCAACCACTCCACAACATCCTTTCAAGTAGTTGTAAAGAGTGATGAGGTCTCCTTTCAGCCTTGTCTTCCTCAAACTAAAGAGCCCCAGCTCTTTCAGTCTCTCCTCATAAGATTTATTCTCCAGGCCCTTTACCAGCTTAGTTGCCCTCCTCTTCACCTGCTCCAGCACCTCCACATCTCTCTTGTATTGAGGTGCCCAAAACTGGACACAATATCCAAGATGTGGCCTCACCAGTGTCAATTACAGGGGCATGATAACCTCCCTACTCCTTCTGGCCACATTATTTCTAATATGAGCCATTTGGCTTTCTTGGCCAATTCATCTTGGCTCATATTCATCTTCATGTCAATTAGAACCCCCAGGTCCCTCTCTGCCAGACGGCTCTCTAGCCACACCTCCTCAAGCCTGTAATACACATGGATAGACAGAATTCAAGCATGTTTGTGTAGTAGTGAAATCCCCAAAAACCAGTCTGTTTACCTGTATTATTTAAGTTAAATGAATGTTTAAACACTTTGTTGGATTGGATTGTATGTATGTATCTTGTGAGGAAGAAATTCCTCACTGTGAGTGTGATTAGGCATGATACCAGATTGTCCAGAGAAGCTGTGGTTGCTCACTGCCTGGAAGTCTTCAAGGCCATGTTGGACAGGGCCCTGGGCAACACAGTGTAGTATGAGATGTCCTTTGCTCATGGCAGGGGGTTTGGAGCTTAGATGATTTCCATCCAAAACCATTCTACGAAGTCTAGTAAATCAAGCATTCCTCTTATGTCTTGACTGCTGCTCTAAAATATCTAATAAAATTATCTGCTTATCACATAGAACTTAATACCTACCTTTCTACTATCTACCTACCCTCTTTTCTAATATAGATTTTATTAAATTCTGAAAACAGACTAAAATTTATTATTTGGGAGGTCTTGGCAATTCAAATTAGTTAAACGTGTTCATCCTGTTGGTGGCTTTGTGTACGCAGAGTGATACAGCACACGAATACAGTTACAATAGCAGGCTGTAATTTGAAATGTGAATGCCCCAGTTTTATTTGTAAGTCACAGAATATACAACCATACTGCAATAGGGAAGATGTTTTGTAGGATTTACTCTTCTGCGTGGTGATGGGAGAAAGCATGACAGGCTTTAAATATGTTATCGATAGTGTGCCTTTTGTAGAAAAAGGGAAATACTTTGAATTAAAGCCGTCTTTACAGAATGTAAGTATGTTGAGGTTAGTATACATAGACAAAGCTGTTAATTTTCTATTTTATTGATATTTGATGGAGATAATTTGAAGAATGCTTGGTTATTCTCTCCCACCATCCTTCACATTATAGCTGTTTGTAAAGATATTGCATTTTTTTTTAGTTATGTGTTTGGCATTCAGAAAAAAATTCTTTAAAATTGTGGTTATTTGTCTAAGCCTGCCTTTCTGCTGTGACACAAACTTCTTTTCAAATATGACATAAAAATGTAAAAGCCAGCATTCTTGTAATATACCTAATTAATGCACTTTGTTTAAAAAAGCCTGTCAACTGTAAGCCGTAAAATATTGTTGAGTTGGCTAGATGATATTTGCCAAGCAGAAGCAAACCTTCTAGCTGATTTTATTGAGGAGAAAGATGTATGCCAGGAAAAAATATTTCCTAATATTTTAGTCCTATTGTTCTATGGTATTTGAGGGACAGAAACTGTAAAGCATTATGTGCTGTACTAGTACCTAATACTGTTTTTTACTGAGATTACACCATCTCTGTTGATTCAGGGAACATTTTCACCACAGATCTAATCTCTCCTGCTTAGTTGTCTTAGACCTTGAAGGCTCTTGCCCTCTAGAGACAGTGCACATGCCTCCATGCACAGTGAAATCTAGTCTGATTGAGGAGTCTTGAAAAATCAGGAGGAATCATAGAATCATTAGGGATTGGAAGGGACCTTGAAAGATCATGTAGTCCAATCCCCCCATGACAGCAGGATCACCTAGACCAAGTCACACAGGAAAGACCAAGTCACACAGGAGACCAAGTCACACAGGAAATTTCATGTGCTTTAGGTTCATGTTTCTTGCCCTCTAAGAACAGGGCATCACTAGCCTCATCCACTACCTCTAGTGACTAGAGTTGGCCATTCTTTAGTATTTTGTAGGAGTAATACAGATTCTGAGAAAAGAGCCAGTAAGTATGTACCCAGGGAAAAATAAACATTTTTTTGGATGCTTAGCATTAGAATGCTTAGTTAATCATGCTGCTTAGTACATCCATATCAATATTATTCTGGAGATTAACAATAACTTTTTCCTTCAATAGTAGTTATTGCACTAAACTAAGCAGCAATTTTGCCATGCTTGGCAAATCTTTATGGTTAGAGGATTATGTCTTATGCAACTTGATGTGCTTAGTTCTGAGTTCTTGAACTATTGCTTCACTCTTGTACAGATAATTTTATGCTGAGGTATGTGGAACTGCGTAACAGATCTGTTACTGTCATGTGAAACTTTGATCAGACTCATGATTGTGAGAGACTTTATGCTATATATCTCCAGTAGACTTTAATCAAAGGTTATTTTACTAGATTTACTGGTAATGCCAGTGCACAACATTATGATAGGTCTAAGAATGCATTTTTCAACAAAATTCCTTTAGAATTATAATTAAAGGTAGAAATACTTGCCTATTCTTAGAAATATGTAAAGTGCTAGCATGTGGATCTAGTATTATTTACTCAGTCTGAAAAAAGAGGTTTTTAAGGTTTTTTTATGTTTTTTAAGCTTTTGAAACACTGACCTTTCTACAATTTTAAAGGCAAAAGTGAATCCTTTACTTTAGATCTTTTCACTTAGTCTTGGATGGACTACCAAATAATTTCTGAATACAATGATTAATGAACATAAACATGACGGCTGCCTGAATATGAGCACTATGCCTGGGTGGCCAAGAAGGCCAACAGAATCCAGCCTTGTATCAGAAAAGTTGTGTTCAGCAGGAGCAGGGATGTGATCATCAACCTGTTCTAAGCACTGAAGAGGCTTCACCCCCAGTACTGTCTTTCTGGGCCCTCAGTAGAAGGATACTGAGGTACTGGAGCAGAGCCAAGGAAGGACAACAAAGCTAAAGGGTCTAAAGGAGCACCTGAGGTAAGTGACGTTTTTTTAGCCCACAGAAAAAGAGGCTGAGAGATTACTTTATTGCTGCCTACAGCTACCTGAAAGGAGTATATAACAATGAGAGTATTGCTCTGTTCTCCCAAGCAGCAAGTGATAGGACTAAAGGAAATGGCCTCAAGTTCCATCAAAGGAGATTTAGGTTGGATATCAGGAAATTGGTTTTTTCCTCTGAGAAGGCTGTAAAGCACTGGAACAGCCTACCCAGGGAAATGTGAGAATCTCCATCTCTGGAAGTATTTAAAGATGTGCAAATATGACGCTGAGGGACGTGGTTTGGTGGTAGACTTGGCAGGGTTAGGTTTACAGTTGGACATGATGATTTGAAGGGTCTTTTCCAACCTAAATGATTCGACAATTCTATGAAATTTATTTAGCAAGAAGGTTCAAGATCAATAAGGTACAAATCCAGGCAGAACAAGCTTATTTCATGTCTCAGTTAGGTATAAGCAATCAGGTCAGTTTAAATCCTGTTCCTGAGACAATGGGCAGATGGTGAGTGCAAGTGCCAGATGACACTCCTCACACACAGCTCTTTTTCACAACAGCTGTTCTCCCAAGAGTGTCATCCACAGTTGCACAGCTGAATCTATTAGACCAGATCTTGAACAATGACAGTCAAACCCTGACTTCACTGGGGAAAACAGTTTCAGAGAAAAACAAAGGGGATAATGGTTATAGGGCTGTCCAGTACAATTAAATCCTGTTATTGTAGTCGCATTCCAGATGTATATTTCTTATGAGTATATACCAGTCTTGCACTAATAAAAAAACAATTGCAGCATACTGGAATGATTGCTTCTGTTAAGTAACTCTGTGTAAACTCTTTTTTATGTAGAACCAAATACTGCACTTCATTTGATGCATGAGTTATACTGTTGACTCCCCAAAATCTTTGCTGAGCTGGATATACTATCCATACTGGATACCACCTGTTTTATTCTCTGCAAGCATGCTTCTATCCCAGCTGCCTTTATGCTTATTCTTCATACAAGTCACAATGATTTTAAGCTGATTTAATTTAGAACTTGGTCATTAATTCTGTATTAACCAAACAGATTTCCAGTCTAATCACAGAATTACAGTATGTATTGGGTTGGAAGGGACCCTCTAAAGGTCATCTAGTCCAACCCCAATAAAACAAGGGGATTGGACTAACCCTAACCCATGCAACAAGAAAAGGTATCTCTAACTGGACCAAATTGCTCAGAACCCCACGGAGCCTGCCCTTGAATATCTCCAGGGATGCGGTCTCCACCACCTCTCTAGGCAACCTGTTCCAGTGATCCACCACCCCCATATTAAATAACTTTATCCTAATGTCCAGGCTAAATCTACCTTTTCCAGCTTAAACACATGACCCCTTGTCCTGTCATTACATACCCTTGTGAACAGTTTTCCCTCATCCTTCTTAGAGGCCCCTTTAAGGTATTGGAGGTTGCCTTAAGATTCTTCTGAAGCCTTGTCCTCTTCACGCTGAACAACTTCAACACTCTCAGCCTGTCCTCATAAGAGAGATGCTCCCTCTGATCATTTTTATAGCCCTGCCCTGGATACACTCCAACAGTTCCTTGTCCTTCTTGTATTGGGTGCACCAGAGCTGGACACAGTGCTTGGCACAGAGCTGCACCTACGGCTGGGGAGTCTGCACCATCTACCCCAGTGCTGACCAACACTTCCATCTAGATAGAAGTAAGGAAGAGGGAGGTACCTGCACAGACCATGGGTTGTAGGAAATGCATAGATGTCTCCTGCAGGGCATGGATTGATGTCAGTCCTGCATGTAAAAGGTGTAAACAAGTGGAGAACCTCTTGCAGCAGGCAAACTGAACTGCAGGAGACAGTGAGAAAGCTAAGGGAAATTCGGGAGGCAGAGAGTGAGATAGATAATTTTTTTCAAATACATACCAAGATGAACCCACAGCCTAATTCCAGTGAGCAAATAGGTCTGACAACTGATACAGACAAGAGGAAAGTGGACAAAGATAGCAAAGAAAAAGAGGAGTGGAAGATGATCAAGTCAAAATCCCAAACAAAGAACAGACTCCCGCCCAAACCCAAGGTGCTCCTGCAGAATCACTCTGCAGTTCTGCAGACTGAAGGGAAAGAACAACACGAGCAAAGTAAGTTGCCAGAGCAGAGGAAGGCAGGCCACTCATCTCCCTGTATAACCACCAGTGCCCAGAATAAACTGTGAAGAGTAATACTACTAGGAGACTCTCTCTAGGAGCACTGAGGGTCCCGTTTGCAGACCTGACCCACTTATTAGAGAGTTCTGCAGCTTACCAAGGCCTCAAATTAAGGACATCACTCAAAGATTGCCAAAACTCATGCGTTCTTCTGATTATTATCCTCTCTTACTATTTCATGTGGGCATCAATTTTACAGAAAGGGGTAATATGACAATTATAAGGAAGGATTACAGAGCTCTGGGAGCAGCAGTGAAGGACTCAGGAGCACAGGTAGTGTTCTCATCAGTCCTCTCAGTCAAAGGAAAAAGGCAGGAAAGTGCAGACAGAATTTGTAAAGTCAACTAATGGTTGAAGGAGTGATGCCATAATCAGGGCTTCGGTTACCTTGACCATAAAGCTCTTTTTGATAAACTTTTTGTCTGCTGAGGGCTGCTGGGGTCCACATGTCAGGGAAGGAGAAAAGATTCTTTGGTCAGTCTCTGGTGTGTGCCAACAGATTAATATCTGACTCCGAGCCTTGTGTAATTGACAGGGGTTTGGGGTTTTTGACCATGGATTGATTTACAGTAGTCCAGACCTGTTGGCAACAGATGGGACTAGCCTATCCCACAGGGGGAAAAGGCTTTTAGGAAGGGAATTGTCTGGGTTCATTGACAGATCTTTAAACTAGGTATGAAGTGGGGCAGGGGGGAAAAGAGGTCACTAGCAAGGAGCTTAAACATGATATGACAGAAATTGTGGGAGAGGAATCTATTAGCAGGATCTTACAATCTTGTGTCCTGGCAAAGGAGAACAATGACACCCCATATTACGGGAAGAACAAAAAAGTTTTTGAGAGGATCGATACATCTGAGTATGCTCAGAGGATATTAGGGCTTCTTCCACCCAAAAGGTGGCCCAACTGAGGTGTATCTATAATAATGCACGCAGCTTGAGCAACAAACAGGAGGAACTGGAGGCCGCTATACACATGGAAAGCTATGATATAATTGCCATCACAGAAACGCGGTGGCATGAATCACACAGTTGGAGTGCTGCAGTTGATGTTTACCAACTTTTAAAAAGAGACAGGCAAGGTGGGAGAGGTGGTGGGGTGGCCCTGTATGTTCGGGAGAGTAATGGATGCTTAGAACTTAATGACAGGGTTGAGAGCTTATGGGTTAAAATCAAAAGAAAGGCTAATAAGGCAGAAGTCATTGCGGGAGCCTGCTACAGACCACCCAACCAGGATGAAGAGCCATTGATAAGATACTTTATATAGAGTTGGGCGAAGTCTCTTGATCTCTACCTCTTGTTCGCTTAGGGGATTTCAAATTTCCAGACATATGCTGGAAATATAATAGAGCAGTGAGGGAACAGTCTAGGTGGTTTCTCAACTGTGTGGGAGATAACTTCCTGACACAGATGATTAGGGAGCCAACAAGGGGAAATGCAATCTTTAACTTGCTACTTGTTAACAGAGAAGATCTTGTTGGGGCTGTAATGGTTGGAGGCTGACTTGGACAATGCATTCGTGAAATATGACAGTTCTCAATTCCTGGTGAAGCAAGGAGGGGGGCCAGCATAATTACCACATTAGACTTCCAGAAAGCAGACTTTGGTCTCTTCCAGAACATGGTTAAGAGAGTCCCTTGGAAGACAGTTCTGGTCATACTTTAAAGAATTAATTTTAAAGGTGCAGGAGCTGACCATCTCCAAGTCACATAAGACAAGACGGTGGGGTAGGAGACCATCTTGGCTGACACAGAGAGCTTTGGCTGGAACTCAGGAGTAAGAGAAGAGTTTATAGTCTTTGGAAAGGGGAGAAAGCAACTTAGGAGGATTACAAACATGCAGTGAAGTTATGTAGAGAGAAAATTAGGAAGGTCAAAGGTCAAATGTCAACTGGTATTAAAATTGGAAACTGTGGAGAAGGATAACAAAAAAAAGATTTTATAAGTAAATTAACAGTAACAGGAGGTGTAGGTAATATCACAACACGTTGTTAGAAGCAGAGGGGAACATGGTGACCAAAGATCATGATAAGGCTGAGGTTCTTAATGCCTTTTTTGCCTCAGTCTTTAATAGTAAGAATAGTAGTTCCCTGGGTGCACAGCCCCCTGAGATGGAAGACAGGGATGAGGAACAGAATAGGCCCTTCATAATCCATAAGGAAATTATTATGAATCTACTTCATAGGCTGGATGCCCGTACTGAAAGGCTGGAAGATATGGTTGNGTACGAAAAGGCTGGAAGATATGGTCCCAAAGCCACTCTCCATAATCTTTCAACAATCTTGGTTAACTTTGGTTGTCCCAATGGACTGGAGGATGGCAGATGTGATGCCCATCTTCAAGAAGGGCTGGAAGAAGGATCCTGGCAACTACAGGCCCGTCTGTCTCACCTCGGTACCAGAGAAGATTATGGAACAGATCATCTTGAGAGCCATCACAGATCAATCAAAGGTCAACCAGGTGATCAGGCCCAGCCAGCATGGGTTCATTAGAAGCAGATCCTGCTTAACAAACCTGATCTTGTTCTATGAGAAGTGACCTGCTTAGTGGATGAGGGAAAGCCTGTTAGTGTAGTCTATCTGGACTTCAGTAAGGCCTTTGACACTGCCCTCCACAACGTCCTAATGAATAAGCTGGCTTGGACAGGCATGTACTCTACTGGATGGAACACTGGCTGTATGGCTGAGCCCAAAGATTTGTGGTCAATGGAGCTAAATCTCCTTGGGGGCCAGTCACAAGTGGTGTCCCCCAGGGCTCAGTGCTGGGGCCACTCCCTGTTGAACATCTTTATCAATGATCTTGATGAGGGGATTGAGTGCACTCTCAGTACAATTACAGATGACAGTGAACTGGGACGGAGTGTTGATGTACTAGAGGGTAGTAAGGCTATTCAGAGGGACCTTGACAGCCTGTATTGATGGGCTGAGGATAGTTGTGTGAGTTGAAATAGTGCCCAGTGCTGCTGGGAGCAGCAGGCTGCGTGTGGGTACTTGCTTGCTGAGGTACGGGGGTGGAGATTGCCACGGCTAGTGGGGAGATTTAAACAGAGCAAAGCCGTGCAATCGGCAGTTCCTGTGC
>VXBP01005691.1:0-75040 GCA_013400115.1 Rhinopomastus cyanomelas | reverse complement strand
TCTGTGAACACATTTGGGAAGAAGTCAAACTCACAATAATACCTCTGAGGCGGGTTCAGATCCTGCTCTTGCACAGATTCTGAATGTTGGCAGAAGATCAACATCCCAGCTTGATCCATATCTTGAAGTATTTGTCACTCAGAACAAATCACAGAATCACATAGAACCACAGAATCATCAGGGATTGGAAGAGTCCTCAAAAGATCATCTAGTCCAATCCCCCTGTGATAGCGGAGACTGTATGTGAGTTATACACTGGTACCTGTGAGTGACCAGCAGGCCACGTGCCAGCCAAGAATGCCCTCTGTAATCAGCATCTGTGGCAGGGGGTACTGGATTAGATGATCTTTTGAGGTCCCTAATGTTCTGTGATTCTGTGATTCCAAGACCTGCACGCTCGTCGTGTGAGGGCTGTTTTCCTTTTCCAGGGATGAAAGCTTGTCATTTGTGTTGTCTTTGAACTCGGGCTGTTCCGGAGGGGTACCGTTGTATTCCGAGTAGCCTAACCCATGACTCTGTGGTGAAGAGGAGAGGGAGCCGTGTGGAGCTGGACTCGAATGATGCTCCCTCCCTAAAACTGTGAGGGCTGAATTCTTCTGGGATCACTTTGCAGAGCTTGAAGATGCATTTGAATGCATCTGAGACACCATTTCGCCTGTGGAACATTGTGTTACTGCCAGGTGAATGGCAATACATGTGGACCAGACCCGTGGTTCAAACAAGGACACTCAGTCAACAAGTGAGCCTCTGAGCTGAGCTTAAATCCGAGCACCATTCCCATTTCCCAAGGCTTTTGATCTACTTTACGACTCTTGGAAGGTCGTTCTTTTAATCTCCATTTCTCCTACCTCTGCAAGTTCAAATACTTTGTAAAATCTGCTGGGGAAATGTGATGTTTGTGCAGTGTGGAGTCTATCTGAGCGCGGCATAATAATTATACTGCCAACACTTCAGCTAACAGCACGCGCCGGGTGCCGCCGCGCTGCGAGCGATTCTGGTTCTCTGGAGACATTTGGAACCCACCTGCAAATGTTCCTGTGTGATCACTTGACCTAAGGGAACTTCAGGGGGTGCAAATAATATCAGCACTGTATCACAGGACATTAGGAATTGGAAGGGACCGCGAAAGATCATCCAGTCCAACCCCCCTGGCAGGTTCTCCTAGATCAAGTCGCACAAGAACGTGTCCAGGTAGTTTTTGAACATCTCCAGAGAAGGAGACTCCACAACCTCCCTGGACAGCCTGTTCCAGTGCTCCATCACCCTCACCGTGAAGAAGTTCCTTCTCATATTGATGTGGAACCTCCTCTGTTCCAGCTCACACCCATTGAGATGATTGGATCAGAATCTGTTTTCTATAACTGATTTAGCAGTTGCCAATAGTATTGATCTGAGCTTCTCTCTCTGCTTATGAGCCTTATACACAAAAAAAGCACTGGCAGCTTCCTCACACGACCTTTCCTCCACCCCCCTCACTACATTCACCTCCAAGGAGGGGTTTTTTTCCCGTTCTCTTGACTTCACCTTTTTATTAAAACACCCACAGCATTGTTTGGTTTTTTATAGTGGTATTTGTGAAGGAGACATCTCTCAAACACAAAAGCACCTTCCGGCTGGATTTCTGTTTTGCACGAACCATTTGGGTAGCTCCAGTGGTATCTGCTTTAAATCACTGCAAATGTCATCGCGGCTTCTTGGTCCACATTAGTCATTTGGCTAATGACTGCATTGCTTAGGAGAGTCACAGAACGTTAGGGATTGGAAGGGACCTCGAAAGATCATCCACATGCCACAGCAGGATCAATTACATCAAGTCACACAGGAATATGGCCATGAGGGTTTTAAACATCTCCAGAGAAAGAGACTCCACAACCTCCTTGGGCAGCCCCTTCCAGTGCTCCTTCACCCTCACTGGGAAGAAGTTCCTTCTCACACTGATGTGAAACCTCTTCTGTTTCAGTTTACACCCATTGCCCCTTGTCCTATCATTAGATGACATTGAGAAGGGCCTGGCTCCATCCTCCTAAAACCCATCCTTCACATATTTATCGACATTCAGGAGTCTCCTTTTCTCCAAGCTCAAGAGCCCCAGCTCCCTCAGCCTTTCCTCATTAGGGAGGTGCTCCACTCCCTTCATCATCGTACTGGTTCTGTGCTGGAGTCTCTCCAGCAGCTCTGTGTCCTTCTAGAACTGAGGGGCCCAGAACTAGACATGAGATTTGAGATGTCATCTCAGCAGGTCAGAGTGGAGAGGAGGAGAATGTCTCTTGCTCTGCTAACCACCCCCATTCTGGTCTGCCCCCTTCTTGGCCACAAGAGCACATTGCTGGCTCATGGTCATCCTGCTGGCCACCAGGATCCCCAGATCCCTTTCTCCTACACTGCTCTCCAACACATCAATCCCTACCCCATACTGGTACCTGGGGTTGTTCTTGCCCAGCTGCAGAACTCGGGTGATTTGCTTTTACTCACAAAACTGCTGCAGTAATCAGATGTCCTGAGTTGCCTGAAGGCTACAGGGAGCACCGGGCTCCTTTGGCACCAGAAAGCAGAGCAATGGGCAAAGCTACTTTGTGAAGTCACAGAGAAAAATGCATTTAGAAGCTATTTTTGAAAGGTGTAGCAAAAAAAGAGTATACTTTTTATATGTTGAAGCAATAAGTAGTTTAGCTAATCCTTTGCAAACTTGTCAAGATGTCATATGCAGGTAGTGGATTGGAAAATTAGTGACTGCTGAAGTGTGTGAGTGTTTAAAGGTGTCACAGCGTGTGGCAGGCTGGTGGATTTTCGCTCCTGGCTGTAAGGAGAGATGTTAATCATTATGGCTGATGTTTAAAATGTCACAAGACCTTAGCATGAAGATAAAGGATTTAATGTGAGACTGCTGTGTCATGTTTCCTCACTCAGAGGAAGGGAGATCAGCACCTGGTCCCTTTTACTTTTGTCTTTTTTTCAATTTGGAGGCATGGGGAGGGCTGAAGGGGCATCTCCAAAGCACGTGAGGGAGCAGAGTGTGGAGCTGTGAGGTGGAGAACGGATTGCTTAGCTGTTCCTTGCTCTTTGCTGATATTCGTGGTGCAGCTGCTTTGCTGTGCTGTAGCAGTGTCTGGCACCTGGTGGCACTGGCAGGGAAACATGGCTGGAATCACACCATTACAGGCTGTTAGGGATTGGAAGGGACCTCGAAAGATCATCCAGTTCAGTCCCCCCACCACAGCAGGATCACCTAGATTCAGTCACACAGGAACATCTCCGGGAGGGTTTTAAACATCTCCAGAGAAGGAGACTCCACAGCCTCCCTGGGCAGCCTGTTCCAGTGCTCAGTCACCCTCACTGGGAAGAAGGTCCTTCTCATATTGATGTGGAACCTCCTCTGTTCCAGCTCACACCCATTGCCCCTTGTCCTATCACTAGATGACACTGAGCAGAGCCTGACTCCATCCTTCTGACACCCAGCCTTCACATATTTATCAACATTAATGAGGTCACCCCTCAGTTTCCTCTTACTTAAACTAAGGAGATGCAATTCCCTCAGTCTCTCCTCATAAGGGAGGTGCTCCACTCCCTTCGTCATCTCTGTGGCTCTGCACTGGACTCCCTCCAGCAGCTCTGTGTCCTTCTGGAAGTGAGAGACCCACAACTGGACACAAGTTTCCAGCTGTGCTCTCACCAGGGCAGAGTAGAGGAGGAGGAGAACCCCTCTTGATCTACTAACCACCCCCCTTCTGAAATACCCCAGGATGCCGTTTGCCTTCTTGGCTACCAAGGCCCGATGCTGTCTTCTGGCCATCCTGCTGGCCACCAGGACCCCCAGGTCCCTGTCCCCTACACTGCTCTCCAACAGCTCAGTCCCCATCCTATACTAGTCCCTGGTGTTGTTCTTGCCCAGATGCCAGGCACTACACTTACCCTTGTTATACCTCATTTCATTTCTCTCTGCCCAGCTCTCCAGCCTGTCCGGGTCTCACAAAGTTCTGCGATTCTGTGCGATTCTGCTCCTCTTGGTAAAATCAAGTGAATCATACATGAATTTGTCTGCTTGGGTGTTCAGCCTGGGCAACCTGCTGCACTGGGGACACCTGAAGCATTTGTCAGACATGCCACAGACACTCAATGACCCATAAGTATTGAATAACAAGGCTGTGGTTCCCTCTTTGGAAGCCGTCTACGCACGACCGGACACGTCATGGTGTTGCTGTAGCTAGGGCTGGGCTTTTTCCCTACTGAACTGGAGCAACGGTGCAAACCTCACTACCACCAGAGAAAGTTCTGCAAAGTCACATCAATTTTTCATTTCTAAGGATGACAGAGTTCAGAGGAAGCGTTTTGTGTACCGAGCAGGCAAGAGACAAAAAGACAAGATCCTTTGCTTTTGGCAAGGTAACGTAGAGACTTTGTGCTTGGCGTTCCGGCTTCAAAAAGAAAAGGGGAGAAGATTGATATCTCGATGAATATTAATGGACACCTTTCCACAGTATTCCTGGGGAAGAAGCTGTCTCCTAAACCCAGAAGTGAACTTGAGGGCTGTTATCTTGGTACCGTTTTAAAGAGCGTTTGAGTCTCATCCTTTGTCAATGTTTCTAGCTGGCTGAGTGGGTTCATAAACAGAAAAATTACTGTTGGACGAGGGAACAGGCTGCAGATTTAGCATCTGAGCTCAGGAGTTGAATTTCCTCTGATTGCTAATCTAGGAGCCACTGATGGCCTGTGAAACGAGGTCATCTTTGCCCTCTTTCTGTTGGTTTTTGCTCCACGCTGACGCACATCAGAGATTGTTGATAGTTAATGATTTTGTTGAAGAGAAAATGGATGAAAGATGCAGACCCTGAGCAGCTGAGGAGGCTCACGCACGTCAAGTATTTCTTCCTGAAAGTTCTCAGCAAGCTGGAAGCTCTGGCAACCCAAGGCAGGTAACCCCAGGCAGTAACCCAGTAGTTTCATCAGGCAGGGCACTTGTGTTTTGTTTCATCCAGAGGAAGCAGGTGCATTTGTGCCAGGGGTTGTTAGGGGTGCTTTCAGGCTGTCCCATTTGACCCTAAAAGAGAAGGTACTTCAGCGACTTCAAGGCAGAGATGCTTCCACTTTGCTTTCACAGTTTCTTTCAGAAATCAGATCTTTCTGCTTCTCTTCTTGTAAGTGGCTGCTGTTTTCCCTCTCGAGTCTCACCTCCATCACCTCTCGTAAGCTGTTACTGTACTGCAGAGACGGAGATAGAGGCTGAGCACCGAGGTCTCAGAACGCGTTCCCGAAGGGCTGTGTGTAAGTGATGTGCCGCACAGCATCTGCCGTCACCCACCAGCTGAGGTGTCACCGCTGTGATCCTCGTGCTTCTGACAAGCAGGGTGAGACTGAAACCTGGGGTTGCTTTCAAGCCTGGCTTTCTCAGGCTGACTGAGTGCGCTGCGCTCACAGCCACCGTCTCCACAAAGCTTTTTGTAATGTTCGTACCTCTGTAGATGAGGTTTTGTCACAGAACACATTAGGGATTGGAAGGGACCTCAGAAGATCATCTAGTCCATTCCCCCTGCCACAGCAAGATCACCTGGATCCTGTTGCACAAGAACATGTCCAGGTGGGTTTTAAGCATCTTCAGAGAAGGAGACTCCACAACCCCCCTGGGCAGCCCCTTCTAGTGCTCTGTAACCCTCACTGGGAAGAAGGTCCTTCTGATATTTATATGGAACCTCTTGTGTTCCAGCTGCATTCAGTGCCACCCTTGTCTTATCATTAGACGCCGCTGAGCAGAGCCTGGCTCCATCCTCCTGACACCCACCCTGTATATATTGATCAATGTTCATTGAGTCACCCCTCAGTCTCCTTTCCTCCAAGCTCAAGAGCCCCAGCCCCCTCAGCCTTTCCTCACCAGGGAGATGCTCCCCTCCCTTCATCGTCTTTGTTTCAGTTTGGGTTTTGCTTTCTCAACGTGATGCAAAGGAGGCGAAGGCACGTGTTTCATCACACAGTGCTCCGCTTTCCGCAGCACTTAGTGCTCAGCCTCATCAAATGACATTTAAACGTGTTTAGCTTTTCCTCTGCACGCTTGTGTGATGCTTCCCGTCGCGCACTCAAAGTAGTAGGACGCTGGCGCTGTCCTTTCTCTCCCGACCTGCACTACCTGTTTCATTTCTCTCANCCTTCTAACCCAGACTGACTGTATGACTCGGTCTGTGTGATCCTGCTGTGTCAGGGGGATTGGACTAGATGATCTTTCGAGGTCCCTTCCAATCCCTAATGATTCTTTGATTCTAGGTCCAAAAGATATTTCTTCTTCTCTTGGTGACAGTGGGTGCTCTTGCTATGAGCTGCATTTCTCAAAGACAAGAGCATGAAGTAAATCACAGAATCTTAGCATGAAGAGTCACNCTTTCCTCACCAGGGAGATGCTCCCCTCCCTTCATCGTCTTTGTTTCAGTTTGGGTTTTGCTTTCTCAACGTGATGCAAAGGAGGCGAAGGCACGTGTTTCATCACACAGTGCTCCGCTTTCCGCAGCACTTAGTGCTCAGCCTCATCAAATGACATTTAAACGTGTTTAGCTTTTCCTCTGCACGCTTGTGTGATGCTTCCCGTCGCGCACTCAAAGTAGTAGGACGCTGGCGCTGTCCTTTCTCTCCCGACCTGCACTACCTGTTTCATTTCTCTCACTTCCTTCACTCATCATCTCTTATTTTGTTCTCCCAGCCAGGCACTGCCGTTTACTTCCCCGCTAGCTGAGAAGTGGATGATTCAGAAACAGCAGATGCAATGCAGGTTCCATAAAGATATTTTTACCAGGACACTTAATGGAAAGTCTTAGTAATTCTTCATGAGCCACCACACGGTGGAAAATAGAGGCCAGTCACAGAACCACAGGACATTAGGGATCGGAAGGGACCTTGAAAGATCATCAAGTCTACTCCCCAAGGCACAGCAGGATCCACAAAAAGGGATAAACATGCAATAACGTACTTGGTGCGTTGTGGTCAATGCACTGATAGCAAAGAGGTTTTCCCCCCATGTAGAGAAAATGTTGAGTAATTAGTAAGAAATAGAAGTNACTCAACCACCACCCTGGGCAGCCTGTTCCAGGGCCATTTCTGCATGAGAATTGTCAGGATCAAAACACTGTCTATCAATTCTTGGTGTCTAAGGCACTTTTGACAAGCACAAACCTGACAGCCAATGGTCAGAACACATTTAATACATCCTTCCCGTGATGAAGCTAGTAGGTCTAAGGTCTCCCTGGGGTAATATGGTGCATAAGATGTTCATGGCACTAATTTACTCACAGACCATTAGCTCTCTGTAGACGTTAGACTTTAAAGACCCGTGTGCACGGGACATGGCTCTGCAGGTACCCAAATTACACTGCGATCCTTCATTCTCTTAATGCGGTTTCCTCCGGCTGCCCTGTTGGTCATTGGATGTGCAATGAGGAGCAGACCTCAGGAAGTCAGAGCTCTGAATATGAAGTCTTAATATTTTGCACTAAATATTTGGGGTGTTTACTTCACAGAGTCACAGAACATTAAGGATTGGAAGGGACTGCGAAAGATCATCCAGTCCAGTCCCCCTGACACAGCAGGAGCCCCTAGATCCAGTCGCACAGGAACACATCCAGGGGGGTTTTAAACATCTCCAGAGAAGGAGACTCCACAACCCCCCTGGACAGCCTGTTCCAGTGCTCCGTCACCCTCACCGTGAAGAAGTTCCTTCACAGATTGAAGTGGAACCTCCTCTGTCCCAGCTCACACTCACTGCCCCTTGTCCTATCATTAGATGACACTGAGAAGAGCCTGGCTCCTTAAGCCAGTAGATGAGATGAAGCTTTAAATGTAAAAATTACTTGTTGTAGTCAATTTAGACAAACCATTCTCTGGTGTTTCAGTGTTTTAAGTCCCATCACTATGAAACTTCTTTACAGTCTTTCTGCCACTCTTTTCCACTTTTAATATGATACCTATAAAAAACCCAAAGACTAATGAAACAGGGTTAGAAAGACAGTGTTTTCTCCTTAGGTTGATCACCCTACTGCTTTATACATAGATTTATCTTTTAATGTTGTAAGGTGTAAATATGAGAAGGAGTTTCTTCCAGGTGAGGGTGATAGAGAACTGGAAGGGTCTGGATATGTTCCTGTGTGACTGAGTCTGGGTGATCCTGCTGTGGCAGGGGGATTGGACTGGATGATCTTTCAAGGTCCCTTCCAATCTCTAATGTTCAGTGACAGTGTGATTTTACATTTGGATGTGAGGGTAGTGCCTCCTAAGTGGGTGAGCTAACTTCACTCCTCAGATCTNTTCTTCCAGGTGAGGGTGATAGAGAACTGGAAGGGTCTGGATATGTTCCTGTGTGACTGAGTCTGGGTGATCCTGCTGTGGCAGGGGGATTGGACTGGATGATCTTTCAAGGTCCCTTCCAATCTCTAATGTTCAGTGACAGTGTGATTTTACATTTGGATGTGAGGGTAGTGCCTCCTAAGTAGGTGAGCTAACTTCACTAAAGACCAGTTAGAAGTTAAGTAGACGAGATGCCAAGGATCTATCGAGTGATCCGCAGTGATGACGCATGAACGTCACGGACCTATTTGCGTGGCCATTCCAACAGTAGATCATGATGTAACAGCCATCAGTATCAGAGCTTCTAACGGGTCATCGTTCTCTGCCAGCAGGGTCACCTCACAGCTTGCAGAATGCACATCATCAAAGATGCTGCGGGGGGATCTCCGACGATCTGCTTGATCAAGAATCAATTACAACAAGATGCTGTTAATGTGACACTAGATGCAGACACAGAGAGACCAGCTTGACAGTTACTAATTACAGCAGGCGGCCAGAAGTGCTCTGTAGAGACTGTAGAGACGTGAGGACAGAAATGGCTAAATTAGTAAACTCTGTTGACTCACTCACTCAATATTGTAAAAAATACAAGCTCAGCACATTCCCAGGCCCAGTGAACCTGACTGGTCTGAGTTACTGCAAATGAAGCTGAGAATATGATTTATTTTTTCTACAATTAGAGTAGCTCAAAACTAATTATCCTAGCAAAATGGAATGAGCAAGCTGTCCCAGCAGGGCAAGCTTGCACTTGTTTGTGTTGGCTGCCTGAGTTCCAAAGCGGCTAGATGTTTCTTAACCTGTGGATGCCACCAAGGAAACGCTCTTGTTTGTTAAAGCAAATGGATCTTGACTTGTGTCCCACTCCCTCGCTCCTTGTGGCGCCCGGTGGGATTTCCACATCACCTTGATTTAGAGCAGGAATCAAAAGAAATGGAAATCTGGGCTGATTGTGCCCTGCTGTACGTCTCGTGCAGAGCTCCAAGCTCCCTCAGCATCTGCCCTTCGTTGGGACAGTGGCCAAGAGCAGCCACGTTCAGATGCCTGCAGTGGAGGAGCTTAGTTTTGATGGGGTTTTTTTTCCCTTCTCTTTTGATCTCTTATGGAAAGTGCCAAGTGATCTTGTCATGCTCTGGGTGATGCGGAGCACGTTTCATTTGGAAGCGTGTAAGCCCATAGGAGGTTAACTGGTGCCTTGTACGATGGAGCCTGATAAAAACCCAACCCAGCTGCGCGCCTGTTTTGAGGACAAATCCCACACGGCAATCCCGGCGTGTCGTGTCTTTTGGTTTCTTGGAAAATTCAGGTTTTCATTTTAAAATAACCCTAACATTTTACGAGGCTGAACTTGTCAGCCTTTGCCACGTCACAAACTTTCCCTACATTTCCGTGGCAACTATTTTTTACAGCCTTGGACTTCTAATTGGGAAAATTGGGACATCTTTAATGCCAGCGCGGTATTTCAGCTCATGGAAGCATCTGACACAGCACTGAGGTCAGCACTTTGTAGCCTGTTTATCACTGTTCTCAACCCCGGGTTGTGCTCAAATCTTGGCCTCCTTTCCTGTGGTCAGACTTGCCAAATCACATCTGTTTCATCCTTTACAACCTGTCTGGAAGCTGGCTGTGCCTCACTTTCCTCTTCTGGGCACTTAATGTCTCTCACAGCAACATAAACCCCTGTTTTATTCGTTATCTTGACCTCAGCCTCCCCTTGCCTGCTCTAAGCTCATTTCTGCTTCCTTTGCGTACCGCTGCACCCAGAAGGGAGGACGACCCCACACGCAGACCGCGCTCGCCCCTCCCTTGTCTCGGTGTTTGATTTCTCTCCATTTGCTGTGTCAAACCCCAAGCTTTGAATTTTATTTTCTTCCCTTTTCATACTATATCCTGTTCTCAGGAGCAGGACACTGAAGGAACTTCTTTGCAATGAGGGTGACAGAGTCCTGGAACAGGCTGCCCAGGGAGGTTGTGGAGTCTCCTTCACTGGAGATGTTTAAGACCCTCTTGGACATGTTCCTGTGCAACTCGATCTAGGTGACCCTGCTCTGGCAGAGGGATTGGACTAGATGATCTTTTGAGATCTCTTCCAATCCCTACTGCTCTGTGATTCTGTGATTTACCAAGAGGAAGGGAAGACACAGACCCAAAGTGGATGGTTTCCAGCCAAACAGATGTGCAGACCAAAGCTGAGGCTTGAATCACAGATTCATATTGTAAAAGATCAGAAGGAAACATCATAATCCCATTTGATTTTCTGTCCACAGACCTTCACCCAATCAATTCTGCAGCATAAAGCTGCTCTCTCTAACCTAGATAAACCCAAGTTGTTAGGCTGTGTGGCTCCTGGAGACTGAAGACTGATTTTTTTTTTCTCTTCTAGGATATGATCCTAGAATTTCTGAGGAAAAAGAACATATTTCACTGGTTGATTGTTAAATTGACATTTAAAACCCACCTGGATGTGTTCCTGTGTGACTTGGTCTAGGTGATCCTGCTGTGGCAGGGGGATTGGAGTGGATGATCTTTTGAGGTCCCTTCCAATCCCTAATGTTGTGTGATTTGGTTATGCTGAGCTAAAATCTCTGTTTGCCTGGTGATTTCTGCATTAAGTATGAACCTGAGGAACTTACACTGTAAGTTTCTCCATGAGGAAAGGCTGAGGGAGCTGGGACTCTTTAGTTTGGAGGAGACTGAGGGGTGACCTCATTAATGTCTGTAAATATGTGAGGGGTGGGTGTCAGGAGGATGGAGCCAGGTTCTGCTCAGGGTCATCTAGTGATAGCATGAGGTGCAGTGGGTGTGAGGTGGAACAGAGGAGGTTCCATATAAATATGAGAAGGAACTTCTTCCCACTGAGGGTGCCAGAGCACTGGAAGGGGCTGCCCAGGGGGGTTGTGGAGTCTCCTTCTCTGGAGATGTTTAAAACCCTCCCGGAGATGTTCCTGTGTGACTGGGTCTAGGGGATCCTGCTGTGGCAGGGGGGTTGGACTAGATGATCTTTCGAGGTCCCTTCCAATCCCTCATGTTCTGTGATTCTGTGATGTCTCCCAAATGGGATAAACTGCATTTTGCCTTCTGTTTTGATGCAAAGAGCTTCTGCTGTACGTGTCGTTTCTCACTGCCTTCAGTGATCCGTCCATCTCTTGAAGTCGGCGATTCCGTGGTGCTCAGAGATCGTTTCTTTCCATGTGAATGTTCCCCTTTGCATCGAGTGGAGCTGTGACTGTGGTGTTCTCTGACATTTCCCCCTTTACCGTCGACTGTTCTGTATCTCTTCGAGGCACTGAGCCGTTCTGGGACTGATGTGACACGACCTGACAGGAAATTCCACTGAATAAAACAAATTATACACTAGAGATGTGCTGAACTGACTGAAAACAATTTGGACACCAGGGGCTACGAAAGGTGCTGAGGAGGTTGAGAGCAATGACATTTTCTTTTAGGTTTTATTTAAGGTGTTTTCTTGCACAACTCGGTGTAAACCAGTGGTTGTGAGTAGTTCTTTGCGTTGCCCCCCTTGTAGCTTCCTGGCTCCAAAGGGTGAGCTCCCTGTGTGTGAGGGAGCAGAGTCAGGGAGCTTCTTGTAGCTGATCATCACAGAGCATTAAGGGTTGGAAGGGACCTCAAAAGTCACCCAGTCCAATTCCCCCCCAACTCAGCAGGATCACCTAGATCTAGTCACACAGGAACAATATCCAGGCAGGTAATTAATGTGATCAGCTTGTGTTTTACTGATAGGTCACATAGAAATGGCTGGTGTGTGTGTCCAGGTTTTAATTCACAGTTGTAATCAAGCACTCACAGGGTTTGGTTGCAAAACAAATCCCCAGTACACTAGATGGAGAGGTTTTATTAAAGCTGATTTTACTTTATATAGTGATAAAGACTTTCCTGTCTATTAAATGCAATCGTGAAAGGTACCACTGATGTGGAAAAACACTTCAAAGAGGACACAGGGAGAAATCTGGTAAATAAATGGAGGATTATTTGTCAGTCGTGTCCTCCAGCTTTAACAATAATGAAGTTTGACTTGATCCTTCTTTTACTTCTGTCAATTTTACATTGTCATAGTCAGCTTCCTTAGTGAGGTGCTTCTGCTGTGTAAGTGAGACTGGGCTAGTGAGTTATTGCCAGTAAGCTAGCCATTTAAACAAAGCACACATGTTGTTTCATGTGCCTTTAAGAATGTGAGCTGAGGTGCTGCTGGCAATGAGTAGTGAGTCATATCATCAGCACCAGGATCCCTTTGTCTGTCTCATCCTGTCATGTAAATGTCTGATACAACACAGAGCACATAATCTGGCAGTCTGGGGGCAGCCTGCACGAAAGTCTGCGGGTCAAAGGGTTCTGCATCAGAGGGCATTTGCAAGAAGAGGGTGGTTTCCCTGGGAGCTTTTGGATGGCAGATGTGGAAGCATCGCTGCCTTTGTGGAGCCAGGCACTCCCATAGCCCCTGGCAATCGGTCAGCACCATCGGAAAAGGGAGCAGAAAGCAGGGGATGGAGATGTTTTACACTTTCTTTGATGCATTTTCCAGTCGGGGGCTGAAATGAATCCCTGGAATAAACAAGCCTTTCAAGTAAAACCCACCTGGCCATGCTCCTCTGCGACCTGGTCTAGGTGATCCTGCTGTGGCAGGGGGCTTGGACTGGATGATCTTCTGAGGTCCCTTCCCATCCCTAATGTTCTGTGATTCTGTGGCTTGATCTAGGTGGTCCTGCTGTGGGAGGGGGCTTGCACTGGATGATCTTTCGAGGTCCCTTCCCATCCCTAATGTTCTGTGATTCTGTAATGCCCAAATACTCTCATTTGAGCCTGATGCCAACACTTACACAGAAGGAAATTTCATTAAAGAACATAGGCAACAATAGATCTACCTTTGTGGTTTGGAGGAACTAAAGCTGATCTTAATTAATTGTGCTTGAGATTTCTTCCTTGCATTGGTAGGAGTCTGAAAGCCAGGCTGGCTAATTGTAGTTGTTCCTGCCATCATTTGTCTCTGTTTATTGAAAGGAAACTGTCCCCAGTAATGCTGGGTTGACACCAGGATTTTACCTGCCAATCTTACTGGGGATCTTGCATTTGAGACGGGAATCTTGCTTTGGAAGCTCTCTCAGCGTCGATCTTACTGTTACCTATCATAGAACATTAAAGAATGGAAGGGACCTCAAAACATCATCCAATTCCCCAGCCACAGCAGGATCCCTTAGATCAAATTGCACAGGAGCATGTCCAGGTGGGTTTTAAATGTCTTCAGAGAAGGAGACTTCACAGCCCTCCCTGGGCAGCCCCTTCCAGGGCTCTGTCACCCTCACTGGGAAGAAGTTCCTACACAGATTGATGTGGAACCTCCTGTGTTCCAGCTCACACCCACTGCCCCTTGTCCTATCACTTCATGACACTGAGAAGATCCTGTCTCCATCTTCCTGACGCCCATCCTTCCCATATTTAACAACATTAATGAGATCACCTCTCAGTCTCCTCCAAGCTAAAGACACCCAGCTCCCTCAGTCTTTCCTCATCAGGGAGATGCTCCACTCCCTTCATCATCTTTGTTGCTCTGCATTGGACTCTCTCCAGCAGTTCTGTGTCCTTCTTGAACTGAGAACTGAGGGACCCAGAACTGATTCCAGCTGTGGTCTCACCAAGGCAGAGTAGAGAGGGAGGAGACTACCTATTAACTGGGTGCTTGGACATAGCTCTCAGGAGGGTGTTCCTGTCACGTGCGGTTCAGCAGAACCTACAGAGTGAAATGCATTATTCACTGCATGAGCTGCAGTAGTGTACATGTCCTAATTGCTGAGGAGAAAGCACCTACTTAAATACTTGTCTCAATGGAAATATGAAGTAGATTGCAACCTTGAATGAACTCTGGAGCAGCTGAGTACAGGATGTTCCTGGAAAACACAGAGGCGCTACGATTTACGCGTGATGGGCACGTTGGCGCATGCACATCATGCTGCTGGTACTAGGAGCTCCAGTTATTGTATTTATAGACAGCTTTTCCAAGGTGCATCCGTGGTTGGTGCTTAAGGATTAGGCCCAGAATGCTCATAGAAGACAATCTACTGTCTCTTGCTCTGGTCAATGCCAGCTGCTTCATGGAACAGCACAGAGTCACACAGAACTGTCCAGGCTGGAAAAGACCGTTTGGGATCATTGAGTCCACCCATCAACCCTACTCTACAAGTTCATCCCTAAACCACATTCCCCAACACTACATCTAAGTGACTTTTAACTCAGACAGGGATGGGGACTCCACCACCACCCTGGGCAGCCCAGTCCAGTGCCTGACCACTCCTTCCAGGAAGAATTTCTCCCTGATGTCCAGTCTAACCCTCCCCTGTTGAAGCTTGAAGCCCTTCCTTCTGCTTCTGTTGCTAATTACCTGTGAGAAGAGCCCAGCACCAACATCTCTGCAGTGTCCTTTCAGATGGTTGTAGAGAGCGATGAGGTCTCCCCTCAGCCTCCTCTTTCTCAAACGAAACAGCCCCAACTCTCTCAATCTCTCCTCATCAGATTGATTCTCCAAGCCCATCCCCAGCTCTATTGTCCTCCTCTGCACTTGCTCCAGCCCCTCGATGTCTCCCTTGCACTGGGGTGCCCAGATGTCTGAACACCTTCAGCAAGGAGGACAGGAGGAGAGTTTACACGGGCGTGTGTTTGTGTGTGTGTGTCGGTGTGGTAGATGCATACAACACGCTCAGAAGATTTTGCTGTGGAGGTGTTTGCATAATTCTCAAGAGGTTTGAAAGACCAGACCCAGAGCGCTGTACGGAGATGTGTTTTTTGTGCCAGGGAACAAATCTGTATTAGCAGCTGCATAATAATCAGTGGAATATATCTGACTGATTTGATGGAGAAGCCTTATGGCTCACTGCATGAGAACCATTTGCATTACTACACATTAGATATTAAAAATAGTTTTTTCACAGACTAAAACTTTTCCTGCGGTTCTCATTAGCTTCACAGCTCAGTCATGGAGGGGTTTTTTCCGTTGTCAGAGAAAGGACTTGTTTTGCATCTTTTCTGAGACTAAAAGAAAGAAACACATATAACAAACAATCCACAGGAGGTTCATCTGGTAACATTTCTGTGGCCAGTTCCAAGGCAGAATCACAGGATCATTCAGGTTGGAAGAGACCCTTGGGATCATCAAGTTCAACCAACAACCCTACTCTACAAGTTCACTCCTAAACCAGATCCCCCAACACTACATCAAAGCAACTTTTATTCTCATCCAGGGATGGGGACTCAACCACCACCCTGGGAAGCCCAGGCCAGGGCCTGACCACTGTCTCCATGAAGAATTTTTCCTGATGCCCAGTGTAAACCTACTCTGGTGAAGCTTGAAGCCTTTCTCTCTGATTCTGTTGCTAATGACCTGTGAGAAGACATCAGTACTAACATCTCTACAGTGTCCTTTCAAATAGATGTAGAGAGTGATGAGGTCTCCCCTCAGCCTCCTCTTCCTCAAGCTAAACAGCTTCAACTCTCAATCTCTCCTCATAAGTTTGATTCTCCAGGCCCTAACCCTAACCCTAACCCTCCTCTGTCCTCGCTCCAGCACCTTGATGTCTCCCTTGTACCAAGGTGCCCAAAACTGGACCCAGTACTCAAGGTGCTGAGCACAGTGGGACAATCACCTCCCTACTCCTGCTGGACCCACAGTTTCTAATACAAGCATCTTTGTAAAGGCAACATTTCACATTTCTGTTGACATTAGGATGTTATTTACTCAAAGATTAAATGATGCTCCCCCCTGTTTTCTCATCATCTTGCATATCAAGCATAATCCCACTTGCTCTTGGTTTGCTGAGAGCTGGCTCATGTCAGGCACTCATTTCACCCTCCTGAAGCACTCGACTCTCCTGACCCAAGTCTGTTTGGTAACATGTTCTGCTGAATTCTAATTTAGGGAGGCACATGTGTACAGCTCATATCTAAACAGCAGGCTGTTCGTAAAACACTGTCTTCGTGCCCTTCAGAATTACTTGAAATTATTTGAAAAATAAACACCCCTCCCCACAACCCACTTACTGCCGATTAATATTAAAAATGATATTAAACCCTAATTGCTGATTAATATTAAAGTGGCAGTTTAACGCCCGATATTAAATGTTAAGTCCTCGTAGTGAATCAATGGAGATAGTGTCGTATTTTGTAGTCTAAGTACTTCTAAGTGCCACAAGGTCTTTGAATGTAGTTAGTAGAGAATATTGAGCCCAGTCAGAAATATGGGGTTCATCATTAAATTCAGAGGCTTCTTTATCTCTGTGAGACTACTCATGGGTGCAGAAGACTAAGTGTTGGTGGCGTGGGCTTTATTGCTCTTAGCTTTCCTTGATTTTAAATGGAATGTGAGAAATAATTAGGTTTTATTGTTCTACCTGGATTGAGTCTTGGTGATAATCGTATCACAGCATCACGGAACATTAGGGATTGGAAGGGACCTTGAAAGATCATCTAGCCCAAACCCCCTGCCACAGCAGGATCCCCTAGATCCAGTCGCACAGGAACATGGCCAGGTGGGTTTTGAACATCTCCAGAGAAGGAGACCCCACAAAACCCCTGGGCAGCCCCTTCCAGTGCTCTGTCAGCCTCACCAGGAAGAAATTCCTTCTCAGATTGATGTGGAACCTCCTGTGTTCCTGCTCACACCCACTGCCCCTTGTCCTATCGTTAAATGCCCTGAGCAGAGCCTGGGACCATTGTCCCGACACCCACCCTTCATATATTTATCAACATTAGTGGGGTCACCCCTCAGTCTTTTTTTTTTTTCCAAGCTCAAGAGCTCCAGCTCCCTCAGCCTTTCCTCAGCAGGGAGATGCTCCTCTCCCTTCACCATCTTTGTGGCTCTGCGCTGGACACAGCAGCTCTGTGTCCTTCTGAAACTGAGGGTCCCAGAACGGAACACAACGTTCCAGATGTGGTCTCACATCTATAAATATGTGAAGGGTGGGTGTCAGGAGGATGGAGCCAGGCTCTGCTCAGGGGCATCTAGTGATAGGACAAATAGCAGTGGGTGTGAGGTGGAACAGAGGAGGTTCCACATCAATATGAGAAGGAACTTCTTCCTGGTGAGGGTGGCAGAGCACTGGAACAGGCTGCCCAGGGGAGGTTGTGGAGTCTCCTTCACTGGAGAAGTTTAAGACCTGCCTGGATGTGTTCCTGTGTGACTTAGTCTAGGTGATCCTGCTGTGGCAGGGGGATTGGACTAGATGATATTTCGAGGTCCCTTCCAATCCCTAATGTTGTGTGATTATGTGATTAGGGATTGGAAGGGACCTTGAAAGATCATCGAGTCCAATACGTAAGCACATGCTCTGTTGATTTGGAGGACACCTCACCTGTGCCTTTGCAATCAGCAAGCTCAAAGCCTCTAGGCAATGAGAAGTGTGTTACATAATCACTCACCATTTGCAGTGATTCACAAACTCATTGTTTGACCTTGCTTTTTCGGTTGGGCGAGTTGTGATTATACTTAAGGATTAATTAGCCTTCTGGTGCTTGCTCACATTGAAGGAAGATTTGCTTATCTGTAGCAAGGGTCATTTGCTCTGTCTTGAAGCCTCTGGAGAAACCCATCTCATGTTTTTCAGTTTTAGTAAATCTCAGAGTTAATATAAGCTGAGGTTTTATACGCAGCCGAGGGACTGTGTGTCAGGGACATTTAGCTTGTAGCTTCAGAGGCAGCATCTTGGCTCCTTTGGCATAAGCACCAATTCTCTTGTCGACGAATATATTTCGGAGTGATTTTAGAATGAGATTCTTGTCCCGAATGCACAGTAGGGAAAAATAACAACATGACTGAGGAGTCGCCGCGAGATGCGTTTCTCCCTGTACAGGATGGGAAGATTATGCATCTTGTGTTCAGGTCTGCATTTCGCGAGTCCCCGATGGATCTCCAAGGGTTTCTGTCGGTGCTGCAGTGTGCAGAGGGTACCCTGTCAGTGCCCTTTTGCTAGGATAGTTCTAAAAGAGCAGGGAAATATGGAGGATGGTTTTGGTTCTTGTGCCAAGGCAAATTCCAACACCTCCCTGACGAGGAAAGGCTGAGGGAGCTGGGTCTCTAGAGCTTGGGAAAAAGGAGACTGAGGGGTGACCTCATTAATGTTGAGAAATATGTGAAGGGTGGGTGTCAGGAGGGTGGAGCCAGGCTCTGCTCAGTGTCATCTAATCATAGGACAAAGAAGCAGTAGGTGTCAGCTGGAACAGAGGAGGTTCCACATTAATGTGAGAAGGAATTTCTTCCTGGTGAGGATGACAGAGCCCTGGAAGGGGCTGCCCAGAGGGTTTGTGGAGCCTCCTTCTCTGGAGACATTTAAAACCCACCTGGACTTGTTCCTGTGCGACTGGATCTTGGGGATCCTTTTGTGGCAGGGGGATGGGATGATCTTTTGAGATCCCTTTCCATCCCTAATGTTCTATGAAGAGACTCATATTTATTTTTCCAGGAGGTCCCTGTTTTCCTAAAATGCTGCTCTTTCCATTACGCAGATTCATCTCAAACCCAAGGCTCCTTGTGATCCTTAAGCAATGTGATGCTTCATCTACATCTTAGCAGCCCCGTTCAGTTGAAGTGTGGTTGATGTGGTGCCTGTGCAGAATTTGATGGCCAAACTGGGAGTCCTGAAATCTATCTATTTCCATCGATAGAGCACTCACCCAGGCTTGCGAGACCCAAACTGTGGGCTCTTTGTAGCCTCAGGGAGATCAAATTCCTACCTTTCATTTCCCATTAGAGTCCCCCAGGTGTTCAGCACGCAGGGCTTTGTCCATTCCAGTTACATCTCTGTCACTCTGCAAAAAAACCCCCTCCAGGTTCTTGGACTGAAGAACAGACGCAGTGTGTCTGTAGTTCAGTCACCGAGGCAGTCGCCCGGGTCAGCAGAGATCTCGGTCCGGTTATTAGTCCAAGGATGGCCGTCGGGCAAAATCCTCCCTTGTAACAACCACGAGCAAAAGAGGGATCAGCACCCAACCCCTTCCTTCTTGCTTGTTGTAGAAAGATGTTCTGACCCCTGAACTATGGATTATTCTGCCCCTCTTTGGTTCTACCTAATTTTAACAGAACTGCAAAGAGCTGGAGCTCTTCTGGCCGAGAGCAGGCGGCTGGAGCGGTGCAGAAGAGGGTAAAGGATGCCAGTTTGAGCCCTTTCCTGCTGAGAACAATGGGAAACCTTCACCTCTTTTTCTCAATAGTGCAGAAAAGGAAAGTGACTCCTGTTACTTCCTTCCATTACGCTCCTTTTTCACAGCAATGACCTTCTCTCACTTTGTTGAAAAGAATGATTTAGGTGCATAAATGTGGTGGGAGAGGATTATTTTCAGCCTGGCTGCAGCAATTTAGGAGGTAGCCACTACGCTGCCTCTTTGTGTGGTTACCTTTTGCCTGTAAGTGATTACCCCCTCCAAAGCAGACATCCTTTCTCCCTGTCGATGCAGAGTCAGCCAGGTTAGCCTGAACCAGCATTAAAGGTGATTTAAACTAATCTGTTTGACTTGTTATTGAACTGGTGTTGAAACATTCGCCCAACCCAACAATAGGGGCTCTTCTTCGTGAGCGGCAGCGTCTGATAGAGAAGTTGAGGAGAGCCAGCTTGGAGCATTAAGGTCTAGCATCATTTCGGCATCCAGAGCCTGTCTGGCGGCTCCCTAAATCACAGAGGATGTCAGTCCTCTAAATTCTTGTCTGAGGCTGGCAGCCCAGAGCCAGGCACCTGAGCCTTCCAGGGAGATGGGATTTACGGCGCTCTCAGCACTTCGGCATTCCCCATTAGCTACTGGAGAGCTTTAGAGATAGTGAATCCCTCCCACAATGACTAATTTCCCCACCTGTGCTACCAGAAAATACCTCTTAGAACACCTCGGGCTGCCATTCAGAAGTCAAGTGCTTTAAGTTAAGAAGCCACACGACCAGCGTGGAAGCATCCGAGTCTTTTTGTGGAATCAGATCCTCGTGATTTTTCTCTCATTGACTCCATTTACCACAGAGTATTTAGTATTTAGGACCAAACAAATAGGGTTGTTCCAGCCCACCAATATGATAGAACAGTTAAATTAATGGCTAAATCTAATTAGGAAATGAAAAATTACAGCTTGTCTGCTGCCAATACTGAAGCAAATGGACTGTGAGATAGAGCTATGGTTACACTCCAGAATTATCTTCCCATTGTTGAATCTTAAGGTGGCTTTGCTGGCTGCGCTTGGAAATGAAATAATCCTTGCAATTATGGCTGGCAATTTGTGAGTGCTCTGAAATGTAGTGGCTTTCACTATAATAAATGGATTATTGTATGTTGACAAAGTACAAGTTTAATTAACAGTGACAGATAAAGCTCCGGCATTTAGAAGCTGTTTATATTAAAAATTACCTGATGAAAAGGGGTTTTTTTGAAGCGTTCAAAGTGCTCACTTGAGCGTTTCCATCTTGATCTGCTACCGTGTGTGTTCAGCACAGAATGAATCTGGCTGGAAAAGCCCCTGGGATCATCGAGTCCAACCATCTACCCTACCTTACAAGATCACCCCTGAACCAGATCCCTCAACACCTCACGTGTTCATCATCGCCTGCGCGTTGCTTGGACTCTCGGCAAGTTTCTTTGAGACTCTAGACTGTCACAATAACTCATAGATCAATGGCTTGATTTACACATTTCTTCGGGAGAAACCGCTTGTTTTCATCCACAACTTAGGTTTTATGCATCCGTTGTCCAAAGTCAATTTGAAATGATTAGTTTTCCAGTGGCAGATCAGTCTTCTTCCTGTTTAATCACTTAATTTCCCTTCTCCCTAAGAATGACATCCCCGAGGTTGAGGAACGTCAGGATGCCGTTGTCCTCATTGACCAAGCAAACAGCCAGCCCGAGAGAGGTCGGGGTAGCTGGATGAAATATATCTCAATCACCTGGAGCAGGTGCAGAGGAGGGCAACGAAGCTGGTGAAGGGCCTGGAGAATAAATCTTATGAGGAAAGACTGGAAGAGCTGAGGGTCTTTAGTATGAAGAAGAAGAGGCTGAGAGGAGACTTCATCACTCTCTACAACTACCTGAAAGGACGTCGTGGAGAGGTTGGTGCTGGTCTCTTCTCACAAGCAGTTAGGGATAGAACATGAGGGAATGGGTTCAAGTTAGAACAGGGAAGGTTTAGACTTGATATTAGGAAGAATTTTTTCACAGAAAAGGTGGTCAGGCACTGGAAGGGGCTTCCCAGAGAGGTGGTCAAGTCTCCATCCCTGGATGTGTTTAAAGATCGTTTGGATGAGGTGTTGAGGGATCTGGTTTAGAAGTGAACTTGTAAAGTGGGGTAGATGGGGGATTGGACTAGATGATCTTTCGAGGTCCCTTCCAATCCCTGATGATTCTATGGTTGCACTCGATGATCGCAGGGGTCTTTTCCAACCAGTGTGATTCTGTGCTCACAAAAGCAAAAGCTAATTATAATTGCTTTGCTTTGCATAAAAACATAACTTTAAAAATATGTTCTTCCTCACTAATTTGCTGAAGTCTAAAAATGTGTAAGTTTTAGAAAACATGCTCCTAAATAGGAAAAAGCGGTGCCATCTGCCAAGATGACAAGGAATGTCGTTTCACTCTGCACATTTTGTTTTCAGCATCGTTTTCAGCATCATCTGATGTCTTAATTGTTCAGTGACAGGAATTTGCAAAGGGGCCTTCCTGAAGGATCCCAGGGAAAACAGTCACTGACGTATTTTCATGAATAAAAAAACTGTTGCTACTTCTCCTTGTGGTTAATTCCCTCCTGTCATTAATTTTATCCATTTCTGCAATTTAAGGTACAAAAGATCACAGAATCACAGAACATTAGGGATTGGAAGGGACCTCGAAAGATCATCCAGTCCAATCCCCCTGCCACAGCAGGATCACCTAGGTCCGGTCACACAGGAACATGTCCAGGTGGGTTTTAAACGCCTCCAGAGGAGGAGACTCCACAACCTCCCTGGGCAGCCCCTTCCAGAGCTCTGTCACCCTCAGTGGGAAGAAGTTCCTTCTCGTATCTATGTGGAACCTCCTTTGTTCCACCTCACTGCCATTGCCCCTTGTCATTAGATGCCACTGAGCAGAGCCTGGCTCCATCTTCCTGACACCTGCCCTTCACATATTTATTAACATTAATGGAGTCATCCTTCAGTCTCCTTTTTCCCAAGCTCAAGAGACCCAGCTCCCTCAGCCTTTCCTCATAGGGCAGATGTTCTGCTCCCTTCATCATCTTTGTGGCTCTGCACTGGACTCTCTTGAGCTTTTCCATCTTGATCTACTACTGTATGTCTTCATCACTCTGGAGTCTCTCCAGCAGTTCTGTGTCCTTCTGGAACTGAGGGGACACAATATTCCAGATGTGGTCTCACCAGGGCAGAGTAGAGGGGGAGAAGAACCTAACATCCAACCCCTAACATCCTATGATCTTACGATCCTATGAACCTCTCTTGATCTGCTAACCACCCCCATTCTGATCCTCCCCAGGATGCTGTTGGCCCTCTTGGCCACAAGAGCACATTGTTGGCTCATGGTCATTCTGCTGGCCAGCAGAACCCCCAGGTCCCTTTCTCCTACGCTGCTCTCCAGCAGGTCAGTCCCCAGCCTATCCTGCTTCCCTGGGGTTGTTCTTGCCCAGATGCCAGAGTCCACACTTACCCTTGTTACCGTTCACTCCGTTTCTCCTCGCCCAACCCTCCAGCCTGTGTGAGGGAATACAAACAGGCTGAGAGGAAGGAAATGGAAGGAAAAGAGAGTGGCTTATCACTTTCCATACTGCTGCAGTTTGTATGGTAGAGCTGAATGGACAAGGAATTAAAATGGGGAGACCCATTAGAATCCTAGAATCATAGACACATTAGGGATTGCAAGGGACCTTGAAAGATCATCTAGTCCAGGGGGATTGGACTAGATGATCTTTCGAGATCCATTCCAATCCCTAATGATTCGATGATTCTATGACCTGGAAATTGAAGGGTATAAGAAGAGAGAGGAACGGGCAAGATAAGAAGCAGGGTACCTGAAGAAAGGAGGGTATCACAGAATCACAGAACATTAGGGATTGGAAGGAACCTCAAAAGATCATCCAGTCCAATCCCCCTCAGAGTATTTCTGCGGGTGTTAGCAGTTTAGGCTATTAGGAGCAGTAGCAAGTACTTGGTACCTGCTTGGGTACCCCTTGGGAACAGAGACAGAGCTTTTACAAATTAGAAAAGATTCAGAAAATCATCTTCCTGTTTGTGCCTTTACAGATTCCTTCTGTCAAGGCTGTTTCTCACAGCATTTTCTGGTGATACACATCAGAATTTGCTTACAGCAGTGCTGTTATCTGCCCATTGCACCCAGCATCATCACTGGAAGCTCAGCTTGTTGCCTAAGGGTGTCTCCATTAAGACCTCCTACCTTCTTCTGGCTGAACTCCTTGTAGCCTGCCTGCTGCCAGCCAGGATTTTACTGGTGTGAGGGTCTGATTTTACTGGTGTGAGGATTTTACTAGTTTGTTTGGTAAACAGCTTTTAAGAATGAGAAGGAGGCTCTGTTGTTTTCCTACACCAAGGGTTTAGCACACACATCAGATGTGTGCTGCTAGGGACAGTGGACATGATTTTAGCCTCCAGCCTGTTACTAACTTTAGTTCAGTGGAGGTTCAACCCAGTTCACTCATTTGGCTGCGTGACGAAAGATCAGAGGGGGGAAGGAAAAAGCTTACAGTCTCAGCATCTGTTAATTTCAGCTATTTGAAGAACCACTGAATCAGAGGAAGGATTTGCAAGAGGGTTTTCTTAGAGGGTTTTCCTACCCTCGCTGCTTGTATCTGGACTGACAGTGATTGAAGTGATTTTAAAATTCCAAGCGACGATGCAGCCATTAGCAAATAATCTTCACTTAACAGCCATCATAACTCGGGTCCCACAGTGATGTGCTCTGCTGGTGGGAATGCTCCGTGGAGAGCTTGGGAATGCCTGGGAGGCATCATTCCTCCTCTCAGGCAGGACCCTGCTGGTGGCTGAACGTTGCTGCCTGTCAGGATGCTACACAGGCAGAGCCTCTGCGCAAGGGCGGGACCTCTGTAGGTTGTAGGCGCTACAAGAAATTGAGTTGAAGTGCTTTGGGTGGTGTTGAAGGACATAAAATCAGAGCTGTTCCTCACGCTTATTACGCACTCAGAAATACGATCTTGATGTGCTCCCTGATAGTTCCTTGTCATTTGGCCTTGGTTTTAAAAATGAACATCTTCTGGGTACAACTACCAAAAACCCCCTTGGAGACTGGGATAGTTACTGAGGTTTTCAAAGACCACGCTACAGTTCATGACTTTGTGTTTATATCTTTCTTTTAAAATTAACTCAAGTGGCTGGAGAGCAGCCTGGCAGAGAGGGACCGCACGGGACTGGTTGACAACCGGCTGAACGGGAGCCCAGCAGGGTGCCCATGTGGCACAAAAGGCCAGTGGCATCCTGGCTTGGATCAGCTATAGTGTGGCCAGCAGGATGGAAACCTCCCCCTCTACTTGGCACTGGAAGAGGTCTCTTCTCGAGTTCTGGTGGCAGTTCTGGGCCCCTCATTTCAAGAAAGACATTGAGGGGTTGGAGCAGGTGGAGAGGAGCAACGAGCCTGAGGAAGGGACTGGAGGGGATGGCTGATGTTGATAAATATGCGAAGGGTGGGTGTCAGGAGGATGGAGCCAGGCTCTGCTCAATGGCATTAAATGATAGGACAAGGGGCAATGGGTGTGAGCTGGAACAGAGGAGGTTCTACATCAATATGAGAAGAAACTTCTTTATAATGAGGGTGCCAGAGCACTGGAAGGGGCTGCCCAGGGGGGTTGTGGAGTCTCCTTCTCTGGAGACGTTTAAAACCCGCTTGGACATGTTCCTGTGTGACTGGATCTAGGGGATCCTGCTGTGGCAGGGGGATTGGACTGGATGATCTTTCGAGGTCCCTTCCAATCCATAATGTTCTGTGATTCACTTTCAAAATTCATATTCTTAAGCTTCCTGTGTTGGGTGAATATTTTCCAATAACAGGAGTCTCACACGAAGCCAAATGACTCATTATGAAAAACTGGAAGATAAACTAAATACCGACTCAGCAGTGCTGCCAGCCTGATGTTGGCAACAAAGACCTGGAGATGTTGTTGGGGGCTAAATTCAGGGAGGTTGTGTGAACCCAACACCTTGTTACAGCCCGATCTCTTCGGAATTTACTAAGGCACCTCCAAGCACGTTTCTCAATTAGCTGAATGTCACAGCTGCGTTGTGCGCGTCGGGAAGTCAGCGTTAGCTCCCTCTGAGAGGCCAGAGGGCTTTTCTGTGGAAGGGAAAGGAAACCAACACGAAGCTTGAAGGCGAGACAGCTGATGACCTTTTGAATTTGCTGCTGTTCTTCTTTCTAGACACAGCAGTTCACATTAAAAGCGTCTGCAGATAGTTTTGACTTCTGTTTGCGTGACCCTTAAACATGACCCTTTGTGATTTGCAGTTTTCATCTGGAATTAATGGTGCTAATAGGAATTATTTGTCTTTTTTACAGTCTACCCTTAGTAAATTCATGGATGACACCAGGTTGGGGGGAGTGTTGACCTGTTGGAGGGGAGGAAGATGCTGGAAGAGAGATCTGGACAGGCTGGGTCAATGGGCAGAGGCCAGTGGGATGAGGTTTATCAGGGCTACGTTCAGGGTCCTACACTTTGGCCACAATAACCCTCTGCACCTACAGACTAGGGGATGAGGGGCTGGAGAGCGGCCTGGCAGAGAGGGATCTGGCCCAGGTGGCACCAAAGGCCAATGGCATCCTGGCTTGGATCAGCAAGTGTGGCCAGCAGCACTAGGGATGAAAGTCTACCCCTGTCCTGGGCACTGGGAAGGTCTCTTCTGCAGCACTGGGGGCAGTGCTGGACCCCTCACTTCAAGAAAGAGATGGAGGGACTGGAGCAGGTGGAGAGGAGCAACGAGCCTGGGGAAGGGACTGGAGGGAAAGGCTGATGGGGAGAGGCTGAGGGAGCTGGGGGTGTTGAGCCTGGAGGAGACTCAGGGGGGACCTTCTCCCTCTCTCCAACTCCCTGAAAGGAGGTTGTAGTTAGGTGGGGTCGGGCTGTTCTCCCAGGCAACTAGCTCCAGGATGAGAAGTCGGGGCCTGAAGCTGCCCCACAGGACGGTTAGGTTGGATGTTAGGAAGCCCTTCCTCATGGAAAGGGTGATCAGAACCTGGAATAGACTGCCTGGAGCAGTGCTGGAGTCCCCATCCCTGGAGGTGTTCAAGGCCAGCCTGGCTGTGGCCCTCAGTGCCCTGGTCTTGCGAATGTGGTGATGTTAGACCCTAGGTTGGACTCAATAATCTTAGAGGTCTTTTCTAGCCTCAGTGATTCCATGACCGAAACAAGTAGGTTAGAGGTGTTTCCTGAAATCATGACTTGCTGTATCATAGAATCATAGAATCCTTACGGGTTGGAAGGGACCTCGAAAGATCATCTAGTCCAATCCCCCTGCCAGCACCCAGACCAAGTCACACAGGACAACATCCAGGGGGGTCTTGAACATCTCCAGTGAAGGAGACTCCACAGTCACTCTGGGCAGCCTGTTCCACTGCTCCGTCACCCTCACCGGGAAGAAGATCCTTCTCAGGTTGATGTGGAACCTTCTGTGTTCCAGCTTACAACCATTGCCCCTTGTCCTATCACCGCATGACACTGAGAATAGCCCAGCTCCATCCTCCCAAGACCCACCTCTCAAATATTTGTAGCTATCAATGAGGTCACTCCTCAGTCTCCTCTTCTCCAAGCTCAAGAGANGCCTATACTGGTCCCTGTGGTTGTTCTTGCCCAGATGTAAGACTCTACCCTTACCCTTGTTATACCTGATTCAATTTTTCTCAGCCCAGCTCTCCAGCCTGTCCAGATCTTGCTGAATGGCAGCACAGTCTGCTGGGGTGTTGGCGACACCACCCAGCTTTTTTTTTCTGTACCAGTGGTTCTGTGCTGGTTTTGAAGAAAACACCTCCGGGTGCTGAGCGGGACAGGAAGACAGAACAGGCCATGTAATAGCCTGGTTTGTTACGCAGTTCGAAGACTCGGAGAGGCCACAGCCCTGGAACAAAATGACATCTTCCTGCCTGCGTTGCCAACAAAGAAACCCGCAGAAACACCTAACTGCAGGACACAGTCTTTTTTTGAGCAGAACTATTAAGTTAGTCACACTTCACTTCTTTGTAGAGGTACACAGTCGCTATTTTTATTTGACTCTATTTACAGCGTGCGGTTACGATTCTCTTTAAAAAGCTGTGGGGTGTGAAATAGGAATATATATTTTTTATATTAAAGGCTTCAGAATTGCTTTTCCCGAGGAAACTGTCGGTGATGCCGGGGAGCAGCAAAGTCAGTGTGAGGCTGTTATGCTAAAAAGCTGCTTCTCCTTCGATTTCTCTCTGTTTGAAACCTCGGTAAAGGTTGAAAGTTTAGAAGTGACTGATACAACTCTGGCTGCAGTGACTGTTTCCTTAATAAAGGGAACGTTTGTAAATTATTCATTGATATGTATTTCATGGCTAATAGGTGGAGCTTGGTTCTTCAGCTCGTTGGAAAACATATTTGAATTGTTTGAGCAAATTCATAGCAGATGCTGCTCCAAAAATTGTTATGAAACACATGATGATGTGTAGAGAGAAGTGAGCAATAGATATAATTTCATTGTTATTCAGTGTCACTGTTTTCTTATGTAGTTTCTCACATCAGTCTAACGCTGAATATAGTTGGAGGTTTTTTATCTACTGGGTAGAGTGAGGAGTAAAATTCAATCCAGTTTGTGAAACGCCGGCTCCGTTAACATCAGTGATGACATTTCCACTACAGGGTCCACTACCTTATGAGGTTCACCAAGGCCAAGTGCAGAGTCCTGCACCTGGGTAACTGGCATCATCAGTACTGGCTCTGGCCAGCCTGATCTAGGGTGGGGTGTCCCTGCCCATGGCAGGTGAGTTGGAACTGGATGATCCTGTGGTCCCTTCTTACCCTGACTGACTGTATGACTTGTTCTAGGTGATGCTGCTGTGGCAGGGGGGTTGGACTAGATGGTCTTTCAAGGTCCCTTCCAGTCCCTAATGATTCTGTGATTCTAGGATTTATTGGAGAGCAGTCTTGTGGAAAGGGGCTTGGGGGTGCTGGTGGATGAAAGACTGGCCGTGAGCCAGCAGTGTGCAATCACAGCCCAGAAGGTCAATCACATTTTGGGCTGTGTCAAAAGAATTGCAGATCAAGAAAGGTGATTCTGCCCCTCTACTCTGTCCTGTTCTGGAGCTCCCAGCACAAGAAGGATGTGGACATACTGGAGCGTGTCCAGAGGAGGCCACTGCAATGATCAGGGGAATTGAGTGTCTCTTGTATGAGGACAGGATGAGAGAGTTGGGGCTGTTCAGCCTGAAGAAGACCTTTTGATCTTCCACTACCTGAGGGAGGTACTACATGAAGGCAGAGGAAGGTCTTTTCAAGAGGGTTTGTATGGATAGAACAAGGGTTCAACCCGGGAAAGAAGCAATTTAGGCTGGATCTTAGGAAAACATTCTTCAATGTGAGAGTGGTTGACCGCTGGAATGGGTTGCCCACCGAGGTGGTGGGGGCCACCTCCCTGGAGTCCTTTAAGGTCAGGCTTGATGAGCAGCCTGACCTAGGAACTTTTCTCTATGTAGGGAGGTTGGACTAGATGACCTCTAGAGGTCTCTTCCAACCTAGAACATTCTATGATCATCACCATGTTCAAAAGTACGATGCAAATTCAAATGTTGTAGACTGGTGTGACTGAATTTATTCCTCTTTGATTTCAATCTAAAAAAGGTTTATAGATTGAACAGTACAACTGTGGTTCCCTTCCAATCCCTTATGATTCTATGTTAAAGTCCCTTCATTGCTACTCCAATGCCACTCTCATGAAGAAATAACTCGTCTAAGTTTCCAGTGGAAGTTGAAGTGTTGGTGTGTTCATACAAGCCCTCTGTCTCCCCTGGAAAGAATTTCCTATGAAGAAGCATACTTTATGAATCTCTGAAGTCCCTACAGGCCTTTAAGCTTCCTCTTTTAGTGCTCCTCCATCAGCTGGGGTGATGGCAGACAATATTTTCTGCTATTGACCCTCTCTATACTTTGTCATACAGCTGCTCTCTCTAAAGGGGTGCCAAATACAAGAAGGACCTTCTTCATGGTGAGGGTCGACAGAGCACTGGAAGGGGCTGCCCAAGAAGGTTGTGGAGTCTCCTTCTCTGGAGACATTTAAAACCCACCTGGACATGTTCTTGTGTGACTTGACCTAGGGGATCCTGCTATAGTGAGGGACTAGGTGATCTTCAAAGGTCCCTTCCAATCCCTAATGTTCTGTGTGGAAGTTTGCACACCATACTCTCTTCTGCAGTCTGCACTGAGCTGTTCAGTGACTTCACGTCCATCTGAGCCAGAGACGACAGTCAGACTGAGGTCTGTGTCTGGAAAGTAGCGTTACTGCAGTTAAAAATCTGTCTGAATGCACTAAGAATCCACCAGGAAGTGCTAGTTGGGTTATTTTCACGTGAATCTTCAGTTGCCAAGGGTACAATGACTGAGAATATAAAAATAGTCGCAGTTTCAACAGTTGTAAAAAGTCCATAGATTAATATATCAGACCTTCTCAAGGGTCCCACAGGCTGTTGACACACACACGTAGAGAATTCAGGCAAACAGATGGTCACTATTTACAAGAGGGACCACACCGAGGTGATCAGAACATCAAAACACGTGATACAAAATTCAGCGTGGAAAAAGGAATGTGTGGCCAACGGGGTGATAATTACCACGTGCCAGAAGCATCTTGCTGTGGTTTGGTTGTTGGTGTTGGGGATGTCGGTGCGTTGATGTGTAGCCTTGCCAACAGACAGCAACACTTTTACTGTGAGGAAATGTGTGTTATCAGCTGCATGACTGAGAAGGATACTCACTCAAGAACACTCAAGAGCACCATACCTTCAATGATCGTAGCATCACCCAGGTTGGAAGGAACCTCCAGAGATCATCAGGTACCAGTATAAGCTGGGGACTGACCTGTTGGAGTGTAGTGTAGGAGAGAGGGATCTGGGGGTCCTGGTGGACAGCAGGTTGGTTGGACTAGATCATAGTATCATTATGGATAGGAAGGGACCTCGAAACATCATGCNGTGTCAGGGGGGTTGGACTAGATGATGTTTCGAGGTCCCTTCCTATCCATAATGATACTATGATCTAGTCCAACCAACCAGCAAGGAGCGGGGGCATCCTCAACTAGATCAGGTTGTCCAGAGCCTTGTCCAGCCTCACCTTGAAGATCTCCAGAGACGGGGCATCAGTTACCTCCCTGGGTAACCTGTTCCAGTGTTGAACACCCCCTCCTGCTAAAGAACTTCTTGCTATTTTCCTAGAATTTGTCTTGTGAAACTCATCACTAGAAGCAAACTTGTAGAGGACCACCACAGACCGAAGGAAGCCAGCTCATGCACAGCAACAGGCGTAGAATGTGCAAACACATTTCTACCACCGCTGTAAGAAATTACTCTCACAACAGGACTATCAAAATTTAGGGCTTCTCTTTCACTTTCTCCATCTATCTCAGGATCCAACATATTTCATCCACTGCTCAAAATGTCCTCAGGGAAACTGTGGGTGAAAAGTATCCCAGTGCATTACAATGAATTCACCCAGACAATTGGAGAGAAAATATGAAAATCGTATTTTTCTCAAGACAACAGCTCCATTTCCAGCCTCTCTCACAAATCAAGGCTTAGGAAGGTCTACAAAATACCTTCCAAAGGCTGCTTTAGGAGGATGATTCACATCTGTAGGAGATACTAGCACCAGGGACTCAACAGAAGCTTTATTCTATGTTATGAACTCAGTTATGATTTTGGTCCAGAGGTAACAATTTCTTGACCATTTCCCTTATCCTCTTGGACTACACTGCTGATCATCTTGTCTGGGTCCCTTCTGTGACTACTGAACAATATCCTGGATTCTTTAAACAACTTTGTTGAACACGGCCAATTAATCATAACCCTGTGTCACTGGAAGGTGACGCTGCTCCTCCACCAAAACTGAAGACAGGTTTTTACTAGGAGGTTCAGATCTTTCTCACAGTCACATTTACCCGGTCTAATAACACTTTGCTGCAGACTTCACTGATGTCCTCAGATGGTTTCAACCACAGAAATGAGCATTTAAAATTCTTACAGCACAGAATCACAGAACGTTAGGGATTGGAAGGGACCTTGAAAGATCATCCAGTCCAATCCCCCTGCCACAGCAGCATCACCTAGATCAAGTCACACAGGAACATGTCCAGGTGGATTTTAGACGTTCTCTGGGGAAGGAGACTCCATAACATCCTTGGGCAGCCCCTTCCAGTGCTCCAGCACCCTCACTGGGAAGAAGTTCCTTCTCATATTGTCCTCACGTCTGCAACGTTCTAGCTTCGCGTTCGGGAGGGCACGGGTACAGCGTGTGGGCAGCGCAACCCATTTTCAGCAGCTTTAGTGAAAACTCTCTCGTGTTCAGGTGCAGGGAAGTTGTGCCCAGCACAGGGCTGACTCCGTGTGCTTTTGGGTAATGAAGGCATCGCTCCTCTCCAAATGCCACAGCTGCTAACTGCAAACCTCAGGGCATCTGTGCTGTGACTCAGCATCTATAGTTTAGAGTTTTTTAATTTCCAAACTGATGTTGAGAACTCTTTCAAATAAAGGTTGGCTCCACAGCAATCTGGTGACTTTTCAGACATAAGGACTCGGTGAATGTTGTTAAAATGTGAGGGAAATATCGCTGCTCCATAGTTGATAGAGTTAAACAATGAGCTTGCTGAGGAAGCTTCTACCTTAACAGTTGTCAGTAGTAATAGGAATTGGAATAGTTAGAGACCTGAATACAACAACTGAAACATTATATGCATTTAAAACCATTTACTACTTGTTGTTTCTTCAGAGTAAAAGCCTGATACAGTCATGTAGAAGGTGATGGCAGTACAGCTCACTGGGAACTATGGAACTGTACTGAACCCAGACAAGTCTTTTAAACTCATCAAGGGATGGGGACTCAACCCCCACCCTGGGCAGCCCAGCCCAGTCCCTGACCACTCTCTCCAGGAAGAATTTCTCCCTGATGTCTAATCTAACCCTCCCCTGTTGAAGCTTGAAGCCCTTCCCTCTGCTTCTGTCACTAATGACCTGTGAGAAGAGCCCAGCACCAGCATCTCTACAGTGTCCTCACACATAGTTGTAGAGAGCAATGAGGTCTCCCCTCAGCCTCCTCTTCCTCAAACTAAACAGCCCCAACTCTCTCCATCTCTCAGTCTCATCAGATTGATTCTCCAGGCCCTTCCCCAGCTTTGTTGCCCTCCTCTGCACTCGCTCCAGCCCCTCAATGTCTCCCTTGTCCTGAGGGGCCCCAAACTGACCCCACTACTCAAGATTTGGCCCCACCAGTGCTGAGTGCAGGGGGAAATGAAAGATTTGAAGTAAACTAAGTCTTTTTCTCTTACGTCATCAATGGAAATGAACTTCCTAGAGCCTAGTTAGCAGCATTGCTTCCAGCTGAGCATCACTGTTACCCTCAGCTGGCAGCGTTTGACCCAGCTCATGCCTGTTAGTGCAGGTGGTGCCCGTTAGTGACTAAGGGTTAGTGTACAAATGTGTGAGTGTGGAGGAGCTGGCTGGTTTGTCTCTGCTTCTTGCTGGTCCTGACTGGGAACCCAGCATCGTGCAGTCCAGCTGTCCTGAGATGTCAGGTTTGCAACGTGTGTGCCGTGCTGCTTCTGGACAGGTTGGTGGTCCCGTTGAGGGTTGGGGAAGATGGTGGTGAGAGCTGGTTGGAATGGTGTTTAATGGCAGGATGGGATGGCACTGGGTGGAGAGCAGAGTGCAGACTTTGTGACTGCTTTAAAAGATCTGTAGAGATGTCTGTGCTCCAGTGTTGTAAAATATAGGAGTCCTGAGCTCTTTGTGACTTCAGCGCTCGTTTGTGCACTACAGGACACGGATTCTCCTTGTTTAAAAACTCCCAGACACTGTATTGGCTGAAAATGCTCGGCCCTGTGTGATCAGGGGACAGGGAAATTGTGATGTTAATGGGACAGAATAAGAACAGGCAAAAAAATTGTGAGAGCTGTTCAGTAAAAGCGTCAGAAGGACTCACAATGGATTATTTGTTAATCACCCTTTTAAATTAGGATTTCTTGTTTGTTCTGCCCTTTGCCTGCCTGTAACTCTCAGAGGGGTAATTGCCACGTATCTCTAGAAGGATATCATGGCAACCAAAACATGGGAAAGGCAATAAATGAGAGAGCCTCCAGTCCAGCTGTTGACTTTAGCAGACGTTAATCAATGGAGCTGTGGCTTCGATCGCTGAGCCGGCATTCATTTCTTGTATTTGATTTTCCCTCTGGCTACCATTACAATTTACTTCTTATTAAATGACTTCTGATAAGGAAATGACTTCACCTCTCCTCAGTCCTGGCCCTTCGCTGCATTAGTGCAGGCTGTAGATTAAACAGAACCTTCCCTGACAGAAAGAAACTCAAGTAATGCAGTTTTGTTTTGTGATGCCGGAGTAGCTCTCAGTTACCAAGTGCCTTCCTTCGTCAGCTGGACCTGGAGTCATCGACTCTGCAGCGTTAATTTATCCTTGTGTGGACCTATAAAGGGTTTCTAGGAAAGTGACAAATATCACTAGCAACTGGGAAAAAAAAACCCAATGAGAGTCTTTTTTTCAGGAGGGAGGCTCACAGTTTTACACTCTCCAGCGCTGCCTCCTCAAAGGAGTTGGCTCTTTTGCCTTGTACGTTTCATGGAGCCACCAGCTCGATGGAACCGTCAGCTGGGTCTGTGTTGGTGTTAGCTGATCAAACCTGAGGATGACCTGCCTCTTTGAGGTGGCTCTTCTAATTCTTTGCCTGGATTGACTGCCAACGAGGTGTTTTTTATCCCAGTGCAAGGTGACTGATAAAGGTGCTCTTGACGTGGAGCTCGTAAGGAATGAATGATCTCGCAGACAGAATATATGGCCTTTGCAAGAGACAAGATTACCAGCTGTGTGAAGTAGCACCTCTGGGGAACAGAGTCAATTGAGAAGAACAAATCCATCAGCCAGCAGTAGGTAGTATATGAGATCCAGAATCTGATCTGGTGAGAGAGAGAGCAGGTGTCAAAAGCTTGTCACCCCTGTGCTAAGCTGAAAAGAACGCGTACTAGCGAGCTTCTTGGCGCAACTGCTGCGACTGAACGGCGTCTATGAAAGCTGCTGTCCTCCACGTGTGGAAGGCCAGCTATAGGTATTTTCTACATAATCTTTGGGAATATGTATTTACAATCATAACCTGATGTTAGGAAGCATAGCATCAGCTAGAAGACAAAACTAGTTGGATTCAGGCTTATATCACAGAATATTAGGGATTGGAAGGGAGCCTGAAAGATCATCTGGTCCAGTCCCCCTGGCACAGCAGGATCACCTAGGTCCAGTTGCACAGGAACACATCCAGGTGGGTTTTAAACATCTCCAGTGAAGGAGACTCCACAGCCCCCTGGGCAGCCCCTTCCAGTGCTCTGTCACCCTCCCTGGGAAGAAGTTTCTTCTCACATTCATATGGAACCTCCTCTGTTCCAGCTGACACCCACTGCCCCTCATCCTATCACTAGATGACACTGAGCAGAGCCTGGCTCCATCCTCCTGACACCCACCGTTCACATATTTATCAACATTAATGAGGTCACCCCTCAGGCTCCTCCAAGCTGAAGAGATCCAGCTCCCTCAGCCTTGACCCAATTTTTTCTCTTCATGTTGGGTGTTTTTATAGTTACCCATCAGCGCCGACTTTCAGTGTTTTCCTAGAAAGCAGTTCAGCTCTGTGTGTGTGAGGAGTGATTCTCTTTGTACAAAACTTGTCATTTTAAGGCATTAGGATGATTTTATATTCCTTTGCTAGAGCTTGTGCGTGTTTTTGATTGTCATATGAAATCCTGTAGTGAGATCTGAAGAATTGCTTAGTGCATTAATGTTGGTGCTGCCCTAGAAGAGCTGTCTGGACTCGGTCCAGGTGTATTCTGGAACAGACTTCTTGTCTCAGACTTCCTGGTGATGATTTCTGGGCTGTTACACAATTGGGAGGTGACAAAGGAACACTTGGCTATAGGCAGGTTATTGCCCTTCAGCATGAGGAGGACTGTCCTCAGCAGGAGATGGTAGAAAATGTTCCCATAAACTGAGAACTCATGCCAAACTGAACATCCTGAAGGAATCTTGGAGCACTAGGAAAGGCAGAATAAATTGGCTCTCTTTCAGATACATAAACAAATAATGATGAGTGTAGGCTGCTGTTTCACTAGTGTCCATCCCACTTGGCTTCAGTTGTAGTCTGCTGCTATTCCTGTACCAACTTATCCCTACCAGCTTGGCCCCAGAAGACTCACAGGATTCTTTTCATTAGAGAATCACAGAACATTAGGGATTGGAAGGGACCTGAAAAGATCATCTAGTCCAATCCCCTTGCCACAACAGGATCACGTAGATCAGATCACACAGGAACACATCCAGGTGGGTTTAAGACATCTCCAGAGAAGGAGACTCCACAACCCCCCTGGGCAGCCCCTTCCAGTGCTCTGTCACCCTCACTGGGATGAAGTTCTTTCTCATATTGATGTGGAACCTCCTGTGTTCCAACTCACACCCATTGCCCCTTGTCCTATCATTAGATGCCACTGAGCAGAGCCTGGCTCCATCCTCCTGAGACCACCCCTCACATGCATGTCACCGCTCCCTCTTCCAGGTTTGCATGTTTGTAGGGTCATCACGGATACAGTCAGTAAGGGATATTTTCATTTTCAGGAGAAAATCTTGTCTCCTGTGTGTGTTGTCATAGCTCCACACTCCATTATGAAAGTCTACAGTGAAAGAATTCACATCGATGGGTAGAGTAGCTTCACTGGACCCGTAGATATGAACTCTGGAAACATCAGCTACAATCCTTTCAGCTGGTCTAAGGGTCTTGAGAAGCAGAAACTTGAACTTGACTGTCACATTCTGCAACAAGAAAATGCAGCTCTGCAGACAGCTTTGTCTTTGGAAGTTGATACCCTGGGTCCATATTTATTCCCTTAAACTGTACTAGCTGGGAGCATAAGCTGTGTAGGTGTTGAGGAAGAGAAAACCGGATCACATTACAAAGTGAGATGCACACTGTTTCAATGCATCAACAATTTCCTTTTTCTGGTCTTTTTCCTCTGGAAAAGAGGCAGCTTTAGTCTGCAATGAGACTTGCACTGCATGTGGCAGAGGTACATTAACAGAAACCCCTTTCCTGAGCAAAGTACAAACTCCTTTCCTTAGTGCACACATGGATTTTGTATGGAAATAATTGATCCAATTAAAATTGAGTGAGTGCTTTAATTTCTTTTAAATACAGCAGCGTATTTCTCTGCCTGAATCAGCAGTTTGCCTTGTTTTGAGATTCTGGAAAGAAAACAAAAGGGATGACTAGGTTACATGAAAGGAACTAAAATTTCCCCAGCCCTGTTTTTAATGTGCACAGGCATGAGCATGATGTTGGAGTAACAAGAGCCCTAGTGTCCGTGGTGATTTAACATTTAATGTTCAGTAATGAAGAGTTTGGTTTTAATAAGGAAGCAATTACTTGTCAGCCAACTTCAGATTTCTGTGCAGACAACAGAATCACAGAACATTGCAGCTGAAGGGAAACCACAGTTGTTTGAATCATAGAATCATTAGGGATTGGAAGGTACCTCGAAAGATCATCTAGTCCAGGAGTCCTCAAACCCTGGGCTGGATACAGCCCCCTAGGGTGTCCAATACACCCCGCTGGCATTTACCCCCTGCCGCCGAGCAGCTGCAGTTGACTTCTTCCTACTGACTGTGTGGCCAGGCTGAGGTGGGCGGCTCCCCTGTCTCTCCCTCCCTCCCTCCAGCTCCCAGGCAGGACAAGCCAGGCAGCACAAACTACAGCCCGGCCCCCGAAACTGTCTGAGGGACAGTGAACTGGCCCCCTGTTTAAAAAGTTTGAGGACGGACCCCTGATCTAGTCCAATCCCCCTGCCACAGCAGAATGACCTAGACCAAGTCACACAAGAACACATCTAGGCAGGTCTTAAACATCTCCAGTGAAGGAGACTCCACAACCTCCCTGGGCAGCCTGTTCCAGGGCTCTGTCACCCTTGCTGGGAAGAAGTTCCTTCTCATATTTATGTGACACACCTTCTGTTCTGACTCACAGCCATTACCCCTTGTCCTATCATTAGATGCCACTGAGTGGAGCCCAGCTCCATCCTCCTGACACCCACTCTTTCCATATTTATAAATATTAATGACGTCAAGACCAGAAATATCTACTTTGCTTTGTGGTCTTCCTTGGGATCTAGGCATTGTAGAGATGTTGGTGCTGGGCTCTTCTCACAGGTCATTAGCAACAGAATCAGATTGAAGGGCTTCAAGCTCCAACAAGGGAAGGTTAGAATCATAGACTCATTGGATCATGAGGGATTGGAAGGGACCTTGAAAGATCATCTAGTCCAATCCCCCTGCCAGAGCAGGATCACCTAGACCAAGTCACACAGGAACACATCCAGATGGGTTTTAAACATCTCCAGTGAAGGAGACAGGCCGTCAGGAAGAAATTCTTCCTGGAGAGAGCAGTCAGGCACTGGAATGGGCTGCTCAGGGTGACGGTTGAGTCCCCATCCCTCGATGAGTTTAAATGTTGCATAGATGTGGTGTTGAGGGATCTGGTTTAGGGGTGACCTTGCAGAGTAGGGTTGATGGTTGGACTCGATGATCCCAAGGGTCTTTTCCAACCTGAATGATTTAGTGATTCTATGATGATGCACAGACAAGCTCCTTTCGGCGCTGAGAGCTGGCGCTTTGAGATGAACTACATAGTCCAAATCATCGGGTTTGGGGGTTTTTAGAAAAACTTTTATGAAGTTAATTTCCATTTTAATACCGCTGCTACGTATATGAAAAATTACCTGCCGCTGAATCCTTCTCTCTGGATCTGTTACTATCTCCAGGAGCATTTTTAGGAAGAATCTTATAAAAGAATCTTCACACTTTGCACTGGGCTATGTAATACCCCAAATCTCCGGAGATATTAACTGCGTGGCTGTGGGAGAAGGCAGTGTTCCTTGCATAATTTAACCAGCATTATTACTCAGCAGCCTTCTTAAAGGCATAACCATGTCAAAGCTCTTCCTTCTTGCTCTCCATCCTTTGCTAGTTAAATAGAAGACCTTAAGAGTCATCAAAAGCAGCACAAAGAGAGCGTTCAGGGAACAAACAACCCTGGACTTTTCCTCTTTGCTGTCATTTTGGATCCACTGCTCATGGACGTGGCAGAAGTGTGTAGGGTTCTGCATGCTAGAGCTTATGTGCTCACTGCTCTGTGTGGATTTTATGAGTTTATCTGTATTTGAGAGGCAGAGGCAAGGAGGTTTAATGCTGTGAGATGAATAATCTGCTTAAATAGTAAAGCACCGGTATTGAAAGCAAAGAATGTGTTTCTTTGGCCACTTTCTATGTGGCCTGAATAATGTGAAGGACTAGCAGCCTGGTGTTCCAGGCTTGGAGGAAAACTGCGTGTAGTTTCCTGGGCTGTGGCTGTCAGTTCACAGCATCACAGATCATTAGGGATGGGAAGCGACCTGGAAAGATCATCCAGTCCAATCCCCTTGATGTGACAACGATTTGAATACAAACGAAGGATGGATTTGTGCTCATGGCTTGACTAACAATGACAGAAGGCAGCATGTGGGTTTGGTCAGTATTTTAGGGTGGAGAGTGGGTTAATGTTAGTATTAAAGTTTAATTTGCAGCAAATCCCTGTTCGTAAGCCAGCAATGTGCTCTTGTGGCCAAGAAGGCCACTGGCATCCTGGGGTGGTTAGCAGCGGGTGTGATAGGTTCTCTTCCCACTCTACTCTGCCCTGGTGGGACCACATCTGGATCTTGTGTCCAGTTCTAGGACCCTCAGTTCCAGAAGGACACAGAGCTGCTGTGTCCAGCACAGAGCCACAAGGATGATGAAGGGAGTGGAGCATCTCCCTGCTGAGGAAAGGCTGAGGGAGCTGGATCTCTTTAGCTTGGAGAAAAGGACACTGAAGGGTGACCTCCTTAATGTTTGTAAATATGTGAAGGTGGGTGTCAGGAGGATGGAACCAGGCTCTGCTCAGTGTCATCTAATGATAGGACAAGGAGAAAGAGGGGTCAACTGCAACATAGGAGGTTCCACATAGATAGTAAAATGAAGTTCTTCATGGTGACAGTGACAGAGCACTGGAAGGGGCTGCCCAGGGTAGTTGTGGAGCCTCCTTCTCTGGAGGTGTTTAATACCCAACTGGACGTGTTCCTGTGTGACTTGATCTAGGGGGCCCTGCCATGGCAGGGGGATTGGACTGGGTGATCTTTCAGGGTCCTTTCCAATCCGTAATGCTCTGGAATTCTAATACAGTTATTATACCAAGGCTCCCAAATGCGTAAGAAGAAGTTGAAGGTAGGTTTGAAGAGTTGCTGTGTGAGCAAAATGTTCCATTTCCACAAACTTCAGGGGAAAATGTGGAGAAGAGTTAGGAAAATAAATACTAAACTGGATGTTGATAAGTGAAGGAGATGGTTCAAGATTTCTCTGCAGAGAAGTTTGTGAAGCCTTACACAGAGTATCTGAGCTTGAGTGAGATCCGATGGAAACCTGAACATAAGGCTCATTCTTCTGCTCTGTTGTTAATTAGGTAGAAACCCATTCATGTCATCAGTGCTACACCTGCACTAGTGACAGCTGAACCATCATCTACAACAGGCGTGTAAGCGGCAGGGGCTCTGGGTGGCCTCCCAGAGAGTAGCAGTAAGAAGCTTGTGCTTGATCCTTCATAGAACTGGGTGTGTTCATGTTCTTGATAAACCATGAACTAGAGGGAGTCCTTGCAGTCCGTAGGAGGACCGTGTACAACTTTGAAACTTTCAGATATTCCACATGGTAGAGTTTAGTGTAGCTACTACAAGCTGGGGAAAGCGTTAAGTGCTAAATAGTGTGGCTGCTACTAGGGCTGTTAACAAGCCCAGGAGTTTTATGTGGTTGAATGGCAGCTTTTGTTCTTGATTACTCCACTCCTTTGCATGACTAAGTTTGCAGTTGTGTGCCTTTGAGTGCGTCTTGATGATCTGAACGGTGATGAAGGTGCTATTGTAAGGAATGTGTGGGAGTATTCATCCACAGGAACATTTAAAAATATATCTGTACACACCATCTGGTGCACTGAGGTGTGTTCCAAAGGCAAAATATTTGCTCCTTAGAAGTGCCTCAGAGTTAAGGATAATGGGGTTTTTTTCCCCCTTTGGAGAAGCTGGTTTGGAAGTTTCTAGAAGGAAATTCTTCTTCATTCAGAAAAGGGCAAGGAGCCTGACCAGGATGTTGTTCAGCCTGGAGAAGAGGAGGCTCCGAGGTGGTCTTACAGCAGCTTTTCCAATCTCTGAAGGGGTCTTCAGGAAAGCTGGGGGAGGGCTTTTGACATGAATGGCAGTGAGAGGACAAGGTGAAAGGGTTCCAGACTTGGAGAGGGGAGATTGAGGTTGGACATGAGGAGCAAATTCTTTGCTGTGGTGGTGCCGAGGTGCTGCAACAGGTTGCCCAAGGAAGTTGTGGCTTTCCCATCCCTGGAGGAGTTGAAGGCCAGGTTGGCTGGGGCCCTGAGTAACCTGCTCTAGTGAGGGTGTCCCTGCCTTTGCAGGTGGTTTGGAACTAGATGATCTTTAAGGTCCCTTCCAACCCTGGCTATTCCATGATCCGGAAGAAGCAAGAATATATTAATCAGCTTTGATTTTAGTATAAGTGAGTACAAAGTACTTGGAGAAGTAGTGATGTTTTGGGGCCATCATTCTTTCAGTAGTTTCTACCCACTTCTCATGTGAATTTGTCTTCCCTGACTGTGTTAAAACCTGCCTGGATATATTCCTTTGCAGCTTGGTTGAGGTGATCCTGCTCTGGCAGTGGGGTTGGACTAGATGATCTTTTGAAGTCCCTTCCAATCCCTAATGGTTCTATGATTCTATGAATCAAGAGGACACACTGAAAATGTGTTAATTAAAGGTACTGGCCATAAGACAAGAGTGAGATTGCATAAAAAATTATTTAATGAGCTATTTCTGCAGGGAGGTTGGAATTGGATGATCTCTAAGGTCCATCCCAACCCTGGCCATTCTAGGAGTGCTTTTTATGGTTCATTTTGTAAACACTCCCCCTTAGCTTTAACAAACTCATTTAAAGTACCTATTTGAGATTCAGAGACTACTTGAAGAATATCATCATCCAAATTTCATTTGAACCTAACAGCGCTCAGCCACGTTGTCTTGGTATTTGCTTATATACCCAGGACTGATGTGAGCTCTCACAGAATGTGTTGAGTTCATTGTTTCTCTGTGTGGCCTTTCTAGATCTTTCCAGCACACAAGGGAGGGTTCCACTATATCAAAGCTTCTTTATATTCACAGCTCTGTGAAACCTCGTGTATTAAGCTGTACAGCTGTATGTTTTTCCTAAATGGTGTATTTCTCCTAAGTTATTGGGAGAAGCACTAGGAAGTTGTTCCAACAGATGTTCCAAGACCCCCAGCAGCAGCACCTCTAGTGAGCAATGAATATCTAAAGGTAACTTGTGGAGCTGTCAGCCTTAGCAGTCGTGCACATTTAGCACGTTGGAATGTGCCACTTGAATTCTGTGTTGTGTGATGGGTTTGGATTCTTTTATTAGAACCTTGTGTGCTTCAACATTTAACCATCTCTGAGATTTCTTTTGTCAGCTAACGATGATAGTGTACTTCTTGGGAGAAGACTTGAAAGCACATTTATAAAACCAAGATGAAGGACATCACCATCTCTTCTTCCAGTTCCTTATTTCTTTGCTCACTTGGAAGCCTTTGCTGTTTTGCTCTGGGGGTGCAGGTACAGAATCCATTTGGTTTGTGCTTGACAATTTTTGGCCCAGAACTGNCCAGAACTGGGCACAATGCTCCAGATGTGGTCTCACCAGGGCAGAGTAGAGGGGGAGAAGAACCTCTCTCAATCTGCTAACAAGCCCTTGCAGTACTACAGGCTGGGGAAAGAATGGATAGGAAGCTATCAGGCAGAAAGGATATTGGGGTGCTAGTCAACAGGCACCTGAAAAAGGACCAGCAGCATGCTCAGGTGGCCAAGAAGGCCAATGGCTGCCCAGGGAGGTGGTTGAGTCACCATTCCTTGGTGTGTTTAAAAGTCATATAGATGAAGTGCTTAGAGATCTGGTTTAGGGGTGATACATCTCATACCAGGGTTAAAGGTTGGACCTGATGGCATTACAGGTCTTTTCCAACCTAAATGTTTCTGTGATTCTGTGACTTTCACCTCCTCACAAGACGTTTGACCAATGGTAGCATATGGCCTCCAGACTGATGCCACCTTGGATAAAGCCTTCTACATCTCTTTATCATCCATGTTAAATCCCACTCTTTGATCTGCTGTGGTGCTGTGTAACAAACATTAATGATTGCTCCTGTTGGGCAGGACTTTAATCCTTTCCAAGGGCCTGGATGTCTGCTGTGTGAGTCATTTGAAGTCAAGATGCCTGCCCTGCCCAGCCACAGCTAGTCACGCTGTTCTTCCCAACTGGATGTACTTAGCGACTTTAGACACTCCAGCCATGAATCCTCCCACCAGATTTTGATAAATCTGATTTTTGCCTCTCTTCTCCTCAAGTGGAAGCTTTTAAATATCCATCTCATTTTTGCGTGGACTCCTGGCATTAGCCTGAAGACAACTGACCGCTTTGTTTTCCCCTTGAGGATTGGATTCGTTGTGCAGTGACACCCACGCTCGGAGTTCTGCGTCTGGTTGTCGGTACCTCGTTTAACCTCTCAATGTCCTTGTGTTCTATGGAAGGACTAATGCAGCCAGTCAGTCATCTGGGGGATTATGTGCCCTCCTGCTGGGAAGTGGATTATCTGCAGATAAAGCATTTCTAGTTACTCCAAGGTGATGGCAAATGTCCCCAGATCCAAACCAACCCCTTGCAGATGCTCTAGGTGCTGCACTGGTCCCTGAAGAAGCTGTAGCTCCTCTCTCTTGCAGGGACCCAAAATGGCAGCTGGGGTGTCTGTGCTGTGGTGGGGCTGTGCTGGAGGATTGGATGTGCTCAGCTCTTCTCCTCAGTGCTCCTTTTTCTCATCACCACAGCAATATTTGATTGAGGCAATCTAAGTGCCTATTCAGATGTCTTCCCACTTACATTCCTGTTCTACACGGCTTCTTTGAGGAGGGTGTTGCAGTAACTGCAGAGCTCAGCACTGGAACAGGTGGTTGTGGAGTCTCCTCCTCCAGACACATTTAAAACCCCTTGGGTACGTTTTTCGTGTGACTGGATCTAGGGGATCCTGCTGTGGCAGGGGGATTGGACTGGATGATCTTTTGAGGTCCCTTCCAATCCATAATATTCTGTGATTCTTTGACAGGATCTAGGGGATCCTGCTGTGGCAGGGGGATTGGACTGGATGATCTTTTGAGGTCCCTTCCAATCCCCAATGTTCTGTGATTCTGTGACACTTCTTCTGGTTGAGGAATAGCCCCAGAACAATGAGCACATTAGAACCGTGTCAAACTCAGTGTCTAGAACAAACCTGTGTTTAGTGTATCTGGGCGCAGGATTTGGCCCCTACTCCATTATCCATTCCATTGTGGTAGCTCCTCATTCTGTGTCACACATCTGTTGATTATGTTTCATTGAGAAGGAATTACTGCTGCAGTCAGGCATTAATCTCTCATGACATCTTGTTATCATTCTTATTTACGTGGCTACTTGGGTTATAAAGAGGGGGCTCGTGCTCTGCTGTTTGTATTCCTGAGTAGGATGTTTCGTCTTGGTTCTGCCTTGTAAAAAGCAGCAAGGGAAGGGAAACAGCAGCAGACATGAGGAGCACTTGTGCTCGGTGCCTGAGTGCCGCAGAGAGGGCTGCTAATACAGATTTATAGGTGGAAACGTGTAACGTAGGAGTAATGTGAGGCATCGGTGTGTAAGTGGTGTGAGTGCTACCCTGGCTGGGCCAGCCGTTGGTCTGCAAGGAGAGGCTGAGCCAGCAGGGAAGGCAGTAGCTTCAGAAGAAGGCTTTTTACAATGAAGATGGTGAGACACTGGAACAGGTTGCCCAGAGACGTGGTAGACGTGCCCTGTTGCTGGAGACGTTCAAGAGCGCATGAGTGTCTTAGCAACCTGATCTAGTTCAAGATGTCCCTGCTTACTGCAGGGGTGGGGTTTGGACTAGATGAGCTTTAAAGATCCTTTCCAGTTCTATGATTCTGTGTTTGTGCCTTTCTACATGTATTTCTTTCCTCTTGGAAAATGAACGTAGGGGAAATAACATTTGATTCAAGTTAGGAGGATTACGCTGGTGCATGGATCTGTCTCGTATTCAGCAAACTGCAACATCATCTGTGGAGATTACTGGGGATGGAGAAGTGTGTCAACACGATTTTACCCAAGTGTTGGAACATACTGGCTTGAGTCTCCTTCTCTGGAGATGTTTAAAACCCATCTGGATATGTTTCTGTGCGACTTGACGTAGGTGATGTCTGGTGGACAGCAGGATGACCATGAGCCAGCAGTGTGCTCCTGGGGCCAAGAGGGCCAACAGCATCCTGGGGTGCATCAGAAGCGGGGTGGTTAGCAGATTAAGAGAGGTTCTTCTCCCCCTCTGCTCTGCACTAGTGAGACCACATCTGGAGTATTGGGTCCAGTTCTGGGCCCCTCAGTTCAAGAAGGATGTGGAGCTGCTGGAGAGAGTCCAGCGTAGAGCAACGAGAATGATGAAGGAAATGGACCATCTCCCTTATGAGGAAAGGCTGAGGGAGCTTGCAGAAGACTGAAGGGTGACCACGTTAATATCTATAAATACATGAAGGGTGGATGTCAGGAGGATGGAGCCAGGCTCTGCTCAGTGTCACCTAGTGATAGGACAAGGGGCAATGGTGTGAGCTGGAACACAGGAGGTTCCATATAAACATCAGAAGGAACTTTTTCACAGTGAGGGTGATGGAGCACTGGAAGAGGCTGCCCAGTGGGGTTGTGTAGTCTTCTTCTCTGGAGACATTTAAAACCTGCCTGGCAGGGGGACTGGACTGTATGATCTTTCAAGGTCCCTCCCAATCCCTGATGTTCTGTGATCCTGCTGTGGAGGGGGGATTGGACTGAATGATCTTTCAAGATCCCTTCCAATCCCTCCCTAATGTTCTGTGATCCTGTTACCCAGGTCAGTGCCTTTCCAGGATCAGTGCATCTCCCGAGTCCCCTTCCCACTTCCCTGCCCTAGGTGGTGGGTTTATTTTCAAAACAAAGAGCTACTTCAGAGACAACTTCCAGGCGCGGGGATGAGAAATGAATTGTTGTGATTTTCCTTCAGCTGCAAACTGCAACCTGGCTGGTGACAGGAAAAGAGCCTTTTCACCACTGGCAGTGGCAAAGCTTTTTAAAATGCTGAAAGTTAAAATCTTACTGCTTTTATCTCAACTCAAGCTACCTGCCCTTGGAAGGAAGTGGCTTACCTGAGCGCTATGGCTGCAGAGATGTGCTGAACCTTCAGCGGGCCCCTGCCTGTGTTTGCAACTCCCTTTGCCTGCTCTCCCACCTAGTTTTTTCCACGAGGAGGTTTCTTGTCTCTGCTTGACAGCTTTGTTGGAGACCATTTCTGCTTCTACCCTGGTGGGAGGTTGGCATCTTCTCAATGCTTGGGGTCAGCCGGAATGATGCGCGGTGCCCGCGGCGCTGGTGTACAGTTGGGTTCAAATCCGCTCTTGCTTGGTGCCAGCCTCTGTCAGCTTGTCTGTGGAGTGTTCCGAGCGCTGGATTCAGCTCCTCAGCCAGGACGTGGAGTTATTACTTTCATTTCAAAAAGGGATGCTATTGCTTGCTTGCTTCCATCGATGAGAGGAAACAGAGCTCCCACTTCACAGAATCACAGAGCATTAGGGATTGGAAGGGTCCTCGAAAGATCTTATAGTCCAGTCCCCCTGCCAGGGCAGGATCCCCTAGATCCAGTCGCAGAGGGACACGTCCAGTAGTACCCTCAGTGAGTTCTGAGCTGAATTTACTGCACAGCAAGTTGGAAAATCTGGCTTTGGAGAACGTTGCACTTATCTACTTGTGTGAAAACAATTCCTGTCTTTCTCAGCCTACACGGAGTGTGAAAGTGTGAGTGTGGAAGATGTAGTGCAGTCTGGCTCTGGAGGCAACGGCTTTCTGAGATGGATCAGAAGAGGGTTGGTTAGCAGATTGGGAGATGTTCTCCTGCCCCTCTGCTCTGCCCTGGTGAGACCAGAGCTGGAATTTTGTGTCCAGTTCTGAGCCTCTCAGTTCCAGAAGGACACAGAACTGCTGGAGAGAGTCCAGTGCAGAGCCACAGAGATGATGGAGTAGAACATCTCCCTGCTGAGGAAAGGCTGAGGGAGCTGGGTCTCCTAAGCTTGGAAAAAAGGAGCCTGAGGGGTGACCTCATTAATGTTTATAGATATGTGAAGGGTGGGTGTCAGGAGGATGGAGCCGGGCTCTGCTCAGTATCATCTAATGATAGGACAAGGGACAATGTGTGTGAGCTGGAATGGAGGAGGTTCCACATCAATCTGAGAAGGAACTTCTTCACAGGGAGGGTGACAGAGCACTGCCCAGAGGGGTTGTGGAGTCTCCTCTGGAGATGTTTAAAACCCACCTGGCCATGTTCCTGTGTGACTTGATCTAGGTGATCCTGCTGTGGCAGGGGGATTGGACTGGATGATCTTTCAAGGTTCCTTCCAATCTTTAATGTTCTCTGATTCTCGGTGACTTCCAAATCAGAGTCACTGCACAATAACAACTGGCTTTGGAGAAGGTTGCACTTATCCTCTTGTGTGAAAACAGTTCCTGTCTCCCTCAGCCTACACAGACTACAAAAGTGTGAGTGTGGAAGTTTCAGTGCAGTCTGACTCTGGAGACACAGCTGAGCTGGCACATGAGGCTTTGGAGCCTCATGGAGAATTATCCAGGACCTGTCAACCATGGGTTGTGTTGGTGATCTCCACCGGGCAGAAGCTGATGCTGCACAGTTGCATTTCTGGGCAGGTTTCTCTGTTTGAGCTTCAGTGTCACCCGTCAAAACGCCCAGCTCCCATGCTGGGAATATGATGGGATGGATTTGTCTTAGAGCAGGCACCAACGCTTTTGTTCGTGGGCTGGCTGTCAACAAAATGCTGAGATCAGCTGGTTGACAGTAGAGCTGCTGTCCTGGAGATCAATTGCGTTCTGGACATGGTGGCAGAATGAGAGCTCTGCTCTCTCATCTGCCCCATAAACTGCTGTCTTTACATTTTCTGGTTGTCTGTTTTACTGTCTTAAAAGATTTGCTGTGATCCCCCTCGATTTGATTTTTGCTCTTGGAATGTGCTCTGCAGCATGAAGTGTGCGAAGAGCTTTTTAACACTGAGCGTTTCTGAGGGGACTTGGTTGTGTGTGTGTGAGCATCTGCCCTTGTGAATCCAGTCACAGAAATGGGCTGCAGCAAACTGTCTTAACGAGGATGGGGTGGACTAATTTAACGTGAAGGTTGTGTAGAGGGGTGGATATAACGTAGGAATGCTGTTACTACTGTTGTAATCTGAGATGTCACAGAACGTTAGGGGTTGGAAGGGACCTCGAAAGATCATCCAGTCCAATCCTCCTACCAGAGCAGGATTCCCCAGATCCAGTCGAACAGGAACATCTCCAGGTGGGTTTTGAACATCTCCAGAGGAGGAGACTCCACAACCCCCCTGGGCAGCCTGTTCCAGTGCCCTGTCGCTCAGATACAAGTCAGTCACTTCCAATAACTGGATGGTTTAGCATAGATGAGGCACAAATGGAAGCAAACAGAGATGCATTTAATATCTGTAGGTATTAATGTCATGTCCTCTGCATCTTTTATCTGATAGCAAGTGCAATAGGCAGTAATCTCAGTCTCATATTTTTATGAAGCTTCCACTTCATAACATCTCCCTGATGAGGAAAGGCTGAGGGAGCTGGGTCTCTTGAGCTTGGAAAAAAGGAGACTGAGGGGTGACCTCATTAATGTTGATAAATGAGAAGGGTGGGTGTCAGGAGGATGGAACCAGGCTCTGCTGAGGGGCACCGAATGACAGGACAGGGGTCAACAGGTGTCAGCTGGAATATAGGAGGTCCCACATCAATCTGAGAAGGAACTTCTTCCAGTGAGGGTGGCAGAGCACTGGAAGGGGCTGCCCGGGAGGGTTGTGGAGTCTCCTGCTCTGAAGATGTTTATAACCCCCCTGGCCATGTTCTTGTGTGACTTGATCTAGGTGATTCTGCATTGGCGGGGGATTGTACTGGATGATTCTTTGGTGTCCCTTCCAATCCCTAATGTCCTGTGATTCTGTGATAACATGGACTGTTTTGATTTACACAGCTCAGGCTGTGCAGTTTTGCTACTGACTGTAACCATGTTTATATTATTAATTGCTTGCATTATTATTTCTCTGAGTAAAACAGAACAATTCTAGGGAAGTACAAACATTTAGCACATCTCAGTGATGTGGAAGAAGTGTACCTACACCTCCCCAGCTGGATGATGATACCTCAGTAGCAGAGAGAGAACAACTGCCAGTGACAAGAGGCAGAAATTAGAGCAACTGAAATTAAGGACCCGCTCGTTTACTGTGATTGGAGCATGTAAATATTAACTCTAATGATGACAACACGTAAATTGGAGTGCTCAATAAAATTGGAGCACACAGAACTCAAGTGCCACAGCCTGCTTTATTGATCATTTTTAAAGTAACCTGCGTTTAATTTGTCGCGCTGCGTGCGTGTGCTTTTTCTGTAGCTTGCTTCTAGCAGAGTGTCCATGTGGAAGCCACCAGTCTTCCACAATTCACATCCACAAATCCCTACACACAAAACAATTCGGAGTGAGAGAGATCCTGAAGTGGGGAGATAATTAGGGTTATGAAATCTGTTCTTTTACAGCAAAGTAGCTGACTGTAGTTGGTGTAAATCACAGAACATTAGGGATTGGAAGGGACCTCGAAAGATCATCCAGTCCAATCCCCCTGCCAGTGCAGGATCCCCTAGATCAAGTCGCACAGGAACACATCCAGGTGGGTTTTAAATGTCTCCAGTGAAGGAGACTCCACAAACTCCCTGGGCAGCCTCTTCCAGTGCTCTGTCCCCCTCACTGGGAAGAAGTCCCTTCTCATATTGATGTGGAACTTCAATTGCTTCTCAAACCCTGTCTAAGTTGTACTGAGCTTTTGAATATAAATGAAAACTGATTTAGACATGAGTGCCTGGTTTTTATGTCATCAAATAAGACTTAGAGTCTTTCAAGGGCTCTCAGCTTTTGGCAAGCGGTAGTACAGAGGTACCTTTTGCTTCCTAAATTTTCCCAAGTGCAGAGGCAGGAACTTATGTGACATCTTGAGCTTGGAGAAAAGGAGACTGAGGGGAGACCTCATTAATGTTGACAAATATGGGAAGGGCAGGTGTCAGGAGGATGGAGCCAGGTTCTTCTCAGTGTCATCTAGTGATAGGACAAGGGGCAGTGGGTGTCAGCTGGAACAGAGGAGGTTCCATATTAATATGAGAAGGAACTTCTTCGCAGTCATGGAGCCCTGGAAGGGGCTTCCCAGTGGGGTCGTGGAGTCTCCTTCTCTGGAGACGTTTAAAACCCACCTCGTGGCTTGGTCTAGGTTGATCCTGCTGAGGCAGGGGGATTGAACTAGATGATCCTGTGGTCCCTTCTAACCCTGACTGTGTGACATGGTCTGGGTGATCCTGCTGTGGCAGGGGGATTGGACTGGATGATCTTTTGAGATCCCTTCCGATCCCAAATGTTCTGTGAGTCTGTGATCTTATCTCTAAGGCTTCAACAAGCAAAAACATCCCGAGAGTAAACTGATGATGAGAACCCATCTTGGATGATTCAAAGAGCAGCATCTCTCAGTTAATTGTGCACTTGGCTGTGGCAGAAGCCTGAGTTTTTTTATAAGACTTCTAGATCACAAACATTGGTATTGAAGAAAAATATGAATCTTAATTACAGGAATTAATCTTTCAACAGTTGGGTCCCTCGTTAGCGTGCCATTGCTTTTATAAACGATGAGCAGATGTATGTACAAGATTGTCTGGCATGGTTAGAGACACTCAGTAATTTGACTATAAAGCCTTTGGTCTCGTTTTTAAGAAGCTCTACAGGAGCATCAGCAGCAAAGTTGCTCTTTTAGGATACCAAAAGGAAACAGAACTTCTCTGTCCAGGTCAACCTGAAGACAATAAACTGTCAAGAGGTTTGAGGTGCCCGTGTGCTGCCTTGGTAGCCGAGCTGCTGGCAGTGGCAGCTGGTTTATCCTGACACATGACAGGGTTTGCTTATATTAGCTCCTGATTTAACAAAAGACAGGCGAGATATTGGAAACTTGAGTCCTTTTGTCAAAGCCCTTGTGCAAGAGGAACCGTTCACACGGGAGGAAAGGTTCCTTGAGAATTCGTAATTAAATGTCAGGCTGTGGAGTGGACAGAGCTGTACAAACCAAACCTCTCTGTGCAAAAGGAACAAGGAAAGGATTCCTCTGGGCTGCTGAAGCAGTCACTCAGCTGTTGACAGAACACGAGCGTGACCCTATAACTTTGCAAAATACTATCACATGATGCTGAGATCTTCTATCCAAGCATCACAATAACGATTGCTATTTAAAATCAGTCCACATTTCTAACACATTGAGATGTATTCCCCACTCCTCCTCGTGACTCGGGGTGTTCAGCCCTTCAGCATCATGTCAAACAACGAGAATTGCTTGGCTTCTTCCATTCCAGTACTGCAGATGGATCAGAGGTTTGCTGTGAGCAGGCGGTGCGCTCTGCAGAACAGAAGCACTTTGTTATTGCAAAAATAAGGCAGTTGTCACTGGAAATACCTGAAGGGAGTCTGAGATGAAACAAGGCAAATCATAGACCTGCTTGATTTTTTTTTTTTTAAGGGGAAGTGTTTTTTGTGATTTGGGGTGAATATGATTCTGATTCCGTAAATTCTCCAGTGAAGTGGTCCTGCTGTGGCAGGGGGATTGGACTAGATGATCTTCAGGATCCCTTCCAATCCCTAGTGATTCTATGATTGGATCTTAGGCTCTCAGGTATTGGGCTTTTATGGTCAAGAAAGCCAATGGCATCCTGAGGTGGATCAGAAGGGGGCTGGTTACCAGATAGAGAGAGGTTCTCCTCCCCCTTTACTCTGCCCTGGTGAGACCACATCTAGAATATTGTGTCCTGTTCTGAGCCCCTCAGTTCTAGAAGGACACAAAGCTTCTAGAGAGAGTCCAGTGCAGAGTCAAAGAGGATGGAGTGGAGCATCTCAGTGTCATCTAATGATAGGACAAGAGGCAGTGGGTGTAAGCCTGAACATAGGAGGTTCCATATCAATATCAGAAGAAACTTCTTCACAGTGACAGTGATGGAGCCCTGGAAGAGGCTGCCTAAAGTGGTTGTGGAGTCTCCTTCTCTGCAGATGTTTAAAACCCAGCTGGACGTGTTCCTGTGCAACCTGGTCTAGGTGATCCTGCTGTGGCAGGGGGATTGGACTGGATGATGTTTCGAGGTCCTTTCCAGTCCCTAATGTTCTGTGATATGTGGAAAACAACTAGATGATCTTTCGAGGTCCTTTCCAATCACTAATGATTCTATAGGAGACTCTGGGGGGTTATTTCTTTTTCAGACTATGCTTGAATTAAAACAGTGGCTGCTAAACCATTTCTCTCTACTCTTAGATATAAACAAATTCAAACTGAAAGCCAAGTGCCCATCACTCACTTCAGTCCAAACAAGTGTGAAGTCACGTACGATCAGGCTGGTAAAACAGCCCCTTGTCACGTGTTGAGGGAATCTGTTGTTTGCTTTTTGACCTTGACGATGTAGCTCTGTGTCACCCGTGAGCACGCTGCTGCATACTTTAGAACTAATCAGATCCATTGATTGGAAGGCAAGGATGAAGGAAATCAATTATTCTCCAAATTGGGGAGACTAAAGGAGAAAACAAGCTGATTCTCCAGGTCCTTCACCAGCTCTGCCCTCGCTCCAGCACCTCAATATCTCCCTTGTACTGAGGTGCCCAAAACTGGACCCAGTCCTCAAGTTGCGGCCTCACCAGTGCTGAGTACAGAGGGGCAGTCACCTCCCGACTCTTGTGGGACGCAAGAGTCATGTTTTCCATCTTCCACAAGTTCTCTAAGATTAATGTGTTTTATTTCATCTCACAAATGCCGTAGAATCGCAGAACGTTAGGGATTGGAAGGGACCTCGAAAGATCTAGTCCAATCCCCCTGCCAGAGCAGGACCACCTCGACTAAGTCAAATATCCAGCATCTACTACAGTAAGAGAAGTCTGTCCATTGTAGTTTCCACATGTGGTTGAACAAAGTCTTTGTTACAGATCCCTAGTAAGTAAAAATGCAGCGGCCGTAGCCTGCACCATGTTGGGAAGTTCTCTCAGATCTTTCTTCCATCTCCGTTCCGTCAGGCTCTCTGAAAAACTGATCTAAAGGTCACAGGAGTCAATGAAAAGACTCCTATTGACTTTGGTGGCTTCGTTTTGCTCCCTAAATGCCAATGAAGTAAATGTGGGCTTCGCAGGATGCCTAGAGAATTGAAGAAAACCCCGGGAATGATGAAAACGCGTTGCAAAACCTTTCGCAGCAGCACAGTCCCAGGAGCTCAGCTCCCATTTATATCAAAGGAGCTCCAGCTCTGCTCTCTCTGTTAACCCTGTGTAGTTTTTCTCATTTCAGTGGGAAAAATGATTGACAGAAACAATCAAGAAGTGTTCTTCACCTGCCTTCATTTTGGCTTAGCTGCGAACCGGGAGCGGTCGGGGATTTACGCTCATGACCTTTGATTATTGGATCCCGTAACGTAACAACCCTGCTAACAGCCTTGGGCCACGGCTCCAGGAGACTGTTGTGACGTTCTCCCTCGCTCTCGTTCATGCTTCCTTGGCTTCTTTTACACCATAAACTGCATTCTCTGCTCCTGACTTTCATGTCTGGCTCTTAAAATTCAGATTGGAAAAGACCTTTAGGATCAAGTCCAACCGTTAACCTAACGCCGCCAAGTTTGCCGTTGAACCGTGTCCGTAAGCGCTGCATCTACATGAACCTCCAGCGATGGTTGGATCTCCGGGGATGGTGACTCAAGCACCACCCCAGGGCCACCTGTTCCAACAATTGGCAGCCTTTCTGGTGCAGAAATTTTTCCAGTTCTGGGCTTTCCAGAGCCGTCAGGGTTAATTACACTGGCTCTAATGCAAACGAAGCACGTGTGAATACTTACCAGATAATCCAGAGACTCTAATTCTACTTCTAATTCCTTATTAGCCGAGGGTGTCGTTAAAATAAGCCCGCGACAAGGCGACTGCCGTCGCAGCGTTTGTGGTGTCCAGTAGAACTTGCTGTCTGGAGATGCCAAGTTTGTTAATTGAGATTGAGCTGGCACTGGAGTGAGAGCGCTCAGGGTTGAGTCTTGCTTTTCATATCTGGTTGCAAAGGCTCTGCCAGATCAGGATTCATGGTGGGTTTGGGAGGAGCTTCATTCAGCAATTTATTACACTCCCCAACGTCAACTCCTCACTGCTGTGGAACGGAGGAGTTTGTTCCCTCTTGCTGTTTGACGTTCTTTGAGGACTCATCAAACCTTAACTGAGCTGTCTCTTTTCAAGGATACCCAACTGTGTGTTTAGGAGTTTCTTTTGCCTCTGCGGTGATTTGGGCTGTTTGGGAGAATTTGTGTGAAGCTGCTCTGCAGTTGAGATGCTCCCAGAGAGTGCTGGGCTTGGCTGGTGTGAAGCAGTGGGCTTTGCCATGATCTCAGGAATGATAATCAGAGAATATTCTCCCCCTCTGCTCTGCCCTGGTGAGACCACACCTGGAGTCTTGTATCCAGTTGTGGGCTCCTCAGTTCAAGAGGGATGTGGAGCTGCTGGAGAGGGTCCAGCGTAGGGCAACAAAGATGATGAAGGAGGTGGAGCAGCTCCCTTATGAGGAGAGGCTGAGGGAGCTGTGTGTCTTTAGCTTGGAGGAGAGTGAGGGGTGAACTCATTAATGTCTACAAATATTTGAGGGGTGGGTGTCGGGAGGATGGAGCTGGGCTATTCTCAGTGTCGTGCAGTGATAGGATGAGGGGCAGTGGTTGTGAGCTGGAACATAGAAGGTTCCACATCAACCTGAGAAGGACCATCTTCCCCGTGAGGGTGACAGAGCACTGGAACAGGCTGCCCAGGGTGGTTGTGGAGTCTCCTTCACTGGAGATGTTTAAGCCCCACCTGGCCATGTTCCTGTGTGACTTGGTCTAGGTGATCCTGCTGTGTCAGGGGGGTTGGACTGGATGATCTTTCGAGGTCCCTTCCAATCCGTAAGGATTCTATGATTTAGTGATAGGAAGGGACCTCAAAAGATCATGTAGTCCAATGCCCCTGACACAGCAGGTCCCCGATATCATTTTGTCCATCAATGTTTTGTTCTTGTATTAATTCAGGTGGCGAGGGCTACACTTTGCCTTAGATTCAAACACAGCTTGACGTGCAGTTCGTTTGCTGGGTCAGATTTATACCAAGAACAGTGGAAGCATCAGTTCCCTTGCTGATTATTCTGGAATGGCTTTAGACTGTGTATACAGAGCACTTCAGTTCATTGAACTCTTGTCAGCACAAGCACAACATATAAGACAATTGCTTCACTAGGATTCAATTATTACAATTATAACCTTATGATGTTGAATCAGCTTTCGGCTCCTTGCAGTTAATAAAGAGCATTCAAGGTTTGTTTATTTTCCCTTCTCCTGTGGAGGTGGAAGCATTGCCTTAGTTAAGGAAAAGCAAAAAGCAGGGAGCAGATCAAACATGCGGAGAAAAGGCCATTGAGGAATTTTAGTGGGGTGGTAAAGTGAAATGAGGGCTCATTTACTTCTGCATAGCTTTTTAAAGCTTGACTCTGTATTTGGGATTTGTGGCTGCTATCAATTTGCTGTAGCTTCTCCCTTTATAGTCTAAAGGGAAAAAAAAAACAACCCCATGACTGGTAGAATATTTTAGGAAAGGAAAGCTCCTAGTTGTAGTTCATTGCTTTGTTTCTTTACACCTTCCCTCTTTTCCTTGTAAGTTCTTGAAGTGATAAGTAGTCGCTAAAATACCAGGTTACTCTTCTGGCAGTGTTGGTTCACTGTTTCTTCCTTCTGCTGATGTAGTGGGGGAAAGGAGACACTGATTTTTTTGGCAAGTATCCTTCCCTCAGCATAAAGTAAAAGCCACCTCCATGCGAGGTTGAAGTCAGAGAGAAATTCTGTTTAATTCATTGATATTAACAAGTTCTGTCAAACTCCAGTTACGTTTAGCACCTGCCTTCACACAGAACATTAGGGATTGGAAGGGACCTGAAAAGATCATCCAATTCCCCCCATGCCACAGCAGGATCCTTTAGATCCAGTTACACAGGAACGTGTCTGGGTGGGTTTTAAACATCTCCGGAGAAGGAGACTCCACAACCCCCGTGGGCAGCCCATTCCAGTGCTCTGTCACCTTCACTGGGAAGAAGTTCCTTCTCAGGTTGATGTGGAAACTTTTATGTTCCAGCTCACACTCATTGCCCCTTGTCCTATCATTAGATGCTTCTGAGAGGAGCCTGGCTCCATCCTCCTGACACCCACCCTTCACATATTTACAGACATTAATGAGGTCACCCCTCAGTCTCCTCTCCTCCAAGCTCAAGAGACCCAGCTCCCTCAGCCTCTCCTCATAAGGGAGGTGCTCCACCTCCTTCATCATCCTCACTGCTCTATGCTGGACTCCCTCCAGCATCTCCATGTCCTTCTTGAACTGAGGGGCCCAGAAATGAACACAATACTCTGGTTCACATCACAGATGGTTGAAACCTTTGAGGAGCTAAACAAATAGCACCTAAACCAGACGAAAGAGCCTGACAAATCCAGATGGTTTGTCATGATCGCATTACCTGATGATTTTGCAGGAAGAGATGGATTTCTGGCAGGGACGCCTCACACATGTCACTCTGCAATCTTTAGCTGAGGCACAGCCTCGGGTTAGATGTTCTGTCAGTCAGGTGGCAGAGGTAAAACAAGAAGCTGGCGTGCCGGCACCGTGCAGCAGTAGCTCGTGCATCTCCGTGTGACGCAGAGCCGCTCACATGTACACACGCCGCGCTATTTCTTTGACACGTTTGGCTTATTTCTCTTACAACTGAGGCAGCTGAAAGTAATCTGAGTATGTTGGTGACATTAAACATTTCCACATGGCTTTATAGAAATAGGATAGGGTAGTAAGCAAGAGCTGTAATGAGCTTATATATTTATCCTATATGAATAGAAGGATGAGCGTCACAATCGATTTGTCCTTTTGCCTCTTCTGAGTCAGGGCGCTTGTACCACGAGGTGCTGGTGTTCTGGCTGTGCTGGGTGTCTTGCCAGGGAGGGTACTGCAGGCTTGTGGTCGTGTAGTCGCATAGCACAGAATCATTCAGGTTGGAGAAGACTGCTGGGACCATACAGTCCAACCATCAACCCTACTCTACACTTTCACCCCTAAACCACATCCCCCAATGCTACATCTAAGCATCTTTTAAACTCATCAAGGGATGGGGACTCAACCACCACCCTGGGCAGCCCATTCCAGTGCCTGACCACTATTTCTGGGAAGAATTTCTTCCTGATGTCCAGCCTAAACCCTCCCCTGTTGGAGCTTTAAGCCCTTCTCTCTGCTTCTGTCACTAATGACCTGTGAGAAGAGCCCAGCACCAGCATCTCTACAGTGTCCTCGCACATAGTTGTAGAGAGCAGTGAGGTCTCCCCTCAGCCTCCTCTTCCTCAAACTAAACAGCCCCAGCTCTCTCCATCTCTCAGTCTCATCACATTGATTCTCCAGGCCCTTCCCCAGCTTTGTTGCCCTCCTCTGCACTCGCTCCAGCCCCTCGATGTCTCCCTTGTCTTGAGGGGCCCCAAACTGGCCCCACTACTCAAGATTTGGCCCCACCAGTGCTGAGTGCAGGGGGAAGTTAAAGATTTGAAGTAAACTAAGTCTTTTTCTCTTACGTCATCAATGGAAATGAACTTCCTAGAGCCTAGTTAGCAGCATTGCTTCCAGCTGAGCATCACTGTTACCCTCAGCTGGCAGCGTTTGGCCCAGCTCATGCCTGTTAGTGCAGGTGGTGCCCGTTAGTGACTAAGGGTTAGTGTACAAATGTGTGAGTGTGGAGGAGCTGGTTGGTTTGTCTCTGCTTCTTGCTGGTCCTGACTGGGAGCCCAGCATCGTGCAGTCCAGCTGTCCTGAGATGTCAGGTTTGCAACGTGTGTGCCGTGCTGCTTCTGGACAGGTTGGTGGTGCCGTTGAGGGTTGGGGAAGATGCTGGTGAGAGCTGGTTGGAATGGTGTTTAATGGCAGGATGGGATGGCAGTGGGTGGAGAGCAGAGTGCAAACTTTGTGACTGCTTTAAAAGATCTGTAGAGATGTCTGTGCTCCAGTGTTGTAAAATATAGGAGTCCTGAGCTCTTTGTGACTTCAGCGCTCGTTTGTGCAATACAGGACACGGATTCTCCTTGTTTAAAAACTCCCAGACACTGTATTGGCTGAAAATGCTCGGCCCTGTCTAATCAGGGGACAGGGAAATCGTGATGTTAATGGGACAGAATAAGAACAGGCAAAAAAATTGTGAGAGTTGTTCAGTAACAGCATCAGAAGGAGACCCCACAACCCTCCTGGGCAGCCCCTTCTAGTGCTGTGTCACCCTTATCGGGAGGAAATACCTTCTTGTACTGATGTGGAACATCCTCTGTTCCAGCTCACACCCATTTCCTCTTGTCCTGTCACTGGGTGCCCCTGAGCAGAGCCTGGCTACATCCTCCTGACACCCACCCTTCACATATTTATAAACATGAATGAGGTCATACAGTCATTAGGGATTGGAAGGGACCTCAAAAGATCATCCAGTCCAATCCCTCTGCCACAGCAGGATCCCCTAGATGCAGTCACACAGGAACACATCCAGGAGGGTTTTAAACCTCTCCAGAGAAGGAGACTCCACAGCCCACCTGTGCAGCCCCTTCCAGTGCTCCGTCATCTTCACTGGGAAGAAGCTCCTTCTGATATTTATATGGAACCCCCCTCAGTCTCTTTTTTAACAAGCTAAAATGCTGCCGTTGTTCTGAGCATACAGCCCACGAGAAAAGTCTTTGGCTCTTGTTCTGACTAAAATTTTCATCCCTCTTTGAAGTAACTTCTGTTTTAATGTCTTAACACACATTATAAGAAGCAACGAGAATCGATGCCGCTGATTAACGTGATAGCGCGTGTTAACAAGCCCTGTTCCTTTGTCGTGTCAAGGCCGTATCCTTGACACATATTTAAATAAATAGCATCAAGAAGAAAGAAGCTTTCAACTGACTAAATGGTTTTAACATAAGTCCATAAAAATCAATGAGAATGGGAGGGAAAGCTCTTGCTTATCTATTAATTCAGCGCTTTGCCTTCTGCGGGTCAATGTTACAGCACACCTGGGACAAAATATCCTTGAATGGTTTTGTACAAGATTACTGGTAGCCAGACACAGGGAGATAAGGTAGAGATGGACTGATAGGCTTAACTCCGAAACGGCCTCGTTTCGGGGGTTTATTTCAAACCCGTCTCGTTGTGCTGTGCTTGTGTGGTTTATAGCAACTGCTGTGTGAACCTTTGCTTCTGTGGCCATCTAATTTGTTAAGAAGGCAACCTTTAAGCTGACAAGCAGCTTTAGGTCCTTTCTAGATCCAGTATCAAAGGGAAAAATCTGTGCCAAACCATGACCCATATAGTGTAAACGGGACGTGTCTGTCTCAGATTATTCACAGAATCAACAGAATGTCAGGGATTGGAAGGAACCTCGAGAGATCATCCAGTGCAATCCTCCTGCCACAGCAGGATCATCTAGACCAAGCTGCACAGGAACATTATTGGGTTAATAACAATCAGTATTTTCCTGCCATGTCTAAAAAGATCTGTTCAATGGAGGCATCAGCTTCGCTTACAAAATCACTTCCCAGAATCGCAGAGCATTAGGGATTGGAAGGGACCTGGAAAGATCATCCAGTCCAATCCCCCTGCCACAGCAGGATCACCCAGAGCAAGTTGCACAGGAACACATCCAGGTGGGTTTTAAACTTCTCCAGAGAAGGAGACTCCACAACACCTCTTTTTATATTTTATTTGTGGATTTTAGTCTGACTGTAGCTTCGTTCTTGGCTTCTCGGTGTCATGTAGTGATAGGACAAGGGGCAATGGTTGTAAGCTGGAACATAGGAGGTTCCACATCAACCTGAGAAGGAACTTCTTCACGGTGAGAGTGACAGAGCACTGGAACAGGCTGCCCAGGGGGGTTGTGGAGTCTCCTTCTCTGGAGATGTTCAAGACCCGACTGGACAGGTTCCTGTGTGACTTGGTTTAGGTGATCCTGCTGTTGCAGGCGGATTGGACTAGATGATCTTTCGAGGTCCCTTCCAGTCCGTAATGATTCTATGACTCTCGTGTATTTTCGCCTCAGAAACTCTTTGCTNATCCGTAATGATTCTATGATTCTATGATTCTCGTGTATTTTCACCTCAGAAACTCTTTGCATTCCAAGCTGTCACAGCCTAAACTGCAGTATTGATCTACACAGTGAGGGTGACAGAGCACTGGAACAGGCTGCCCAGGGTGGTTGTGGAGTCTCCTTCACTGGAGATGTTCAAGACCCGCCTGGATGTGTTCCTGTGTGACTTGATCTAGGTGATCCTGCTGTTGCAGGCGGATTGGACTAGATGGTCTTTCAAGGTCCCTTCCAATCCCTAATCATTCGATGGTTCTATAATTCCATGCTACATCTCATATAATACTTTGGATTATATAGCTTTTAAATTTCATTTCTCTGTTCTCATTCTCCTCATGATGTCCCTTTACTATGACGACTCTTCCATCTTTAAGAATCCTAAGCTACAGGGTTGCATTATTTCACTTCACTCCTATATTTATGATCACTGTCAACTCTGGTGTGAACTCAAGCTCAAGTCCTCCGTGGAAGCAGCCCTGTCTGCTATAATCATAAGTGTCATCTTGGAGGATGACAGTTGCAGGGTTTCTGGGGAGCGTTGCTCTCCCGGGACGTTGGTGTTGTGAAGAGAGGAGCTCCCACAGGTATTTTAAATCAGTTCCCTGAAGGGTTTTGAAGTGCAACAGCGAGACCTTGAGTTTGACCAAATATTCTAGGGGGAGTTGATGCAGGGAAAGAAGGAGCGGATGCCGGATCGTTAGCTGTTGATATTAGTCAGGAATTAAATGGCTGCATTTTGAATTAACGGAACCTCTTCATTCACTAACAGAACACAAATCCCCCCACAAAAAACCCACAAGCCCCATGGCTTAGCCAAGGAATCACTGATTTATTTTTGCTCACCCCTTGACTGCAAAGGTAATGATTCTGGGGCGAAACTACCCTTGAGCCTTATGCAGTGGGTGCACATTGCCTCAGGGAGCCCTGGGTTGTGTGAAGTGTTAGGACTTTGCTTTTTGTTTATCTTGGCAGTCATTTTCATTTTTTATTTTATTTTTTAATTTTTATTTAGTGTTTTCATTGTATTTTTCTTGATAAATATTTGGGTTGGTTACTTGTTTCTTTTTTTTTTCCCCCTGTTTAACTGCAGCTTCCACTTAATTGATTGTGAGGTTCATACTCGGTGGGTCCGGTCTTTATCGTAGGATCGTGGAACCATCAGGGATTGGAATGTGCAAAGTATGTCAGGAGGAAAGATGCCTTTGTAGATAAGGTTATATATTGCTTAAATATTTTATAAGCAATACATGATAAAGAATTCATGATAAGGTTCAGGATAAAACCAACCAGCTGAATAAAAATGAGTGTTGACTGGTAATTGAACACTAGCAGGAAAGACAAAGATGTGTCTAGTAAAATCTCTGTTACGGACCTGAGAACCTAACCATGGTCATCGCAAATGAGAGACTTCTACTGTGGATATGACCAGTGTGTGGAATCATAGAATCATCATGGCTGGAAAGGACCTCCAGGGTCATCAAGTAGGTGCTTCTTCACTGTACGTAAGTCGCTTTGTGTGTCTTCTACTCTCATGTATCTGCCCTGGAATCATCTCTTGTGCAGTTGTAAAGAGCTGTAGGGCATCACATTGCAAATAAAACTATTGAAAAGGAAGTTCTTGAGGTCTTTAAGTCTGGGAGGCTGGCTGGAGTTTGGAACCTCTTAGGTTCAGCAGGGAAGTAGCAGGTGTTTTTTTCCCCTGCAAATCTCACCTTGGAAGAAGAGGCTTGAGAACAGGAGAATGTTAGGGATTGGAAGGGACCTCGAAAGATCATCCAGTCCAAATCCCCCATCACAGCAGGATCACATAGATCCAGTTGCACAGGAACATTTCCAAGTGGGTTTTAAATGTCTCCAGAGAAGGAGACTCCACAACCCCCTGGGCAGCCACTTCCAGTGCTCTGTCACTCTCACCATGGAGAAGTTCCTTCTCATATTGATGTGGAACCTCCTCTGCTCCAGCTCACACCTGGTGCTCTTTGTCCTATCATTAGATGACACTGAGCAGAGCCTGGCTCCATCCTCCTGACACCCACCCTTCACATATTTATCAACATTAATGAGGTCACCCCTCAGGGTCCCTTTTTCCAAGCTCCAGAGCTCCAGCTCCCTCAGCCTTTCCCCATCAGGGAGCTGCTCCCTTCCTTCCATCATCTCCGTGGCTCTGCACTGGGCTCTCTCCAGCAGCTCTGTGTCCTTCTGGAATTGATGGGCCCAGAACTGGACACAATATTCCAGCTGTGGTCTCACCAGGGCAGAGCAGAGGGGGATGAGAACTCCTCTTGATCTCCTAACCACTCCCCTTCTAACTGAATTGCTGCTTTCACAGCCACCCTAGAACACGTTTAGCTTTTCTGACTCAGTGCTGTTGCTGTCAGCACTTGTGTCTGTAGGATGTCAGATGTCACCTTCAGGGTTCATAGTGACCCTCAAAGCTGAGATGGTCTTACTCTTCTGTATCAAAGAACCACAGGAGATTTTGCCTTTTAGGGACCCTGGAGAAATGTTGAATAGCTGTGAGAGGATTATTTTTACCTGAGAGCTGTAGCATGTCTCAGTGCAAGGCACGTGCATGACTACAGCACCGTAGTGTTAGCCTGTACCTAAAAGGGTCATCAGGAATTCTAAAGTTACCCCTTACCCAGGGAATTTGTGGGGTCTCCTTCTCTGGAGAAGCTTAAAAACCACCTGGACATGTTCCTGTGCGACTTGATCTAGGGGATCCTGCTGTGGTGGGGGGAATGGACTCAATGATCCTTCGAGGTCCCTTCCAATCCCTAATGTTCTGTGACTCTTTGATTTGATCTAGGGGCTCCTACTCTGGTGGGGGGACTGGACTCGACGAACTTTTGAGGTCCCTTCCAATCCCTAACGTTCTGTGATGCTCAGTTAAGCGTGTTGCTGTATGGATGGGAAATTGATTACGGAGAACATCCAAGTAAGATCCCCTTTTAATGCAGCAGTGGAGAAAATTCCCTTCATCAGGAGGGACTGAACAAATGAAAATAGAGTAGGGATGGAGCTGGATTTGTGTTTTGTGGGCTGAAGAATAGCTTCATTGGAACTGACCTTTACAAACTCAACAGAGTGGAAGCAGAAGAAAGGAGAGGAGTAGGGACCTACAATTACACTGAGTTTTTTGGGTTGTTTTGGGTTACCAGTGTTAATGACCCATTAGCTTTTTGGACTCTGAAAGCTGTGTCTCTCTTTATGACTAAGATATAAAAACCCATTCTAATCCTCGTGTAAAATCACTGGGAGCTACAGGAGAAACAGAAGTAAATCTGATGAACTCAAAAGAATAAACATTTATTCCTCAAAAGATATAGACTTTCCAATGACATCAAGTCACTCCAAAGGTTCAAAGCGCAGAGCCAAACACCTCGGGAAGGACTTGAAAAGTCAGCTTAAAGGATCACTTTGAAGGGGGGGAAATGAAGCAGGAACTGACCACAGAACACTGGAGTCCCCACAGGGATCTTGTGTTTGAAGATGATTTACCAGCTGCAGTGATGAGCTGAGCGATAATCGTCAATTGCAGGGATGAAGCAGCTCTGAACTGCAGTGATAAAGACCTGGATTTAGTTTCCAATACCTTGATTTCTTCTCTTATCTGCCTGGGCTCACTCTTTGGGGGAACACGGCAAACACCTCCTGCGTGCGCTCTTGCTGTTAGTAGCGTGAGGCTGCTTGGGACTGGGACCTCAAAAGAGAGAGGGTAGCGCACACAGGTTAGTCACAGGGGTTCCCCAAAAGGGGTGGGAAACAGCTAAATGCAGAACTGAGCTCATAAGGCAGAGATTTGGATGGATGTGGTACTAAGGGTGAAGACAAAGCTAACACAACACCGTATCGTCGTAGTAGTAAGTCATTACCTGGCTGCAAACAGCAGAGCGCTGTGTTTGCTGCAGCAAGAGCAGTTTGCAGGTTAGAAGTGACAAGGAGAACCACAGTGGAGAAGGTGAGTGGGCAGCTGCAGGAAATCTGACTCTTTAAGCAAAGAAAGTAGAAATAGAAGGAAGAGGGAGGAGTAGGAAGGATGCAAAGTGATTTGCATGACCAGATCTTGAAGAAAGACATTTTTGTGCACTGGAAATGAGTTTTACTCTTGGCAGGCATAAATGTGTGTTCCAGTACTTGTAGTGAGTATCTGCACTTGTGAACTAGAACCTGTAGCAAGGTTTACTTTGGCTTGGTGGATTCAGGAAATAGAGGGGGTGCAGGAAATAGTAGAGTGGGTGCAGGAATTAGTAGGAGGGGGTGCATGTCTTTCCTGCAGCTTTCTACAGTAAACAGTAGAGGGGGTGTAGGAAATGCAGAGAGGTTACACTCGTGGCTTTTGAATCCATCTCTTTCCCCACATCGTTTCCAGGAAAGCTCGAGGGTTTGTTTTTGTCTTTTCACTGTGGTGGCATGTAGCCACGATAAAACACTACAATAGGTTTTTCTCAGCACGCCCTGTAAAATACTCTTCACCCAGTTAACGGGAGGAAAAATGAAGGCTCTCTAATGCCAGGCTTTACCAGAAGAACGTAAGCACCAGCACCAGGGGCCTGCCAGGGATAAAGTTTGGGAGGCTGGTGGCAATTCTGGCTGCGAGGTCAATGTTCCCCTTTGTGATGGTTCGTGCCACATCCCCGTCTCCAAACAGGTGGAGCTCTGGCTTTGCTCAGCTAGTTGGGCTTTCAACAGAGAGACTTTTTTTGCTGGTATAGTGGACATATGAGATTAAGTTACATGAGATTAGCAGAACAGACTCCTCCAAATCAGACAGAAATGACCTTTGAGACAGAATCACAGAGCATCAGGGATCAGAAGGGACCTCAAGAGATAGGCTGGGGACTGACCTGTAGGAGAGTAGTGTAGGAGAGAGGGATCTGGGGGGCCCGGTGGAGAGCAGGATGATCATGAGCCAGCAGTGTGCTCTTGTGGCCAAGAGGGCCAACAGCATCCTGGGGTGGATTAGAATTGGGGTGGTTAGCAGATCAACAGAGGTTCTTCTCCCCCTCTACTCTGTCCTGGTGAGACCAGTATTGTATCCAGTTGTGGGCTCCTCAGTTCAAGAGGGATGTGGAGCTGCTGGAGAGGTTCCAGCATAGGGCAATGAAGATGATGAAGGAGGTGGAGCACCTCCCTTATGGGGACAGGCTGAGGGAGCTGAGTCTTTTGAGCTTGGAGAAGAGGAGACTGAGGGGTGACCTCATTAATGTCTATAAATATGTGAAGGGTGGGTGTCAGGAGGATGGAGCTGGGCTCTGCTCAGTGTCATCTAGTGATAGGACAAGGGGCAATGAGTGTGAGCTGGAACAGAGGAGGTTCCACATGAATATGAGAAGGAAATTCTTCCCAATTAGGGTGACAGAGCACTGGAACAGGCTGCCCAGGGGGGTTGTGGAGTCTCCTTCTCCAGAGATGTTCAAGACCTGCCTGGATGTGTTCCTGTGTGACTTGGTCTGGGTGATCCTGCTGTGTCAGGGGGATTGGACTAGATGATGTTTCGAGGTCCCTTCCAATCCCTAATAATTTTATGATCACATGAAACAAATTATGGCCTTGTTTTCCATGTGTTTATATTGCAAATTAGAGTGTGACAGCTCACAAGGCAGATATTGGATATTGGGAAGAGAAGGCTTTCTCTGCAGGCTGTTTGAGAACCTTGTGTCACAGAATCACAGAACATTAGGGACCTTGGAAGGGACCTTGAAAGATCATCTAGTCCAGTCCCCTGTTTGATGCAGTACTGTCTGCACTGTGCTTTTTGGCAAAGTCTATCAAGAAATCTTGGAGTAAAGGGTCATGTTCTGGCACTTGTGGAGTTTTTGCATCTATGCAGCAGAAGATCATCACTCACTTGCCTTATGGAGCATCTCCCTGATGAGGAAAGGCTGAGGGAGCTGGGTCTCTTTAGCCTGGAGAAAAGGAGACTGAGGAGTGACCTCATTCATGTTTATAAATCAGGGAAGTCACTTAAACACAGTCATAATAACCAAAAACATCTCCAAAGAGGTTCTCGTCCCCCTTTACTCTGCCCTGGTGAGATCATGTCTGGAATGTTGTGTCCAGTTCTGTGCCCTGCAGCTCCAGAAGGACACAGAGCTGCTGGAGACAGTCCAGGACAGAGCCACAGAGATGATGGAGTAGAACGGCTGCCTGATGAGGAGAGGCTGAGGGAGCTGAGTCTCTTTAGCTTGGAAAAAAGGAGACTGAGGGGTGACCCCATTCATGTTTATAAATATGAAAAGGATGGGTGTTGGGAGGATGGAGAAAGTGTGATGGAGAGAAAATGAAGGGGAATAGAAAAGGATTAAGTAAAGAGGGAAAGAGGACATAGCCATCACCACAGAAATCCAGGTGTCCCCAGACTTCCCTGAAGTCCAACAGCGTCCTGCTGGTCTTCTGATCCTTGTAAGATACTTTTGGTGGGAGATGATGGATGAAGCTTCTAAAATGTTTGCTGAGAAGCCAGTTGAATGGTAGGTACACCTTGGCTTCCTCCATCCCTCTGTCCCGTGGTGGGACAGCGGCTATCTATCTGCACCAGTTTGGACCAATTTCCACGGCCAGAGTGGAGTGTCCCACTGTATGCTCTCCCTACGGGCAGGTGTCTTCTGGACAGGAGGTGCATTTGGTGTCATCTTCATTGATGTTAGCAGGGGTTGCTGTAATCAATTCTCCTTGATGACTCCATGTAGATTCTGAGGCACTGCGGCGCCTGGTTTTCAGGGCTGCGCTCATTGCAGTCACCACGTCCTGGTAGCAAGTGTGTTGAGACAAAATTCTTCCACTTAAGAGACTTACACTTGATGAAGAACCATTTTGCTCTACGGGATAACTTTGTCTGTAATGATTTGAGTTGTTGTAAATCCAGTCCAGTGTCTCAATGCACAAATGTCCTTGAGTCCTGGCATCTGTCTTTGTAATACAGGCACTTCATGGAACCATTAGGGATTGGAAGGGACCTCAAAAGATCATCCAGTCCACCCCCCCTGCCACAGCAGGATCCCCTAGACCAAGTCACACAGGAACACATCCAGGTGGGTCTTAAACATCTCCAGTGAAGGAGACTCCACAACCACCCTGTGCAGCCCCTTCCAGTGCTCTGTCACCCTCACTGGGAAGAAGTTCCTTATCAGATTGATGTGGAATCTTCTCTGTTCCAGCTCACACCCATTGCCCCTTCTTCTATCACCAGATGACACTGAGAAGGGGCTGGCTCCATCCTCCTGACACCCACCCTTGACATATTTATAAACATTAATGATGTCACCCTTCAGTCTCCTCTTCTCCAAGCTCAAGAGACCCAGCTCCCTCAGCCTGTCCCCATAAGAGAGGTGCTCCACTTCCTTCATCATCCTCCTTGCCCTACGCTGGACTTCCTGCAGCAGCTACACGTCCCTCTTGTCCAGAACTGGACACAATATTCCAGATGTGGTCTGAGCAGAGTAGAGGGGGAGAAGAACCTCTCTCGATCTGCTAACACCCCCCCCTCAACTCTGATCCACCCCACGATGCTCTTGGCACACACTTCTCGGCTTCATTCCAAATCCTCTAATAAAAGAAGGAGCATTTGGAGCCGTCCCTGGCCACGCCAGTAACTCTTAGCCTGAAGGAGCTAAGAGTTTTACACTAAATCTTGTTCTGAATAAAGGATGTTACAGCCTTAGTCTTATTCTTAACAAAGAGACTAGGAAAATCCCATTCTGACCGTGCTTATCCTTCTGTTGGAGTAACTGTTGGAAACATGCAGCCAGAAGCATCAATCCTTTCTCCTCTTGTAGACACCTCTGCCTAGGGAGGGGATAAGCTACATCCAATAGGACTCTCCTCTTACTGCCGTTTCTTCTTCCATCCTCTTCTTGTGACCCTCCATTAATCCCTTTCATCCTCCAAAGCCCAAGGAAACCTACATCTAAAACTACTCTTATCCTTGAACTCTTCCAAAAATAAAACGCCGCATCTGCTTCTGGAAGGAGCCTTTTATAAGCCCAAGTGCCTGCGATGCTTCTGAAAAGATCTCGTACATCCGCGTGCTGCTGGGTGAACTGCTTCTTTTTGAGAGCAAAATGTTGACCTGGGGATGGGTGTGTGTTTCAAGAAAGAGAAATTCATCCTTTCACAAAAGGCTACCAAAGGCTTGAGAACCACGTGAATTCCTCGCAGGCTGGCAAAGTAGGGCATGACTGCGGCTTGCTTTTGTAACGTGGGCATTGCCCTGGCTTTCTGGGCCTTTTGTTCTGAGAAAGGACTGTTTGTAGTCATCTGGGGGCACTTCACGTAACCGGGGAGTCAGGGTTTGCTAAAATAGATGTAGTAAATAACCCTCCTCTCCATTGTCTAGTGACCGTGTGGCTGTGTAGGGGTTTGACTACAACAGCTGGTTTGTCGCTCCTTGTCAGACTGAACCCTAGACAAGGATGAGAGGTGAATCTGCTGTTCGTGCCTCCGTCAGTCGTTAACAACTCAGGAATCAATCGGTAGCACGTTTCTAACAGGCACCTCAGTGTGGATTTCAGTGCTTCTGTCAAAGAAAACCCAACAAATTTTGAGTGTTGCTGGAGTAATTTCAGTGTCTCTTTCACAAAAGATGATTGACCTCTGACTAGATTAACTAGTAGTAGATGTAAACATTTTTGAGGGGTGACCCCCATTAATGTTGACAAATATGTGAAGGGTGGGTGTCAGGAGGATGGAGTCAGGCTCTGCTCAGTGGCCCCTAATGAGAGGACAAGGGACAATGAGTGTGAGATGGAACAGAGGAGGTTCTACATGACGGTAAGAGGGAACTTCTTCACGGTAATGGTGATGGAGCACTGGAAGAGGCTGCCCAGGGGGGTTTTGGAGCTTCCTTCTCTGCAGATGTTTAAAACCCACCTGGCCATGTTCCTGTGCGACTGGATCTAGGTGATCCTGCTGTGGCAGGGGGATTGGACTGGATGATCTTTGGAGGTCCCTTCCAATCCGTGAAATTCTGTGTTTCCTTGATATGTTAAATGTCATGGTGATTTTCTTCTTCTGAGTTTGCCTGTTGCAAAAGCCTACTCTGTGTCCTACCATAGCATCAAAAGAAAGGAGAGAAACGATTGCATAGAACATAGAAGAAATTACACTTGTTCGTATGTCCTGGTGTTAATTTACCTGGTTTTGATTATTTTTTCTTGGCTTCTGCTGCTGCCCATTTGCTTAATCCTTGGTCCTGTAAAATATTTAGTAAGAAGAAGGCATCACTAAGGTTAAATTTTCCAGCTTTGTAGGATTTCCTGTGGGGAAAAAAAATGGAGAGAGCCATAGTCACCATAATGTGGAGTCTCCTTCTCTGGAGACATTTAAAACCCACCTGGACATGTTTCTGTGCGACCTGGTCTAGGTGATCCTGCTATGGCAGGGGGATTGGACTGGATGATCTTTCGAGGTCCTTTCCAGTCCCTAATGTTCTGTGATTCTGTGTAAATCTGAAACTAACAGAAAAGCACCAGGATTGTTAAAATAATTAAAAGCAATCAGCTGGCAACTATCTACAGAAACCCCCCTTTTCCTTCTATGCTCTTTCTTAGAGTGCATTGTGGGGCTACTCTAAAGTGTTTTCTTAGACATGTCTTTCAAGCTTCAACAGGGGAGGGTTAGAGTGGACATCAGGAAGAAATTCTTCATGGACAGAGTGGTCAGGCACTGGAATGGGTTGCCCAAGGTGGAGGTTAAATCCCCATCACTGGATGTGTTTAGAAGTTGCTTAGATGCAGCGTTGGGGGACGTGGTTTAGAAGTGACCTTGTAGAGTAGGGTTGATGGTTGGACTCGATGATGCCAGGGGTCTTTTCCAACCTGAATGATTTTGTGGTTCTGTCTTCAGAAGATCCTGTTTGTGTAAGCAGGATGAATCCAATGACACTCAAAGGTGTAGCTCAAATGCTTAAAGTTGCTCGAATGATTAATTCTGAGATGCTTGGCCACATTATTGCCAGAGCCTTGATTTCCCATCCGTACAACACGCACCACCCTTGAGTATCTGGGATGGTTTTAGTTTCATCCTCTTACATTCTACAAGAAACACCTCAAAGCCTGCTTTGAGCATGAGTTTTACTGTCTTGAAAAGGTTGTCTCCACTTCCTAAATTAAAGAAAAAAGCAGTTAAAAACTTATTTATATTTAGAACCCGTTTAAAATAACTTGATGGCTCATGATTGATGTATTTTCCCTTCATTTTCAATGTGTCGCCGTTTCTGTGCCACTGAAGAGGCAGCAAACACGCGCTCGCTGTGACAGTGCTCAGAACATCAGGGCCTGGAAGGGACCTCGAAAGATCATCTAGTCCAATCCCCTCCACCACAGCAGGATCCTGGTGCGTTTGCAGGAGCTGAGATTTGCCTCTGATTATGATCTCAACTTCTTTTTCTCTTCACTAACAGTCTTAGTCACCCAGTTAGTCACCTGATTGTCTTAAATTGATGCTATCAATGGAGATGTTTTTGGATTCAAGTGTGAAATGTCGTGGTTCCGGCAGCGCGCTGCGCTAATTGTTCCAATGCCTTTGTTAGGTGGAGGATGATGCGATGCAGAACACCCTCCTTTTCCTTTCTCCCATCGAAATAGGAGGGATCCAGAGGTTCCCAGTGTTACCAGAGGTTATTTTCCTCAAAATGAGGTTGAGAGGGAAACTTGATTATCAGGGTTGTTTGTACCAAGAGCTGATGTGTTAAATCATAAAATCATTAGGGATTGGAAGGGACCTCGAAAGATCATCCAGTCCAATCCCCCTGCCACAGCAGGATCCCCTAGATCCAGTCTTCACTGCTTAAGGCACAGATGTGCCCGTGCACTTTCTTCCTGCTCATCCTACTCACCCTGTCTCCTTCCCAAGACCCACTGTAAATGTTTTCTCCTGACCCATACCCAGGCAAACCCATGTTTACTGGTGAGACAGCAGCTGGGAGTGTGCTGCAGGGTGCCACAACCATCATTCACAGCCAGGCCAGTGCCTCGGGTGCCTGGCTTTAATGGAGCTGCTATTTCATCCACAGCCAGAGCTGTCCCTTGCCGTGCCACGGGGTTTCTACTCTGCAAAACAGGTTAAACTGGGGAAACCTGTTGCGTGCAATACTTTTGCTTTTAGGAAGCATCTTGGTCATGGACTTCATCAATCAAAAGTGTGAAGGTGCTAGGAAAGATGGGAGCTGCTAGCTTTGGCCTCTGTTCCTCTTCGGGGAGCCCTCTGTGGGTCTAAGTCTGATTTCTGTGTCATGCAGCTCGCAAGGCTAGTCTCCAGTGACAAACTTCATATGTATTTGCAGACATTCGTTGTGACTCATCAAGTAAATCATACTCATTTTCCAAATTAGAACTGTGTGCTTATCAAATATGCACTTTGCAGACAGCTGCGGTCCATTAAATATATCATTTTCTTTTTAAGAAAATTAAAATTCAAACTTAAAAATGGAACTTTGGGGGTGAGTTTGTCAGCAAAAGGAAACAGGAATGTTTTTCAAGGGAGAAATTTTAGTAGGTGGGTGTGAAATTGCAGGTAATTTTGGCCTGAGCATGTGGTTGTAACAGGACAGAGGTAAAGGAAGCCTCTTGCTACTGGAATGGTGCAGGGTCCCAGANAACAAGATGACTATGAGCCAGCAATGTGCTCTTGTGGCCAAGAGGGCCAACAGCATCCTGGGGTGGATCAGAAGGGGAGTGGTTAGCAGATCAAGAGAGGTTCTTCTCCCCCTCTACTCTGCTCTTATGAGACCACACCTGGAGTCTTGTGTCCAGTTGTGGGCTCCTCAGTTCAAGAGGGATGTGGAGCTGCTGGAGAGGGTCCAGCGTAGGGCAATGAAGATGATGAAGGAGGTGGAGCACCTCCCTTATGAGGAGAGGCTGAGGGAGCTGGGTCTCTTTAGACAGGAGAAGAGGAGCCTGAGGGGTGACCTCATTAATGTCTATAAATATGTGAAGGGTAGGTGTCAGGAGGATGGAGCTGGGCTCTTCTCAATGTCATATACAGATAGGACAAGGGGCAATGGTTGTAAGCTGAAACATAGGAGGTTCCACATCAACCTGAGAAGAAACCTTCCCAGTGAGCGTGACAGAGCACTGAAACAGGCTGCCCAGGGTGGTTGTGGAGTCTCCTTCACTGGAGATGTTCAAGGCCCACCTGGATGTGTTCCTGTGTGAATTGGTCTAGGTGATCCTGCTGTGTCGGGGGATTGGACTAGATGATCTTTCGAGGCCCCTTCCAATCTGTAGTTATTCTGTGATTCTACTTTGTTCTCCCTTTGTAGACCCCCAATAGAGCAATTTTGGCTCTGAAGGATGATGAGAGGGGAGGATCTTGCAGGACCTTTAATTCAAGCTTGAAACCCAGAATAGGCTCTGTAGTTTGGTAGTTGACATAATAGATACGACAGATGCAACTGGTTGGAAGACTTGAAAGGTTCAGTGAGTTTTGCATATGACACACAGTTGTTTGACTCACCCATCTGTGCTCTCAGAGATGTGCGCTAATTGTTCACAACAATAGGGGATCAGACTGTTGTATAGGTGCAGTGCTGCACCCTGTGTTCACTTTAATGAGAGTTTATAGATTCAGTCCTTGTCTGCGTGAAATGAACTCTGCACCAGCCTTAACGACGAGCTGCCAAGTTTTATAAAGCTGTAAAATTGTGTTAGGAAAGGAAATGTTTCCTTTCCCTGGGTTTCACGTGAGGGACGGGTACTCCGCGCTACCCATTGGCAGTCTAATTCTGATTTCTGAAAGCTGGGAGTGGAGCTTGGCTCCTGACTGACCTTTTAGCTCAGAGGAAAGGAGTCTGAGGTGTGACCTCCTTAATATTTATAGATCTGTGAAGGGTGGGTGTCATGAGGATGGAGCCAGGCTCTGCTCAGTGGCATCTCATGATAGATAGGACAAGGAGCAGTGGGTGTGAGCTGGAACAGAGGAGGTTCCACATCAATATAAGAAGGAACAACTTCTCAGTGAGGGTGTTGGAGCAATGTAAAGGGGCTGCCCATCGTGGTTGCAGACTCTCCTTCTCTGGAGACATTTAAAACCTACGTTTCTGTGCGACTTGGTCTAGGTCAGGGGGATTGGACTAGATGATCTTTTGAGGTCCCTTCCAATCCCTAATGATTCGGTGCCTAGAGGTCTACAAGTCTACACCAGGGTGTGATATTGTTCTGTTGTCGCTGGATGTTTCATCTACATGGTCCTCATTTATTCAGTAGTCTATTATCAATATGCTCCCTGCTTATGTGGACACTTCACTCGTGTGAGGAACCACATTTAGTCTTTAATGCTTGTTTGGACTATGTAGATAAATTGTGACTGTGTCTGTAATCACCACTTCAAGAAAGGAGAAGACTGTATGACTGTGATAACAGAAAAGAACTATCAAAACTTAGACTATAAAACTACCTACTATCATTAATTCGTGATCCTGGCAGCTCTGATTGCCAGGAAAACAAATTTCACTGCTAAGAGGAAAAAGAATCAGTTTATTACTTAATTTTAGTGAGTTGCTATCAGTACGAAGTTCATTTTGTCTTGTTTTCAAACTCTTATGGCTGCATCTAGACTTTCTGCATCAGATGTACCCAAACTCCACTTGGAAAATCCCAGGAGAAAGAGAAGTATTTTTATCTTAGCAAAGGCTGCAGAAGCCATCAGCGCCCACAGCCAATTCTAAAAGTGTTTCCTGTGTCTAAATCACAGAGGTGTTATGATACACTTGGCACATCTGTATGTCTGAAGGCTTGACTTAAAAGCTCTCGGCATCTACTGAAGTTAATGGGATTGTTCCCATTTGTCGGCATTAAATACTCTGCATTTACAGTTGAGTTGATAGTCCCACAGCTCAGGAGAAGGAGTGAAGGCAGCGTTGCCAAGTCTTCATCTAATCCACAAGGCTAACAAACCAAAATCTTGAAAGAAACTTCTACATATAAAATTTTGCTTCTTACTGTGAAATCTACTGATGCTGAAGAGCGAACAAGGACGAGAGGATCCGTGTTCTTGGGTCTATAAGCAAAAGCAGTCTTTGCTGCCCCATTGGAACTGGCTGATAGCTGTCTGTAACAGGAATGACTTCCACTCTGTCCACTCTGTTAGTGGGTTTAATAGTCTGAAATGTTGTTCTGGTGCCAGTAGTTTCACGGAATCACAGAATGTTAGGAATTGGAAGGGACCTTGAAAGATCATCCAGTCCAATCCACCTGCCACAACAGGATCAACTAGACTAAGATGAATAGGAACATATCCAGGTGGGTTTTAAATATCTCCAGAGAAGGAGACTCAACAACCCCCCTGGGCAGCCCCTTCCAGTCCTCTGTCAACCTCATTGGGAAGTTCCTTCTCAGATTGATGTGGGACCTCCTCTGTTCCAGCTCACACCCACTGCCCCTTGTCCTATCATTAGATGCCCCTGAGCAGAGCCTGGCTCCATCCTCCTGACACCCACCCTTCCCATATTGATCAACATTGAGGTCACCCCTCAGGCTCCTTTTTTCCAAGCTCAAGAGACCCAGCTCCCTCAGCCTTTCCTCATCAGGGAGATGCTCCACTCCCTTTATCATGTTTGTGGCTCTGCACTGGACTCTCTCCAGCAGTTCTGTTCCTCCTTGAACTGAGTGGCCCTTGCTGTAGGCATTCATTCTGCTCAGCAGGATGGACCTTGGATTGCTGATGTATTTTTTTCACTGATTTTTGTTGCCTTGAGAAAGGGTCATAAGAACTCTTTGCTCAAATATTCTCAGGAATGTTCCTCACAGATATGTTTAGAAAGTAAACAGTAGATCTAGCGGTGTCAATGACTACACTTGAATAGTTATCACTGAGGAGCTAAAGTGGTTATGACGTCCCTAAGTGTTATGAGTGCCGGTGATGCAAAATGTCCTGTTTAGTTTAGCTGCTGATAGTGTTATCGAAAGGATCACAGAATCACAGAACATTAGGGTTTGGAAGGGACCTCAAAAGATCATCCAGTCCAACCTGTGTGATACCTTAGACTGAATCACAGAACCATGAGCACCTCCCTCGTAAGGAGAGACTGAGGGAGCTGGGTCTCTTTAGCT